>JARFIZ010000329.1:1200000-1801229 GCA_036325965.1 Sinopyrophorus schimmeli | reverse complement strand
GTACCCCTTGATTCACAAAAAAATCGTAGCGCCCTTATTTTCGATCCAATCATTACAAACGACACGGATTCGGAATCCTGAGGCTTTTTACATAAGATACATGTATAATATGTATAGGGTGCGACGTTAATTTTTCGAAATTAAAAATTGCGATTTTAGAGCTCATTTTGAGCCAATTTTGAACTTTCAAAAATTGTAGCGCCGTTATTTGTGGACGGATCTTTAAAACTATTCAGAATCGGATTTGGCAGCCTTTTGGCTTCGGATAGGCCTAAGAAACCGTAGGCGTGCTATTCCAGAGCTTTGGGAAAACGTTTTGAAAATTCAAAATCGATGGGTTTTAACCCATGTCTTTTGGCAAAATATGAAAAAATAGAATTGCTTTATATTGCGAGGGACGTTCCTACGTACCCCTAGTGACTATAACCGGTGTCATTTCCGCGCTTCCCTCTAAAATAAAAATTTTCGATACAAACTAAATCAATAGAAATACGTACCCTTGATTCACAAAAAATCGTAGCGCCCTTATTTTCGATCCAATCATTACAAACGACACGGATTCGGAATCCTGAGGCTTTTTACATAAGATACATGTATAATATGTATAGGGTGCGACGTTAATTTTTCGAAATTAAAAATTGCGATTTTAGAGCTCATTTTGAGCCAATTTTGAACTTTCAAAAATTGTAGCGCCGTTATTTGTGGACGGATCTTTAAAACTATTCAGAATCGGATTTGGCAGCCTTTTGGCTTCGGATAGGCCTAAGAAACCGTAGGCGTGCTATTCCAGAGCTTTGGGAAAACGTTTTGAAAATTCAAAATCGATGGGTTTTAACCCATGTCTTTTGGCAAAATATGAAAAAATAGAATTGCTTTATATTGCGAGGGACGTTCCTACGTACCCCTAGTGACTATAACCGGTGTCATTTCCCGCGCTTCCCTCTAAAATAAAAATTTTCGATACAAACTAAATCAATAGAAATACGTACCCCTTGATTCACAAAAAAAATCGTAGCGCCCTTATTTTCGATCCAATCATTACAAACGACACGGATTCGGAATCCTGAGGCTTTTTTACATAAGATACATGTATAATATGTATAGGGTGCGACGTTAATTTTTCGAAATTAAAAATTGCGATTTTAGAGCTCATTTTGAGCCAATTTTGAACTTTCAAAAATTGTAGCGCCGTTATTTGTGGACGGATCTTTAAAACTATTCAGAATCGGATTTGGCAGCCTTTTGGCTTCGGATAGGCCTAAGAAACCGTAGGCGTGCTATTCCAGAGCTTTGGGAAAACGTTTTGAAAATTCAAAATCGATGGGTTTTAACCCATGTCTTTTTGGCAAAATATGAAAAAAATAGAATTGCTTTATATTGCGAGGGACGTTCCTACGTACCCCTAGTGACTATAACCGGTGTCATTTCCGCGCTTCCCTCTAAAATAAAAATTTTCGATACAAACTAAATCAATAGAAATACGTACCCTTGATTCACAAAAAATCGCGCCCTTATTTTCGATCCAATCATTACAAACGACACGGATTCGGAATCCTGAGGCTTTTTACATAAGATACATGTATAATATGTATAGGGTGCGACTTTAATTTTTCAAAATTTAAAAAATTGCGATTTTAGAGCTCATTTTGAGCCAATTTTGAACTTTCAAAAATTGTAGCGCCGTTATTTGTGGACGGATTTTTAAAAAACTATTCAGAATCGGATTTGGCAGCCTTTTGGCTTCGGATGGCCTAAGAAACCGTAGGCGTGCTATTCCAGAGCTTTGGGAAAACGTTTTGAAAATTCAAAATCGATGGGTTTTAACCCATGTTTTTTGGGCCAAAATTTTAAAAAAAAATAGAATTGCTTTATATTGCGAGGGACGTTCCTACGTACCCCTAGTGACTATAACCGGTGTCATTTCCCCCGTTTCCCCCTCTAAAATAAAAATTTTCGATACAAACTAAATCAATAGAAATACGTACCCCTTGATTCAAAAAAAAATCGTAGCGCCCTTATTTTCGATCCAATCATTACAAACGACACGGATTCGGAACCGGGTTTTTAAAAGGTATTTTAATAAAAAATTTTTTTTCCTTTTTTAAATTTTAAAAAATTTCCCTTTTTGGGGTTTTAAAAAAAAGTTTTCCCCTTTTTGGCTTCGGATGGGCCCTAAGAAACCGTAGGCGTGCTATTCCAGAGCTTTGGGAAAACGTTTTGAAAATTCAAAATCGATGGGTTTTAACCCATGTCTTTGAAAATATGAAAAAATAGAATTGCTTTATATTGCGAGGACGTTCCTACGTACCCTAGTGACTATAACCGGTGTCATTTCCCGCTTCTCTAAAATAAAAATTTTAAAAAAACCTTAAAAACCTTTTCATAAGTGACGTTTTAAGGTATTTTAATAAAATTTTTTTCATTTATTAAAATCTTTGGTTAAATAGTTGCTTTGTGGCAAACGTCTTGGAAATTTAAATAAAGGTTTACCTTTGAAAAAAAAATTTTGGTCCCACGTTCCTCCTAAAAAAAAATTTTCGTCAAACAAATCATGAAAACGTCCCTTGATTAAAAAAAAAATCGTGGCCCTTTTTTGACCAATATTACAAACGACACGGATTCGGAATCCTGAGGCTTTTTACATAAGATACATGTATAATATGTATAGGGTGCGACGTTAATTTTTCGAAATTAAAAAATTGCGATTTTAGAGCTCATTTTGAGCCAATTTTGAACTTTCAAAAATTGTAGCGCCGTTATTTGTGGACGGATCTTTAAAACTATTCAGAATCGGATTTGGCAGCCTTTTGGCTTCGGATAGGCCTAAGAAACCGTAGGCGTGCTATTCCAGAGCTTTGGGAAAACGTTTTGAAAATTCAAAATCGATGGGTTTTAACCTATGTTTTTTTGGGAAAAAATGAAAAAAAATAGAATTGCTTTATATTGCGAGGGGACGTTCCTACGTACCCCTAGTGACTATAACCGGTGTCATTTCCCCGCGCTTCCCTCTAAAATAAAAATTTTCGATACAAACTAAATCAATAGAAATACGTACCCCTTGATTCACAAAAAAAATCGTAGCGCCCTTATTTTCGATCCAATCATTACAAACGACACGGATTCGGAATCCTGAGGCTTTTTTACATAAGATACATGTATAATATGTATAGGGTATTTTTTAAATTAAAAATTTTTTTCTTTTTAAATTTTAAAAAATTTCCCTTTTTGGGGTTTTAAAAAAAAGTTTTCCCCTTTTTGGTTGGGGCCAAGAAACCGTAGGCGTCTTTCCCAGAGCTTTGGGAAAACGTTTTGAAAATTCAAAATCGAGGGGTTTTTAAACCCCATTTTTTTTAAAAAATGAAAAAATAAATTGCTTTATATTGCGGGGGGACGTTCCTACGTCCCCTAGTGACTATAACCGGTGTATTTCCCCGTTTCCCCTCTAAAATAAAAATTTTCGATACAAACTAAATCAATAGAAATACGTACCTTGATTCAAAAAAAAAATCTGCCCCCTTATTTTCGACCCAATCATTACAAACGACACGGATTGGGAATCCTGAGGCTTTTACATAAGATACATGTATAATATGTATAGGGTGCGACTTTAAATTTTTTCGAAATTAAAAATTGCTTTTTAGAGCTCATTTTGAGCCAATTTTGAACTTTCAAAAATTGTAGCGCCGTTATTTGTGGACGGATTTTTAAAAACTATTCAGAATCGGATTTGGCACCCTTTTTTGGCTTCGGATAGGCCTAAGAAACCGTAGGCGTGCTATTCCAGAGCTTTGGGAAAACGTTTTGAAAATTCAAAATCGAGGGGTTTTTAAACCCATGTTTTTGGGGAAAAAAATGAAAAAATAAATTGCTTTATATTGCGAGGGACGTTCCTACGTCCCCTAGTGACTATAACCGGTGTCATTTCCCGCGCTTCCCTCTAAAATAAAAATTTTCGATACAAACTAAATCAATGAAATACGTCCCCCTTGATTCACAAAAAATCAGCGCCCTTATTTTCATCCAATCATTACAAACGACACGGATTCGGAACCCTGAGGTTTTTTACATAAGATACATGTATAATATGTATAGGGTGCGACGTTAATTTTCGAAATTAAAAATTGCATTTTAGAGCTCATTTTGAGCCAATTTTGAACTTTCAAAAATTGTAGCGCCGTTATTTGTGGACGGATCTTTAAAACTATTCAGAATCGGATTTGGCAGCCTTTTTGGCTTCGGATAGGCCTAAGAAACCGTAGGCGTGCTATTCCAGAGCTTTGGGAAAACGTTTTGAAAATTCAAAATCGAGGGGTTTTTAAACCCATGTTTTTGGGGAAAAATGAAAAAATAGAATTGCTTTATATTGCAGGGGTTCCTACGTACCCTAGTGACTATAACCGGTGTTTTTCCCCCGCGCTTCCCTCTAAAATAAAAATTTTCGATACAAACTAAATCAATAGAAATACGTACCCTTGATTCACAAAAAATCAGCGCCCTTATTTTCGATCCAATCATTACAAACGAACGGATTCGGAACCCTGAGGTTTTTTACATAAGATACATGTATAATATGTATAGGGTGCGACGTTAATTTTCGAAATTAAAAATTGCATTTTAGAGCTCATTTTGAGCCAATTTTGAACTTTCAAAAATTGTAGCGCCGTTATTTGTGGACGGATCTTTAAAACTATTCAGAATCGGATTTGGCAGCCTTTTGGCTTCGGATAGGCCTAAGAAACCGTAGGCGTGCTATTCCAGAGCTTTGGGAAAACGTTTTGAAAATTCAAAATCGATGGGTTTTAACCCATGTTTTTGAAAAATGAAAAAATAGAATTGCTTTATATTGCAGGGTTCCTACGTACCCTAGTGACTATAACCGGTGTTTTTCCCCCGCGCTTCCTCTAAAATAAAAATTTTCGATACAAACTAAATCAATAGAAATACGTACCCCTTGATTCAAAAAAAAATCGTAGCGCCCTTATTTTCGATCCAATCATTACAAACGACACGGATTCGGAATCCTGAGGCTTTTTACATAAGATACATGTATAATATGTATAGGGTGCGACGTTAATTTTCGAAATTAAAAATTGCATTTTAGAGCTCATTTTGAGCCAATTTTGAACTTTCAAAAATTGTAGCGCCGTTATTTGTGGACGGATCTTTAAAACTATTCAGAATCGGATTTGGCACCCTTTTTTGGCTTCGGATGGCCTAAGAAACCGTAGGCGTGCTATTCCAGAGCTTTGGGAAAACGTTTTGAAAATTCAAAATCGAGGGGTTTTTAAACCCATTTTTTTTGAAAAATAAAAAAATAGAATTGCTTTATATTGCGAGGGGGTTCCTACGTCCCCCTAGTGACTATAACCGGTGTATTTCCCCCCTTCCCTCTAAAATAAAAATTTTCGATACAAACTAAATCAATGAAATACGTACCTTGATTCAAAAAAAAATCTAGCGCCCTTATTTTCGACCCAATCATTACAAACGACACGGATTCGGAACGTTTTAAGGTATTTTAATAAAATTTTTTTCATTTATTAAAATCTTTGGTTAAATAGTTGCTTTGTGGCAAACGTCTTGGAAATTTAAATAAAGGTTTACCTTTGAAAAAAAAATTTTGGTCCCACGTTCCCTCCAAAAAAATTTAAAAAAACCTTAAAAACCTTTTCATAAGTGACGTTTTAAGGTATTTTAATAAAATTTTTTTCATTTATTAAAATCTTTGGTTAAATAGTTGCTTTGTGGAAACGTCTTGGAAATTTAAATAAAGGTTTACCTTTGAAAAAAAAATTTTGGTCCACGTTCCCCTCCAAAAAAATTTAAAAAAACCTTAAAAACCTTTTCATTTGGTTAAATAGTTGCTTTGTGGCAACGTCTTGGAAATTTAAATAAAGGTTTACCTTTGAAAAAAAATTTTGGTCCCACGTTCCTCCAAAAAAATTTAAAAAAATCTACCTGTCCCAAGTAACGTTATTTCCCCTTCCCAAATAAAATTTCGACAATAATAAGAAATGTACCTATAAAAAAATGCGCCTTATTTTCAATTAAACGAGGATGGAATCTGAGCTTTTAAAAGTACGTTATGTGGACTTATTTTCGAATAAAATGCTTTTGGCTCATTTAGCAATTTGACTTTCAAAATGAGCCGTATTGTGGATTAAAATCGATGGTTTGCCCTTTTGTTGAAGCTAGAACAGTGCTATCAGGCTTTGGAAACTTTGAAATAAACGGTTTTACCCTCTTTTAAAAATTGAAAAATAAATCTTAATCGAGGCTTCTACACCTAGGCACCGTTTTTCCCTCTCAAAAAAATTTATCAACTAATCAAAGAAAGTACCTTGATAGATAACTAATTCTATTTAAATATTAACGATGACGAATTTTGATTTAAAAATTGCTTATATTTGGACGTATTTTAAATTAAAAATTGCGATTTTAGAGCTCATTTTGAGCCAATTTTGAACTTTCAAAAATTGTAGCGCCGTTATTTGTGGACGGATCTTTAAAAACTATTCAGAATCGGATTTGGCAGCCTTTTGGCTTCGGATAGGCCTAAGAAACCGTAGGCGTGCTATTCCAGAGCTTTGGGAAAACGTTTTGAAAATTCAAAATCGATGGGTTTTAACCCATGTCTTTTGGCAAAATATGAAAAAATAGAATTGCTTTATATTGCGAGGGACGTTCCTACGTACCCTAGTGACTATAACCGGTGTCATTTCCCCGCGCTTCCCTCTAAAATAAAAATTTTCGATACAAACTAAATCAATAGAAATACGTACCCCTTGATTCACAAAAAAATCGTAGCGCCCTTATTTTCGATCCAATCATTACAAACGACACGGATTCGGAATCCTGAGGCTTTTTACATAAGATACATGTATAATATGTATAGGGTGCGACGTTAATTTTTCGAAATTAAAAATTGCGATTTTAGAGCTCATTTTGAGCCAATTTTGAACTTTCAAAAATTGTAGCGCCGTTATTTGTGGACGGATCTTTAAAAACTATTCAGAATCGGATTTGGCAGCCTTTTGGCTTCGGATAGGCCTAAGAAACCGTAGGCGTGCTATTCCAGAGCTTTGGGAAAACGTTTTGAAAATTCAAAGGTTTACCTTTGAAAAAAAAATTTTGGTCCCACGTTCTCCAAAAAAATTTAAAAAAACCTTAAAAACCTTTTCATAAGTGACGTTTTAAGGTATTTAATAAAATTTTTTTCATTTATTAAAATCTTTGGTTAAATAGTTGCTTTGTGGCAAACGTCTTGGAAATTTAAATAAAGGTTTACCTTTAAAAAAAAATTTTGGTCCCACGTTCCCAAAAAAATTTAAAAAAACTTAAAAACCTTTTCATAAGTGACGTTTTAAGTATTTAATAAAATTTTTTTCATTTATTAAAATCTTTGGTTAAATAGTTGCTTTGTGGCAAACTGCGATGGGTTTTAACCCATGTCTTTTGGCAAAATATGAAAAATAGAATTGCTTTATATTGCGAGGGACGTTCCTACGTACCCTAGTGACTATAACCGGTGTCATTTCCCCGCTTCCCTCTAAAATAAAAATTTTCGATACAAACTAAATCAATAGAAATACGTACCTTGATTCACAAAAAATCGTAGCGCCCTTATTTTCGATCCAATCATTACAAACGACACGGATTCGGAATCCTGAGGCTTTTTACATAAGATACATGTATAATATGTATAGGGTGCGACGTTAATTTTTCGAAATTAAAAATTGCGATTTTAGAGCTCATTTTGAGCCAATTTTGAACTTTCAAAAATTGTAGCGCCGTTATTTGTGGACGGATCTTTAAAACTATTCAGAATCGGATTTGGCAGCCTTTTGGCTTCGGATAGGCCTAAGAAACCGTAGGCGTGCTATTCCAGAGCTTTGGGAAAACGTTTTGAAAATTCAAAATCGATGGGTTTTAACCCATGTCTTTTGGCAAAATATGAAAAAATAGAATTGCTTTATATTGCGAGGGACGTTCCTACGTACCCTAGTGACTATAACCGGTGTCATTTCCCGCGCTTCCTCTAAAATAAAAATTTTCGATACAAACTAAATCAATAGAAATACGTACCCTTGATTCAAAAAAATCGTAGCGCCCTTATTTTCGATCCAATCATTACAAACGACACGGATTCGGAATCCTGAGGCTTTTTACATCCCCCCGCCGTTATTTGTGGACGGATCTTTAAAACTATTCAGAATCGGATTTGGCAGCCTTTTGGCTTCGGATAGGCCTAAGAAACCGTAGGCGTGCTATTCCAGAGCTTTGGGAAAACGTTTTGAAAATTCAAAATCGATGGGTTTTAACCCATGTCTTTTGGCAAAATATGAAAAATAGAATTGCTTTATATTGCGAGGGACGTTCCTACGTACCCCTAGTGACTATAACCGGTGTCATTTCCCGCGCTTCCTCTAAAATAAAAATTTTCGATACAAACTAAATCAATAGAAATACGTACCCCTTGATTCACAAAAAATCGTAGCGCCCTTATTTTCGATCCAATCATTACAAACGACACGGATTCGGAATCCTGAGGCTTTTTACATAAGATACATGTATAATATGTATAGGGTGCGACGTTAATTTTTCGAAATTAAAAATTGCGATTTTAGAGCTCATTTTGAGCCAATTTTGAACTTTCAAAAATTGTAGCGCCGTTATTTGTGGACGGATCTTTAAAACTATTCAGAATCGGATTTGGCAGCCTTTTGGCTTCGGATAGGCCTAAGAAACCGTAGGCGTGCTATTCCAGAGCTTTGGGAAAACGTTTTGAAAATTCAAAATCGATGGGTTTTAACCCATGTCTTTTGGCAAAATATGAAAAAATAGAATTGCTTTATATTGCGAGGGGACGTTCCTACGTACCCCTAGTGACTATAACCGGTGTCATTTCCCGCGCTTCCCCTCTAAAATAAAAATTTTCGATACAAACTAAATCAATAGAAATACGTACCCCTTGATTCACAAAAAAAATCGTAGCGCCCTTATTTTCGATCCAATCATTACAAACGACACGGATTCGGAATCCTGAGGCTTTTTTACATAAGATACATGTATAATATGTATAGGGTGCGACGTTAATTTTTCGAAATTAAAAAATTGCGATTTTTAGAGCTCATTTTGAGCCAATTTTGAACTTTCAAAAAATTGTAGCGCCGTTATTTGTGGACGGATCTTTAAAACTATTCAGAATCGGATTTGGCAGCCTTTTTGGCTTCGGATAGGCCTAAGAAACCGTAGGCGTGCTATTCCAGAGCTTTGGGAAAACGTTTTGAAAATTCAAAATCGATGGGTTTTAACCCATGTCTTTTGGCAAAATATGAAAAAATAGAATTGCTTTATATTGCGAGGGACGTTCCTACGTACCCTAGTGACTATAACCGGTGTCATTTCCCGCGCTTCCCTCTAAAATAAAAATTTTCGATACAAACTAAATCAATAGAAATACGTACCCCTTGATTCACAAAAAATCGTAGCGCCCTTATTTTCGATCCAATCATTACAAACGACACGGATTCGGAATCCTGAGGCTTTTTACATAAGATACATGTATAATATGTATAGGGTGCGACGTTAATTTTTCGAAATTAAAAATTGCGATTTTAGAGCTCATTTTGAGCCAATTTTGAACTTTCAAAAATTGTAGCGCCGTTATTTGTGGACGGATCTTTAAAACTATTCAGAATCGGATTTGGCAGCCTTTTGGCTTCGGATAGGCCTAAGAAACCGTAGGCGTGCTATTCCAGAGCTTTGGGAAAACGTTTTGAAAATTCAAAATCGATGGGTTTTAACCCATGTCTTTTGGCAAAATATGAAAAAATAGAATTGCTTTATATTGCGAGGGACGTTCCTACGTACCCCTAGTGACTATAACCGGTGTCATTTCCCGCGCTTCCTCTAAAATAAAAATTTTCGATACAAACTAAATCAATAGAAATACGTACCCCTTGATTCACAAAAAAAATCGTAGCGCCCTTATTTTCGATCCAATCATTACAAACGACACGGATTCGGAATCCTGAGGCTTTTTTACATAAGATACATGTATAATATGTATAGGGTGCGACGTTAATTTTTCGAAATTAAAAATTGCGATTTTAGAGCTCATTTTGAGCCAATTTTGAACTTTCAAAAATTGTAGCGCCGTTATTTGTGGACGGATCTTTAAAACTATTCAGAATCGGATTTGGCAGCCTTTTGGCTTCGGATAGGCCTAAGAAACCGTAGGCGTGCTATTCCAGAGCTTTGGGAAAACGTTTTGAAAATTCAAAATCGATGGGTTTTAACCCATGTCTTTCTGGCAAAATATGAAAAAATAGAATTGCTTTATATTGCGAGGGGACGTTCCTACGTACCCCTAGTGACTATAACCGGTGTCATTTCCCCGCGCTTCCCCTCTAAAATAAAAATTTTCGATACAAACTAAATCAATAGAAATACGTACCCCTTGATTCACAAAAAAAATCGTAGCGCCCTTATTTTCGATCCAATCATTACAAACGACACGGATTCGGAATCCTGAGGCTTTTTTACATAAGATACATGTATAATATGTATAGGGTGCGACGTTAATTTTTCGAAATTAAAAAATTGCGATTTTTAGAGCTCATTTTGAGCCAATTTTGAACTTTCAAAAAATTGTAGCGCCGTTATTTGTGGACGGTTAAATAGTTGCTTTGTGGCAAACGTCTTGGAAATTTAAATAAAGGTTTACCTTTTGAAAAAAAAATTTTGGTCCCACGTTCCTCCAAAAAAATTTAAAAAAACCTTAAAAACCTTTTCATAAGTGACGTTTTAAGGTATTTAATAAAATTTTTTTCATTTATTAAAATCTTTGGTTAAATAGTTGCTTTGTGGCAAACGTCTTGGAAATTTAAATAAAGGTTTACCTTTGAAAAAAAAAATTTTGGTCCCACGTTCCTCCAAAAAAATTTAAAAAAACCTTAAAAAACCTTTTCATAAGTGACGTTTTAAGGTATTTAATAAAATTTTTTTCATTTATTAAAATCTTTGGTTAAATAGTTGCTTTGTGGCAAACGTCTTGGAAATTTAAATAAAGGTTTACCTTTTGAAAAAAAAAATTTTGGTCCCCACGTTCCTCAAAAAAATTTAAAAAAACCCTTAAAAACCTTTTCATAAGTGACGTTTTAAGGTATTTAATAAAATTTTTTTCATTTATTAAAATCTTTGGTTAAATAGTTGCTTTTGTGGCAAACGTCTTGGAAATTTAAATAAAGGTTTACATTTATAGTTGCTTGGCAACGTCCCTAAATTTAAATAAAGTTACCTTAAAAATATTTAGGTACTATTTATATTTAAATATATCTTCAAAACTTTTCATAAAACGTGATGTTTATAAAGGTATTGAATAATATGTTTCATTTATAAATGTTTTGGTACAGTTTTTCGCAAAATGACATGAAATTAATACCTTTTTGCAAAAATATGTTAATCCTAAAAAATTAATATCTTCAAAACTTTTCATAAAACGTGATGTTTTATAAAGGTATTGAATAAATATGTTTCATTTATAAAATAGCTTTGGTAATAGTTGCTTTGTGTGCAAACGATCATTGGAAATTTAAATAAAGTTTACCATTTTGCAATAAAAAATTTATGAGGGACTTCGACCTGGATAAAAGTGATTCCGTTTTGAAGGATTTTCAAAAACAAATGATGAACCGTCCCTTGTTCCGAAACTGAACCCAATTTTCGATCCAACATTAAGAATGGTTCGAATCTAGATTTTTCTAGCCTTTTAATAAGGTCGAAGTAATGTTTGAATTCAAGGATTTTCAAGTATTAGCAATTTTGGTTTCACTAAAATTAATTTTAATACTATTTAATCTTTAACCTGATTCAAAAATTGTAGCGCCGTTATTTGTGGACGGATCTTTAAAACTATTCAGAATCGGATTTGGCAGCCTTTTGGCTTCGGATAGGCCTAAGAAACCGTAGGCGTGCTATTCCAGAGCTTTGGGAAAACGTTTTGAAAATTCAAAATCGATGGGTTTTAACCCATGTTTTTTGGGAAAATATAAAAAAATAAATTGCTTTATATTGCGAGGGACGTTCCTACGTACCCTAGTGACTATAACCGGTGTCATTTCCCCGCGCTTCCCTCTAAAATAAAAATTTTCGATACAAACTAAATCAATAGAAATACGTACCCCTTGATTCACAAAAAATCGTAGCGCCCTTATTTTCGATCCAATCATTACAAACGACACGGATTCGGAATCCTGAGGCTTTTTACATAAGATACATGTATAATATGTATAGGGTGCGACTTTAAATTTTTTCGAAATTAAAAATTGCGATTTTAGAGCTCATTTTGAGCCAATTTTGAACTTTCAAAAATTGTAGCGCCGTTATTTGTGGACGGATCTTTAAAACTATTCAGAATCGGATTTGGCAGCCTTTTGGCTTCGGATAGGCCTAAGAAACCGTAGGCGTGCTATTCCAGAGCTTTGGGAAAACGTTTTGAAAATTCAAAATCGATGGGTTTTAACCCATGTCTTTTGGCAAAATATGAAAAAATAGAATTGCTTTATATTGCGAGGGACGTTCCTACGTACCCCTAGTGACTATAACCGGTGTCATTTCCCGCGCTTCCTCTAAAATAAAAATTTTCGATACAAACTAAATCAATAGAAATACGTACCCTTGATTCACAAAAAATCGTAGCGCCCTTATTTTCGATCCAATCATTACAAACGACACGGATTCGGAATCCTGAGGCTTTTTACATAAGATACATGTATAATATGTATAGGGTGCGACGTTAATTTTTCGAAATTAAAAATTGCGATTTTTAGAGCTCATTTTGAGCCAATTTTGAACTTTCAAAAATTGTAGCGCCGTTATTTGTGGACGGATCTTTAAAACTATTCAGAATCGGATTTGGCAGCCTTTTGGCTTCGGATAGGCCTAAGAAACCGTAGGCGTGCTATTCCAGAGCTTTGGGAAAACGTTTTGAAAATTCAAAATCGATGGGTTTTAACCCATGTCTTTTGGCAAATATGAAAAAATAGAATTGCTTTATATTGCGAGGGACGTTCCTACGTACCCCTAGTGACTATAACCGGTGTCATTTCCCGCGCTTCCCTCTAAAATAAAAATTTTCGATACAAACTAAATCAATAGAAATACGTACCCTTGATTCACAAAAAATCGTAGCGCCCTTATTTTCGATCCAATCATTACAAACGACACGGATTCGGAATCCTGAGGCTTTTTACATAAGATACATGTATAATATGTATAGGGTGCGACGTTAATTTTTCGAAATTAAAAATTGCGATTTTAGAGCTCATTTTGAGCCAATTTTGAACTTTCAAAAATTGTAGCGCCGTTATTTGTGGACGGATCTTTAAAACTATTCAGAATCGGATTTGGCAGCCTTTTGGCTTCGGATAGGCCTAAGAAACCGTAGGCGTGCTATTCCAGAGCTTTGGGAAAACGTTTTGAAAATTCAAAATCGATGGGTTTTAACCCATGTCTTTTGGCAAAATATGAAAAAATAGAATTGCTTTATATTGCGAGGGACGTTCCTACGTACCCCTAGTGACTATAACCGGTGTCATTTCCCGCGCTTCCCTCTAAAATAAAAATTTTCGATACAAACTAAATCAATAGAAATACGTACCCCTTGATTCACAAAAAATCGTAGCGCCCTTATTTTCGATCCAATCATTACAAACGACACGGATTCGGAATCCTGAGGCTTTTTACATAAGATACATGTATAATATGTATAGGGTGCGACGTTAATTTTTCGAAATTAAAAATTGCGATTTTAGAGCTCATTTTGAGCCAATTTTGAACTTTCAAAAATTGTAGCGCCGTTATTTGTGGACGGATCTTTAAAACTATTCAGAATCGGATTTGGCAGCCTTTTGGCTTCGGATAGGCCTAAGAAACCGTAGGCGTGCTATTCCAGAGCTTTGGGAAAACGTTTTGAAAATTCAAAATCGATGGGTTTTAACCCATGTCTTTTGGCAAAATATGAAAAAATAGAATTGCTTTATATTGCGAGGGACGTTCCTACGTACCCTAGTGACTATAACCGGTGTCATTTCCCGCGCTTCCCTCTAAAATAAAAATTTTCGATACAAACTAAATCAATAGAAATACGTACCCCTTGATTCACAAAAAATCGTAGCGCCCTTATTTTCGATCCAATCATTACAAACGACACGGATTCGGAATCCTGAGGCTTTTTACATAAGATACATGTATAATATGTATAGGGTGCGACTTTAAATTTTTTCGAAATTAAAAATTGCGTTTTTTAGAGCTCATTTTGAGCCAATTTTGAACTTTCAAAAATTGTAGCGCCGTTATTTGTGGACGGATCTTTAAAACTATTCAGAATCGGATTTGGCAGCCTTTTGGCTTCGGATAGGCCTAAGAAACCGTAGGCGTGCTATTCCAGAGCTTTGGGAAAACGTTTTGAAAATTCAAAATCGATGGGTTTTAACCCATGTCTTTTGGCAAAATATGAAAAAATAGAATTGCTTTATATTGCGAGGGACGTTCCTACGTACCCCTAGTGACTATAACCGGTGTCATTTCCCGCGCTTCCCTCTAAAATAAAAATTTTCGATACAAACTAAATCAATAGAAATACGTACCCCTTGATTCACAAAAAAATCGTAGCGCCCTTATTTTCGATCCAATCATTACAAACGACACGGATTCGGAATCCTGAGGCTTTTTACATAAGATACATGTATAATATGTATAGGGTGCGACTTTAAATTTTTTCGAAATTAAAAATTGCGATTTTAGAGCTCATTTTGAGCCAATTTTGAACTTTCAAAAATTGTAGCGCCGTTATTTGTGGACGGATCTTTAAAACTATTCAGAATCGGATTTGGCAGCCTTTTGGCTTCGGATAGGCCTAAGAAACCGTAGGCGTGCTATTCCAGAGCTTTGGGAAAACGTTTTGAAAATTCAAAATCGATGGGTTTTAACCCATGTCTTTTTGGCAAAATATGAAAAAATAGAATTGCTTTATATTGCGAGGGACGTTCCTACGTACCCTAGTGACTATAACCGGTGTCATTTCCCGCGCTTCCCTCTAAAATAAAAATTTTCGATACAAACTAAATCAATAGAAATACGTCCCCCTTGATTCACAAAAAAATCGTAGCGCCCTTATTTTCGATCCAATCATTACAAACGACACGGATTCGGAATCCTGAGGCTTTTTACATAAGATACATGTATAATATGTATAGGGTGCGACGTTAATTTTTCGAAATTAAAAATTGCGATTTTAGAGCTCATTTTGAGCCAATTTTGAACTTTCAAAAATTGTAGCGCCGTTATTTGTGGACGGATCTTTAAAACTATTCAGAATCGGATTTGGCAGCCTTTTGGCTTCGGATAGGCCTAAGAAACCGTAGGCGTGCTATTCCAGAGCTTTGGGAAAACGTTTTGAAAATTCAAAATCGATGGGTTTTAACCCATGTCTTTTGGCAAAATATGAAAAAATAGAATTGCTTTATATTGCGAGGGACGTTCCTACGTACCCCTAGTGACTATAACCGGTGTCATTTCCCGCGCTTCCTCTAAAATAAAAATTTTCGATACAAACTAAATCAATAGAAATACGTACCCCTTGATTCACAAAAAATCGTAGCGCCCTTATTTTCGATCCAATCATTACAAACGACACGGATTCGGAATCCTGAGGCTTTTTACATAAGATACATGTATAATATGTATAGGGTGCGACGTTAATTTTCGAAATTAAAAATTGCGATTTTAGAGCTCATTTTGAGCCAATTTTGAACTTTCAAAAATTGTAGCGCCGTTATTTGTGGACGGATCTTTAAAAACTATTCAGAATCGGATTTGGCAGCCTTTTGGCTTCGGATAGGCCTAAGAAACCGTAGGCGTGCTATTCCAGAGCTTTGGGAAAACGTTTTGAAAATTCAAAATCGATGGGTTTTAACCCATGTCTTTTGGCCAAATATGAAAAAATAGAATTGCTTTATATTGCGAGGGACGTTCCTACGTACCCTAGTGACTATAACCGGTGTCATTTCCCGCGTTTCCCCTCTAAAATAAAAATTTTCGATACAAACTAAATCAATAGAAATACGTACCCCTTGATTCACAAAAAATCGTAGCGCCCTTATTTTCGATCCAATCATTACAAACGACACGGATTCGGAATCCTGAGGCTTTTTACATAAGATACATGTATAATATGTATAGGGTGCGACGTTAATTTTTCGAAATTAAAAATTGCGATTTTAGAGCTCATTTTGAGCCAATTTTGAACTTTCAAAAATTGTAGCGCCGTTATTTGTGGACGGATCTTTAAAACTATTCAGAATCGGATTTGGCAGCCTTTTGGCTTCGGATAGGCCTAAGAAACCGTAGGCGTGCTATTCCAGAGCTTTGGGAAAACGTTTTGAAAATTCAAAATCGATGGGTTTTAACCCATGTCTTTTGGCAAAATATGAAAAAATAGAATTGCTTTATATTGCGAGGGACGTTCCTACGTACCCTAGTGACTATAACCGGTGTCATTTCCCGCGCTTCCTCTAAAATAAAAATTTTCGATACAAACTAAATCAATAGAAATACGTACCCCTTGATTCACAAAAAATCGTAGCGCCCTTATTTTCGATCCAATCATTACAAACGACACGGATTCGGAATCCTGAGGCTTTTTACATAAGATACATGTATAATATGTATAGGGTGCGACTTTAAATTTTTTCGAAATTAAAAATTGCGATTTTAGAGCTCATTTTGAGCCAATTTTGAACTTTCAAAAATTGTAGCGCCGTTATTTGTGGACGGATTTTTAAAAAACTATTCAGAATCGGATTTGGCAGCCTTTTGGCTTCGGATAGGCCTAAGAAACCGTAGGCGTGCTATTCCAGAGCTTTGGGAAAACGTTTTGAAAATTCAAAATCGATGGGTTTTAACCCATGTCTTTTGGCAAAATATGAAAAAATAGAATTGCTTTATATTGCGAGGGACGTTCCTACGTACCCTAGTGACTATAACCGGTGTCATTTCCCGCGCTTCCCTCTAAAATAAAAATTTTCGATACAAACTAAATCAATAGAAATACGTACCCTTGATTCACAAAAAATCGTAGCGCCCTTATTTTCGATCCAATCATTACAAACGACACGGATTCGGAATCCTGAGGCTTTTTACATAAGATACATGTATAATATGTATAGGGTGCGACGTTAATTTTTCGAAATTAAAAATTGCGATTTTAGAGCTCATTTTGAGCCAATTTTGAACTTTCAAAAATTGTAGCGCCGTTATTTGTGGACGGATCTTTAAAACTATTCAGAATCGGATTTGGCAGCCTTTTGGCTTCGGATAGGCCTAAGAAACCGTAGGCGTGCTATTCCAGAGCTTTGGGAAAACGTTTTGAAAATTCAAAATCGATGGGTTTTAACCCATGTCTTTTGGCAAAATATGAAAAAATAGAATTGCTTTATATTGCGAGGGACGTTCCTACGTACCCTAGTGACTATAACCGGTGTCATTTCCCGCGCTTCCCTCTAAAATAAAAATTTTCGATACAAACTAAATCAATAGAAATACGTACCCCTTGATTCACAAAAAATCGTAGCGCCCTTATTTTCGATCCAATCATTACAAACGACACGGATTCGGAATCCTGAGGCTTTTTACATAAGATACATGTATAATATGTATAGGGTGCGACGTTAATTTTTCGAAATTAAAAATTGCGATTTTAGAGCTCATTTTGAGCCAATTTTGAACTTTCAAAAATTGTAGCGCCGTTATTTGTGGACGGATCTTTAAAACTATTCAGAATCGGATTTGGCAGCCTTTTGGCTTCGGATAGGCCTAAGAAACCGTAGGCGTGCTATTCCAGAGCTTTGGGAAAACGTTTTGAAAATTCAAAATCGATGGGTTTTAACCCATGTCTTTTTGGCAAAATATGAAAAAATAGAATTGCTTTATATTGCGAGGGACGTTCCTACGTACCCTAGTGACTATAACCGGTGTCTTTTCCCCCGCGCTTCCCTCTAAAATAAAAATTTTCGATACAAACTAAATCAATAGAAATACGTACCCCTTGATTCACAAAAAATCGTAGCGCCCTTATTTTCGATCCAATCATTACAAACGACACGGATTCGGAATCCTGAGGCTTTTTACATAAGATACATGTATAATATGTATAGGGTGCGACGTTAATTTTCGAAATTAAAAATTGCGATTTTAGAGCTCATTTTGAGCCAATTTTGAACTTTCAAAAATTGTAGCGCCGTTATTTGTGGACGGATCTTTAAAACTATTCAGAATCGGATTTGGCAGCCTTTTGGCTTCGGATAGGCCTAAGAAACCGTAGGCGTGCTATTCCAGAGCTTTGGGAAAACGTTTTGAAAATTCAAAATCGATGGGTTTTAACCCATGTCTTTTTGGCAAAATATGAAAAAATAGAATTGCTTTATATTGCGAGGGACGTTCCTACGTACCCTAGTGACTATAACCGGTGTCATTTCCCGCGCTTCCCTCTAAAATAAAAATTTTCGATACAAACTAAATCAATAGAAATACGTACCCCTTGATTCACAAAAAATCGTAGCGCCCTTATTTTCGATCCAATCATTACAAACGACACGGATTCGGAATCCTGAGGCTTTTTACATAAGATACATGTATAATATGTATAGGGTGCGACGTTAATTTTCGAAATTAAAAATTGCGATTTTAGAGCTCATTTTGAGCCAATTTTGAACTTTCAAAAATTGTAGCGCCGTTATTTGTGGACGGATCTTTAAAAACTATTCAGAATCGGATTTGGCAGCCTTTTGGCTTCGGATAGGCCTAAGAAACCGTAGGCGTGCTATTCCAGAGCTTTGGGAAAACGTTTTGAAAATTCAAAATCGATGGGTTTTAACCCATGTCTTTTGGCAAAATATGAAAAAATAGAATTGCTTTATATTGCGAGGGACGTTCCTACGTACCCCTAGTGACTATAACCGGTGTCATTTCCCGCGCTTCCCTCTAAAATAAAAATTTTCGATACAAACTAAATCAATAGAAATACGTACCCCTTGATTCACAAAAAATCGTAGCGCCCTTATTTTCGATCCAATCATTACAAACGACACGGATTCGGAATCCTGAGGCTTTTTACATAAGATACATGTATAATATGTATAGGGTGCGACGTTAATTTTCGAAATTAAAAATTGCGATTTTAGAGCTCATTTTGAGCCAATTTTGAACTTTCAAAAATTGTAGCGCCGTTATTTGTGGACGGATCTTTAAAACTATTCAGAATCGGATTTGGCAGCCTTTTGGCTTGGATAGGCCTAAAACCGTAGGCGTGCTATTCCAGAGCTTTGGGAAAACGTTTTGAAAATTCAAAATCGATGGGTTTTAACCCATGTCTTTTGGCAAAATATGAAAAAATAGAATTGCTTTATATTGCGAGGGACGTTCCTACGTACCCTAGTGACTATAACCGGTGTCATTTCCCGCGCTTCCCTCTAAAATAAAAATTTTCGATACAAACTAAATCAATAGAAATACGTACCCTTGATTCACAAAAAATCGTAGCGCCCTTATTTTCGATCCAATCATTACAAACGACACGGATTCGGAATCCTGAGGCTTTTTACATAAGATACATGTATAATATGTATAGGGTGCGACGTTAATTTTTCGAAATTAAAAATTGCGATTTTAGAGCTCATTTTGAGCCAATTTTGAACTTTCAAAAATTGTAGCGCCGTTATTTGTGGACGGATCTTTAAAACTATTCAGAATCGGATTTGGCAGCCTTTTGGCTTCGGATAGGCCTAAGAAACCGTAGGCGTGCTATTCCAGAGCTTTGGGAAAACGTTTTGAAAATTCAAAATCGATGGGTTTTAACCCATGTCTTTTGGCAAAATATGAAAAAATAGAATTGCTTTATATTGCGAGGGACGTTCCTACGTACCCTAGTGACTATAACCGGTGTCATTTCCCGCGCTTCCTCTAAAATAAAAATTTTCGATACAAACTAAATCAATAGAAATACGTACCCCTTGATTCACAAAAAAAATCGTAGCGCCCTTATTTTCGATCCAATCATTACAAACGACACGGATTCGGAATCCTGAGGCTTTTTTACATAAGATACATGTATAATATGTATAGGGTGCGACGTTAATTTTTCGAAAATAAAAAATTGCGATTTTTAGCGCTCATTTTGAGCCAATTTTGAACTTTCAAAAAATTGTAGCGCCGTTATTTGTTTACGGATCTTTAAAAACTATTCAGAATCTGATTTGGCAGCCTTTTTGGCTTCGGATAGGCCTAAGAAACCGTAGGCGTGCTATTCCAGAGCTTTGGGAAAACGTTTTGAAAATTCAAAATCGATGTGTTTTAGTCCATGTATTTTGGGTAAAAAATTAAAAAAATAGAATTGCTTTATATTGCGAGGGGACGTTCCTACGTACCCCTGGTAACTATAACCGGTGTCATTTCCCCGCGCTTCCCCTCTAAAATAAAAATTTTCGATACAAACTAAATGAATAGAAATACGTACCCCTTGATTCACAAAAAAAATCGTAGCGCCGTTATTTTCGATCCAATCATTACAAACGACACGGATTCGGAATCGTGAGGCTTTTTTACATAAAATACATGTATAATATGTATAGGGTGCGACGTTAATTTTTCGATTATTAAAAATTGCGATTTTAGAGCTCATTTTGAGCCAATTTTGAACTTTCAAAAATTGTAGCGCCGTTATTTGTGGACGGATTTTTAAAAAACTATTCAGAATCGGATTTGGCAGCCTTTTGGCTTCGGATGGGCCTAAGAAACCGTAGGCGTGCTATTCCAGAGCTTTGGGAAAACGTTTTGAAAATTCAAAATCGATGGGTTTTAACCCATGTTTTTTTAAAATATAAAAAAATAGAATTGCTTTATATTGCGAGGGACGTTCCTACGTCCCCCTAGTGACTATAATCCGGTGTCTTTTCCCCGCGCTTCCCCTCTAAAATAACAAATTTTCGATACAAACTAAATCAATAGAAATACGTCCCCCTTGATTCACAAAAAATCGTAGCGCCCTTATTTTCGATCCAATCATTACAAACGACACGGATTCGGAATCCTGAGGCTTTTTACATAAGATACATGTATAATATGTATAGGGTGCGACGTTAATTTTTCGAAATTAAAAATTGCGATTTTAGAGCTCATTTTGAGCCAATTTTGAACTTTCAAAAATTGTAGCGCCGTTATTTGTGGACAGGATTTTTAAAAACTATTCAGAATCGGATTTGGCAGCCTTTTGGCTTCGGATAGGCCTAAGAAACCGTAGGCGTGCTATTCCAGAGTTTTGGGGGGAAAAAAAAATTTACGTTTTGAAAATTCAAAATGGTTTTTTGGGTGTTTACGTACCCATGTACTTTGTTTGGTTCCAAAATAAAAAATAAAACTTGCTTAAAATTACACGTTCCTACGTACCCTTACTATAACCGCAGATTCAATTCTGGCTTTTCCCATAAAATATAATATTTTCGATACAAATTAAAAATTGCGATTTTAATCATAGCCATTTTTAAATTTCAAAAAATGTAGCGCCGTTATTTTCGGATCTTTAAAACGATGCACAGGATTCGGAATCCTGAGGCTTTTTGGGAAAACGTTTTGAATAAACAAAATCGATGGGATTTAGTCCATGTATTTTGAGTAAAAAATGAAAAAAATAGAATTGCTTTATATTGCAAGGGGGGGTTCCTACGTACCCCTCGTAACTATAACCGGTGTCATTTTCTGGCGCTCTCGCTCTAAAATAAAAATTTTCGCTCTTTTGAAAAATTAAATTTGGTTTTAAAACGAAACTTTTAAAACGCTCTAACTTTTTTATTTTTAAGAAGCGCCCGGAACTATTTAATTCTCGAATGTATTAGGCCTTAATACGCCATAATCCGGTCGTAACTCAAAACTCTCAAAATGGTTAAAAAACAAAGTTTTACTTTTAAAAAAATTACATCCTTTCTTCCCTTGTAAAAGACTTTTCTTTTTTAAATAAACTGTGTTTCTATTTTTTGTAGGTGCTTCTACACCAATGGATAGGCATGAGGACCAAGGATGGAACAAGGAACTCTTCAGCGCACATCTTCCGAGGACACCACAGTCAAGATCATCCTAATTAGAATAGTTTAGACTTATGGATTTTTACACCATTTTTGTAATACGCGATCTTAAAACTTGTCTGGGGAATGGAGGAAGGTAAAATAAAGAGGCAATGCTCTTTTTTTAACCTCACTCTCTTCCTCTCAAGTTTTGAGATTGTGTAAAAAATTAAATAGCAATAGATATAAAATTATAAAATACAGTAACCTTAATTGTGAAGGGATGTAAATGGGGAATTGGGTAAATAAATAAAATTATTTACATGTTTTTATTCTTTATACTTAGAAGTTTGAAAAATTGAAGAAATTTCAGAAAAAAAATAATAATAAAAATAATATGTTATTTATAAGAAATAATTTTTAAATTAATATTATAGGAACGTGTACTTTATAAGGTTTACAACATACGCTTCATATAACAACGCCATAGCTCAGATGGTTAGAGATCGGTTGTTTGTTCAAACGGTCTCGAGTTCCATTCCCATACCGGTCGAAGTTAAAATTTTTAAAAATCTCTAAGTAAAATCCAACGAGCAACGAGCCGAACGAGACGAATGACGAATGACGAATGACCGTAGGATACTCCTGATTTGAAAAATATTTTTAAAAATCTCTAAGATAAACCCTCGGCCGACTCGGCGACTCGGCCGACCGTAGATCACGATTTAAACCATTACATTTATGGAATTTTTCTTCTATGTCCCTGTTACGAGTTGACACATTCCCCTTACATTTTAGGATAAAAGAAACAACAGGTAGTAAATAGTTTTTTTTATTTCCCATCATCCCCTTACATCCCCCTTTACATGTAATTAACTTTTTTAACAGAGGAACTCAAACATGTTTTCATCGGAGTACAGCCCTTGATGAAATATTTTAAGACTACAAGAACCTTAAAACACCCCACCATTTACTGAACATTATGTCATCCAATGTGAAGAGTAATGAATGTTTACAAAACCGACAAAGGCAAAAATTTTAATCGAAAACAACCCTTTCTCATCGGAGACATATAATGAAGATATTAATTAATGTTAACGGGAATTGCACTTCTAATAAAACAACTCTTGTTAAATGTGCAGATTTAACAAGAGTTGTTTTATTCAAAGTCCAATTCCTGTTAACAATAATTAATATTAAAAGATACGATTAATATAATAGTCTTAGATTAACTAAATAATACGTATATAATTTGCAAAATTAAAAATAATGAAAAAACTACAATCTATTGTACAATTATAAATAATTAAAACCTATAATAAAAGTGAATAATAAGAAAGTGCTTAAAGTGTGGTCAAAAAGCTATAACAATAACTATATTTTTTAATAATAATTAAAAACTCAAAATAATATTGCAATAACCAAATGAATAATAAGTATATGGACAAACAAAATAAATTAAAAGCGAGAGCAAGAGTTTGAAATAACTACAAGCCAAGTAATTAAAATAAATAAAAGTAGAATATTTAGGTGTGTGTGTGTGTTTGGAAGTCGAGAGAAAGAAATATATAAACTCTATCTTTTACATATCTTCTTTGTCGTTTCTTCGTTCCACCTATAGGGATACAAAGTTCGCTTATGCGTGCTAATGCAACCCTAAATATTTTTTAGACATTGTTCCTTATCATATACCCAAATAGAGTAATAAAAATCATTATATATCGTTCTAATTATAATAGTTTCCCTAACCCTTACAGCTAAATAAAACGTGTAATAATATTTTATGTAATTTCGATTTTGTAAAATTTTAATAGTCAACAAAAATTCTTAAAATGAATTCAACAAATGTTGTTTTATTATGTGGAAAAATGTTTCAAACATAATTTGATTATAAAAACTAAATAGTAGAAAATAATTAAAATCATTAATTTTGTTAATTGAATTGTCAAAGAATATTAATAAGAACCTCAAATAAAATGAGTTGTGTCTGTAGAAATACTTAAAATCTATCCTAACACAATGGGGTCAAACAGCAAAGACCTTGTGGCACAGCACAAGGACCATCACTGTTATCCGATAAGTTATATCTACGAAGAAACAATGTCTAAATAAATACAAGGGCCTTTTTTAAAATAAGTACCTAATAACATATTACTTTCTTGTTTAAAAGTTGGGATAGTAATTACAACTTAAAAATTAAATAAGACAATTAAAGCACAAACACAATAGGTGCGTCGTTTCCTTTACAGATTTTTCTCATAAGGAGCAAAGGCCACGTTTAATTTTATGGCACACATAAACGAATTAACAAATTATAAAACATATAAACAATGGTTCTTATTAACTAAGTTTGCTGAAAGTATGAAATATAGTTATTAATACAAAGAATAGTTAATTTTGAAATTTAACTTTACATATAATCCCATATTTTCTTTTCCAAACAACGTATTTCAATTAAACGTTAAAAACATTTGGATTAAATTATTTGTACATATTGCATCCTTTCAGCTTGTTTTAACAATGTAAGATTTTCAAATCATTAACATTTTCTAACTAGAAATACTTACATTTTTTGAATGTCCCAGAAATTATATTATAAAATAAAGTGTTTCAGAAGTAGAACTACTGATATTTTTCTTTACAAGGTCCTTTGGCACGTAGTCATATAATTCTAAAGTGGAAGACTGCAGAGAGTTGATCTTTACACTTCTTAAAAGAAACCAGCAAAGTAATGGTAGTTTAATTTTGGAATCAAACATCATCCACAATAACATATTCCAAGTATTTGATGCGGTTGTAAGGATTCCTTGGAATCATAGTTGATAGCCTTCAAATTGCTGAACGGAAATCTCCTACAAACAAATATATATAGAAATTTTCATGTAAAAGTTGGTTTATTTTCAGAATATTAACAATTATAATTAACTGTAAGAGAGCCCATATCAAATAAAAGTATGTTCGTACCTAGCTATGCTCATGCCTTCTATGTTCTTTGAATCATCTTTCGAGAATGGTTTTTGGATGGAGTTAAATTATTCTAGGACCATCGTCCACTACTTAAAATACAAATGTACATAGCTTTTGATAAAAGTACTTGGTATAGAAATAATATGTTACTTCAAACGTATACCGAACCTTTTAAGATTTAGTTCACAATTCCATACACTACAATAGTAAAAATACTTATTAAACTCTGCAGAAAGTTATTATAAACGTTACCTACCCTTTCTTGATTTGCTGGAAGTCCCAAGTTTCTTAAATTATCGAAATGAATCTTCAAAGTTTTACATCAAAGTGCAGCGTACATATCAACTCTTCAAATAGAATTTAGATTGCATGCTCATGCACAGAAGTATTGCAAAATAGTTCTCTGCCTATTTAAAGGACCGAAAAATCCCAACCATGATTTTGCATACCCTAAATTCATAATATTTTATTCGAACAAAATTAAGATACACATTAGAACTGTAATAAAAACAAATCGACCATTTTGAAATTATACAGCTGACAATTGCTTTAAGGTACACTCAAAAGAGAAAAACTTCGGGGTTTTTTAACTGATGGGAAACCCCCAAAACAATGGCGGCTTTTTTTTTACCGATTTGTAAACAGTCGTTAGTGGAATTTAAGACAGCGCTAACTATCTATTGTTTAACCTTAATAATTTAATATTTAATTTTTAGATTTAACAATAACACTGCTAAATAATAAAGCCTACCTAAAAAATATGTAACCCAGTGGTAATCTGATGCAGAATGGCTTAAGCAGTTTGATGGTCCTCTTATATATCCAGATGAAGTAAGCAGCAAATGTATTATGCCCCCTTGGAATGCCCAATTTAGAACCCATCGAAAAATCGGCGAAGGACATCACTTTAAATTTTGGTCCTCAACGGCTTACGACTTGTGCTAGATCTTGATGGAGAAGTTGTTAGACGAGCTGATCCTCACATTAGATTACTACATAGAGGCACAGAGAAATTAATAAAGTATAAAACTTACATGCAAGCACTTTTGTATTTCGACCTTTTAGATTATGTATGGATGATGTGTAACGAACAGTGCTTTAGTTTAGCTCTAGGGAAATTATTAAACATCGATGTTCTGATAAGAGCAAAGTATATAAGAAGTAAGTGTCTTATCGTCTCAAGTTCTCGGCTTGATAATAGTCTCATAATTTTGTAGCACTCTTTGCCGAGATCACTCGTTTGTTAAATCATATTATGGCTGTTGGAACCCATGCACTCAATCTGGGGGCTCTCACCGCCATTCTTCTGGTTCTTCGAGGAAACAGAAAAAAATGATGGAATTCTATGAATGTGTTATGGAAGCTCTTATGCATGCTGCTTGTATCAGGCCAGGTGGTGTATCCCTGGTAATTGAATAAATCATTACACTCAACAAGGAACTGTAATTATTCTTTGTTGGATATGTCTCTAGGATTGTTAAACGACGTCCATCATTTTGCTTCCAAATTTAGTGATAGATTGGACGAAGTTGAGGACATGCTAACAACAAACAGAATCTGGATGCAAAGAACTCAGGATATTGGTATAGTTTCAGAAGAAGATGCTTTAAACTATGAATTTAGGCAAGGAGAAAATTATCAATAAATATCCTGATCTAAACATTGATAATTTTGTGGTGGAGTAATGTTACGTTATTAATAAATTCCAAACAAATATTCAATTTACTACAATAAAATACATATGTGTTCACTTAACTGATGTCCAATTAAAACTAATAACTTGATGTCTAATATCTTTACCCTTCGTAGACATCAATATGTTGAATATTAAGGGGAAAATTAACCTAATGTATATTTTAAACAAGTTGAAAGAATAAATAAAAGTGGAAGTTGTAAAAATAAACATATTGTTAATATTTGCTAATGAATGCTTATATTTTTAGGATCGAGATACATGGAAGCTACCAAAACAGTAAATAATATTTTAAATTAAGGGTTTGCAGCAGGAAATGTAAATATTTAAACTTGATTTAATTTGAAAGCTGTATAAGCATTTACTATAAACATTACGCTTTAGTATTCACAATTAAATATTCTAATTAATGGTAAAAAGAATGAAAATTAAATCTAAGTTGTTTTTAACGATTATAATTTCAGATCTGTGATTGAACTTTAAAACATTCAACCCAATTTTTAAAGACTAGGATATTTAGATGTTACAAATAAGCACCATAGACAAAAACAATCACAGAAGGAAAAGAGATATTAACAAACCGAATTATCTGTGATCTACCTTTGAGTTCCATAAACAGCTGGAAAATATCCCGGAAGTGGTAACTCTAACCGATACTTCTGTTTGGCTTTCCAGGAATTGTCTCCAAACTAGACTTTGTTGGTATATTAATTTCTAGTACCCAAACCATGTTTTTTATATTGCAGAACAAGTTCAATTAGTATTCTGCATGTCATTATGTACTCCTTATTAGAAGCTAGATGCCTACGATAGGAAGAATTAAAGTTAAAAATTAATTTTAAAACATATCCCTATATAATGGTGAAAACTCTTGGGTGTCACTCTCTAAATTTTACATGTGAGCACCAAGTGTAAAGTGGAAGGTAGTATAGGGTTGATGCTCCAAGATTGAAGAACTAATGTAGTCAAGATCAAATTCAAACGAAAAACGTCTTATCAGAAGATCCTTGTAATACCTCAGAATTGCAATCAACGTTATAGGACGTTTAATTGTAATCTCATTAGCTTGTAAGTTTGCAATCTTTCACGTCGGTCTTAATCTAAAACAAAATAATTATAACAATTCACAGTTTTTAAATCAATACCCATAAATAAAATTTGTATCCTCTTCAAAATTTTAAAATCAACCTGGTATAATAACCGATCTTCAAAGGTCTACCAGACAATCTTGAAACTAAATTTTCTTTAATAACTCTTTAAATAGCAGTTATAAAAAAGGAGCTCCTTTCAGACAGCTCCACCGAAAATTGCTTTGATTAAAAGCAATCCCAGACCTACAAAGATAAAGTGATGCAATTCACATCTCTTTTTTTCTTTTTAACAAATTTATAAATAGTTACAATTAAAACACAAATCATATCCTATTACATTAAGGTGCAGATGTGTACAAGAGAAATTCAGGCACATTTCAAATACATTTCTGACTGGCCTATTTACAATAAATCGCATTCACGCGCACAGACATTAAACTACTTTTTTTTAAAACCTGCATTCATTTTTAATACGATATGCCAACCATCTAAGCTTCAGTTACTCACACATAGCTAAAGTATGGAAAATACAAATATGATCCCAACTCCAAACTTATATTTCATTTCAATAACATAAAAATAGAATTGTCTTCGATCATATCTGTTCTCTTCCACTTGAGGATATGCTACTAGTGTTATAATCTACCACAAATTTTACCATATGAACATTAATCGATATAATACAAATTTTATGATTAAAATAATTGTGTTTTAACAACATATGGAATACTGGCAACACTAAATAATAAAAAATTAATTAATGTAATATGACCTTGTCACAAATTATTAAGACAAGTTAATAAAAATAATTACTCAACATCCAAACAAACATAAATAAACTTTTGAGCAACTTGAATTTAAAATTAGTTCATAACAAGTACACATTAATCAAATAGTAATTAAATGACTACATAAAGCAAACAAATATTACAATAATTGTCTCTTCAGAGCTTACGATCATGTTGCTTTCCCATTGAAACATCTTTAATAAATCGTCATTTAACGAAAATTTGATTAGAAAACAAAAGTATGGTCTTAAAATACTAAACAAATTTATATACAACTAAATCAAACGGTTTTAAACTTATTTAAAATACTACTTTCATTTTCATTTCTAATTAACTTAAGTTGTACATAAATCAAAAAATACATTACATAAAAATAAACTTCCAATAATAACAATAAAATTGAACTAACAGATTAGTTTAATTGATATATAATTTATCTGCATCGTTCTGACTTTTTGTTAAGTCGTAAACATTTAATTAATTTTTTTTAAGTTCTTTTTGTAAATATTTAACACTTCTATTTTAAGTGAAAAACACCTGGCGATATGTTTTAACAATTTGGATAAGTTTAAAATTTCAAATGTACCATTAATGATCCAAAAAACATCATACCTTATTTAAGGGTGTAATAACTTAAAATCTAGAAACGACGAGACATATTAATTTGGCAGCTTCAATAGCTCTACTAGTATTAAAATAAAGGTAATTAAGTACATCTATAAGATCTGGAATGTTAAACCATTGAGCACGCATTACACTACAACTTAGAAGTAATTAAAAAACAAAGGTGATATCACACGTACACCTTTATACCATCAATTGCAAAATTCACATTATAATAAAGCACATCGGCAGAGCAGTCAATTTGAATTTATAAAGTTTTGTAAATGCCTCCGATTTAGCATTAGTTGTCTTCAATTCCTTTAGTTAGTTAAGAGCTATGTCACAGTTTACAGCTGTCGTAATTCTCTAAAGTCCATCTCTGCCACTCCAAGCTTGTGTTACAAGGTTCGATTATTGACTTTGTTTTAGCAGCATTTATTGCCAAACTCTTATCACTACTTCCATGCCTAAGTAACTTAGTGTCTTCGTCGTAATCCTAAAATTGGTTACCGTTAGAACCGTGACAAGGATACAGTATTACCTCCTCTCCACTGTAATCAAGGCAAGCCTCATCTCTACGAATTTCTCCAGTCTTACTGTACATCCAATACTAAAAAAAAATGATTACATTATAACAAAGCTACACACTCACAGCATGTTCTAGAGTTATATATTCTCCTTTTTACTTAATCTGTGCTTTTTCCTCTGGGGTCAATAGTGCTAGTTCCTTTTTAATTAAAGGGTCCTCCTTTAGTTTAGCAGCTTTCTTGAGATCTTCTGTATAAGCTGGAAGAGTTGTCAAAATACCAGCATACAAACTTCAAAGTATAAGATACCAAGAAGAGGAGAGAAGAGCTGGGAAACCTTGTCGAGTTACCTAAGCAAAACTTCCATCATTCATTTTGTTATAAGACATCGCATCTAAAGTTTTGAAGACCTTGGGCAATATCGATGATCAATTCCCTATGAGAAAACCAGAGATAATCTGTTATTATTTTGTGATTTAATTGTAGCTAAAAAATAATGAAGTAATTTCGTTATTGATTTCCATCAGACTTACAGCTTCTTCTTGGTTTGTATCTCCTCGTCCTCCGAGTTGCAGAAAATCTATCGAATGGCCCATATCCAAAATTGACTGAGTTTTCTGGTTCATCAGAGCTGAGGACGTCTTTGGGTCTTCCCATAAGGCGTTTGCAAGGACTTGGAGCTAAGGGGTCACGTTTGTCAACTGGAGTTGAGATGAAGGTAGGAGGAATTGTTGGAAGAGTCTCTATGTTGTGTTGGTCTATATAAACTTTATTGCTGAAAGAGTAACTTCTGTCTGTTTCCCCCAAAGGCTTTCGGATGTACAAGGTGAGCTTAACTGATGACGGCTTTTCTCCTAAGGAATTAATTAGTTCTTTACGACCACTTATATTCAAATTAATGAAACAATAACATTACAATTCGGCCATTTAATTATATGAACTATTTTTAGTTCAAATAAAAAACTTAAAGAGGGCGGCCCCAGATTAACCAATCCTAGAAAAATAAATTAAAATCTGTTTATATTAATTGTACCCTACGTCAATCGTTAACAAACAATTTAAATCTTAACCGTTACAATTCTAGTTAAACTGAAATAATTCAGGTAAATTATAAATAAAATAATATTAATGAAGAGTTATTAACAGCTGTAGGAACAGTAAGTACCTTAAATATATTTAATAAAAGGACCTTTGAGACCTATCTGATAAATTACCTTTGTAGCCGCCAAACTGGAAATGATTAGGTATACTGCTTTAAGAGGATTTTATGAGCTACAAAAAAACTATGGGATGTTGTGGATTTGCCAAAGTAAAGCTTGCAGTGCATATTGCAACTGGTGAGAAAGTTGCAATTAAGATTACTGAAAACCTAGGATTAGGGGACGATCTCCCAAGAGTTAAATTGGAATTGGAGGCCCTTAAATCCTTAAGCGATCAACACATCTGTAAATTATATCAAGTGATTGAAACAGATACCCATTATTTCATTATTATTGAATACTGTTCTGAAGGAGAAGTATTGTTTTAAAAATTAATGTTGGATAGCACGAAACTTAATATCGTTAATTAAAATAAATCGAAAATTAGTCGTGTAAATAAGCAACTTACATTATAAAGGCTCTCCCCGAAGGCCCCCACAGTGTATATTAATTAACGCACAATTATTAATTAATTTGCAACAAAACAAAGACTTCGTTTATAATGTAAGACCTCGCTCAACGAATGGTCGATCGAAACTAAAAGAATATATGAGTCGATATTCTTATCATTATCACAGGCTTGCATAAAAATTCCATTCTGATAAGAAACTTTCAAATCGACAGCTGCAATTTAAAAACTTGCCAAAAAAATTAGTTTAAACTAATCAAAATGACTATTCAAATTATACTATCGTAAAAATTTTATTTAATTAGAAAACTTTTAAGCCGTCTTCTAAATTTCCCTTTGTTAAATTTTGCAAAAAATAAAACAGTGTTTTATGCGCGACCAGAAAATTACTACTCGAAGTTTCATAACTAATCTGCCATCATACTCCACTAAAAGGCTATTTAATTAGTTTAATTTTCTTTTTGTAAAATACAATAATTTTAACATCTCACAAAATTATCGAGGACCTTCTAAATATATTTTACTTTGTAAAAACGTTATTTAATTGACTTAATTTTTTATATATGTACACGTAGTTAAACATTCATTATTTTAAATTATTAAATGTAAACAATTAAGAATATAATAGATTGTACACGAATTTAAACTAATTAACTTAAATTTAAGAGAAAATGAAAAAAAAACAACAATCAGATTTTAAATTTAATATAATAATATCTTCTTTAGATGAAATTGTATTATCTTACGCTTAAGACACAATACAAACAAGAAATATTAATTACTACATTTTTTGAAAACTGTTATTTTAGTATAAAATGTATCAAATAATATACATTCATTGTTTAGTAAATACCTACATTTAAGTCTTGTATTAAAATTATTGTTAACAAATTCTGTTACTTTATATTGTAATTACATACTAGGGTTAATTTATTATGATACTTTTTTGTATATGTTTGAATTGCTTATAATAATAATTATTTCAAATTTGTTTGTTATTAAAGCCCAAATTGGCAAATATTAAGTCTGGGCTTTTCTCACAGATTAAAACTACATTTTATATAGTAAAATATGCAAAACAAAGTATTATTTTGAAAATACTTACCTTAAAACATATTTCTTAAATTATTAAGTTATATTTTTCATACTTGAAGAACTAAAGATGATATTTGCATTATTATAAGATCCATTTGGTAATCGGTTGGTTTATAAGTAAAACCTTATTCTTCTCCTTCTCTATTAGCTAATATCTTATTTTACTCCAGCACATCTTTTCACCTCTTTCTCGGACTACATGGTGATCTTCTACCCATGGGTAAAACCTAAAAACATTCATTTAAATTCAGGTACAATTTACTATTATATATTCTGGATTGTATAAATTTAATAAACAAAGATAATTAATGTTTAACTATGTACAGGTAAGATATTCTGTTATTTTATATTGTAATTACATACTCTAAGGTTAACTTATTGATACTTTTTTGTATATGCTTGAATTGCTTATAATAATAATTTCAAATTTGTTTGTTATTAAAGCACAAATTGGCAAATATTAAGTCTGGGCTTTTCTCACAAATTAAAACTACATTTTATATAGTAAAATATGCAAAACAAAGTATTATTTTGAAAAAAACTTCCAAATAATTAATAAAAATAGTTTAAACAATTTGAACCCAATAACAGAATATTTCACTAACGATTTTACACTTGTAATTCTGTTTCAGTAATAAAATCAAAAGGTTTATTATTGAAACCCTGTACATTTATAAAAATATACATACCTATTGTTTTGCAGTTAAGAAAATTAATTATTGGTTTGCTTTTTACCTTAAAACGTATCTCTTAAATTATTAAGTTATATGTTTCATACTTGAAGAACTAAAGATAATATTTGCTTTATTATAAGATCCATTTATTTGGATTATAAGTAAATCCCGTTTCGTCTCCATAAGCGAAAAGCTTGTTTTACTCGGACACATTTGTCTACCTGGCGATCGTCTATCCCTGGGTAAAATCTAAAAACATTCATATAAATTTGTGTACAATTTACCATATTCTTAATTGTTTACATTTAATATTGGAAGATAATTAAGGTTTAGCTATATACAACCATAAATTTTGATAGAAAAGTTTCTTACATGATTTCATGAGCTAAGATTTTCGCGAAGTTAAAACAAATCAACTACCTATTAGGATTATTATTTAAATTTCATATGAAAATAGCTTCCTCGGGTTAAATTATTAATAATTTAAGAAATTGTATCAGCCTTAAGAAGCAAAACAAACAGAACATATGAAAGTACTTATTGAAAACTAACCTATACGTTTGCGATTATTTCCACTCTTTTCCTTATGTTTCTACTTTTAATGAATTACATACGTATTTTAATAATATCCAAACGTTATTAAAACGGTTATTGTAGTTTGGAACAAATATGCATTTAGTTACATTGTCGTCAACTAACCGCAACATGTCACTTTGACATATAGTGGATTTTTAATGCCAACCTTTGCCTAATTATATATTAATAATATTTAATAACATGTAATTTTAAAATTGCATTATCTTTATAATACTTAGATCAATTTTCTTTACATAGAAAAATCAAACATTTTTTTTAGGACAGAACTGTAGAATAACTTTCGTTTATTTTGTTTGATATTGTTTTAATTGAAATATAACTATCATAAAACACTACAATTAAACAAGGACTGGGATCACTTTATATACCCTTTTCACTTTCTACATACTTAAGTGTGTCGGCTCCGGTCGATATCCTATAATACCTGAGAAGGTGTTATCATTGAGGCAGCAGGAATGCTGCTAGTCCGTCAGTGCTTGAGTGCGTATTCCTCCCTGACGGACATGCCAATGACTACATCTGATCAGTTATGTTAGGCTTCTCATGCTGCACTAATACTATCCAGCCCAGGATATTATAAGTTCACCGTGGAAGCCTATATATAGGATGGAGAAATCCCCCGACACACATTTTTAATTTTTTTTTCAAAAAAAAAATAATTATAATTCAAGTAACATTCTTCAACAACAAAAAGAATTATTTTGTAAGCTGTAACAGTACATTACAGTAGACCCATCATAAAAAGCTACAATCAAACAAGGATTGGAATCGATTGAAATACACTTTTTAATTCTACTATATCTGTAGTACTTGCGTCCTACTATAATACCTGAGAAAATGTTATCATTGAGGCAGGAGGATAAATTATTCTAATTGAATGGCGTTGTCAGGAAGCTAAAAATATTCAATTTTGGTTCCTACTGTAGACCCCTAATAATTTTACGAAATGGTAAAACTCTTGATCCATAAATAATTAAGTTTTAATGTATTCGTTTGAAATCTATGCTGTTACAACTGGTTTGCATTTTAAGAAAACATTAACACACATAACATGGGTTAAGTTACCGTTCCAGGCTTAAAATAAATTATTATAAGGTGTAATAAATTGATTAAAAGCACTTAGGTATTATAATAATACGTATTTTATATTTATTTGAATTTTAATTATAAAAAGTGCATTCATATGCCATCTATAAGCATTTCGTTGGACTTCAGCAAAATTAATTTGAAGTTGAAGAACGTGTTCATAGATAGCACACAAATGCACTTTTCATATTTAATATTCAAATTAATATAAAATAGGTATTATTATTATATCTAAAAGTTTTTAATTGATTTATTACAATTTATTTTAATTTATTTTGGGTCTCAAATGTGTAGTCAACCACAGTTCTGTAATTTAACGTTTTCTTTAGATATGATTTCTATTTAAATTATATCTGAAAAACACAAGGTTTAACCTCCAAAACAAGATGCTTATATTAGTGCTTTATAAACATTTTGAATAATAATAGAAACATGAACAAAAACCTATAATCACCAACAAAGTTAACAGAATTTGCCCTTTTCCAACCAAAAGAAAAGCAAGAAACAGTGAGTATTAACTCATAAATTATAATAATGATAATAAGTATTATATTTTTTAAGTTTTCAAGTTAAATAAAACATCACCCACCGATGAGTCTCTTACGAGCACATCTGAGAAAGATGTTGATAATATATCACAAGAATCACTCCCAGTTGGGCTATCGAATATACATCAGAACCAACAGAAAATAGAAACGATTCTTATTATCAAGTGGATGCAACCAAAGGTCGAAGTTTGCTCAATGTTTTAATACGTATTAGTAAATTACTTGCTTTAAAAAGCACTGTAAGTAATGTTTAATTATTCTAAATACTATTACAACCTATTAATTTTAGAATTTACAAGCTTATTCAGATACCGATTTGAAACCGTATTGGATACCTGGTTCTCTAAGCAAAGAATGTTATGAATGTGAGTAAAAATTTATAACCTTTCGAAGAAGACACTTGTCCAATTTTTAATTAGTGATAAAACAACTTAATGTAGAGAATTATTTTTTAAACTCTTCATACACAGTTTAGCTTTTTATTAAAGCCTATAAAACAATTACATACAAGAAAACAATAATTTTTATGTTTTTAACAACAGACGAAGATTCCATGTCATTTTCTTCTCAGTTCTATCACTTACGGTTTTATCTTTGCTGCCCAAGCCACCGTTGGTACTCTTCTTATGGCTCTTAAAAAGTATGGGAATTGTTACAGGTTCACCGTCAATTTGTGTCACTGTGGTACTGGATTCTTGCATCTTAAATTCCCGACAATTATTGAACTTTGATAGAGAAACACCAAAGGACTCAGTCATGAGTTTTTTACTCCTATAATTGGGATGTGGATAAAAGGCTTTCATCTTGGAATTATTATGAAAACTGGACATATGCAGTTTGGGTTCTGCAAAAGTCTTTAAAGGAATCTCAACTTGGTATTGCATCGCCTTTTTGCGATTGACATTATTAAATTCAGTCGATTGTGTCATGATCGATTCTTCCGAAGAATCTAAAAGTGGCTTTCTACGATAATAGAGCCCGACTCGAAGAAGTCGGCTTACTTTTAAACAAACTCATTTGAGTTAGATCAGGTTTGTACAAATGAGATTTTTCTTTAGGTAAAGTACTGGTATCGATTTGAAAATCACAGAATAGTTTTGGAAAAGCTTTCGTGTGATCTGCAAGATCATTCTTAGGAGAAATTTGGTATATGAGAACATCTCTCTCTGGAATATCAGTTGCGTTTGATAGAGAGGAATTGATAAATGTGGGAAAGCTATTATTGGTTTGCTTAAATAAGGAGTTTTTAGAATCGTAATTATTCTCAATAATTGTTTGTAGATATTCTTGTGATTCTACATCAAGTTGCTCAGCTGCAGAATTGAAGATCGACTTAAAAGGTGTCAATTTCAAATGAAATGGACTCGCAGTTTGAGACAACATTTTATCCAAAACTGTCATCACACGAAAGAACTTCTGCCATATCTAAAAACAATGTCTCCAACAATTCTTCAGAATATTTTTTAAAGATATTCTCTTTAGAATTCTTCAAAGTATTTAATAAAATAGTTGGCATACTTTAAACTATGTATTTCATATTATTTGCTTGGTTTGTATCACATTCTAAGCTATGCTTGTTTTTGGAGGTGGTACATGATGGATTGGTCTCTCACAAAGGCTCAAAAGAAGTATTTGTAAGATTTTTAAACCTACGTGTACCACAATTTTTCTCTGTAGATTTATCTTGTAATTGTTTAGCAAAGGGTTTCAGACGTGGTGGTGCTTGTATCTTCTTGATGCTAGATAAACTTTTAAGCTTGGCTCGTTTTAAACCAACTTTATAACTGAAATTAGATTTGGAACGTTGAGAAGGCGGTTTTAAATCAGACAAAATTGTATTAACTTACTTAATTAAAGCAGTCCCTATTATAAAAAATGGACTCCAGGAAACCTCCCATAAAAGGAAACGATCATTTGAAAGCTCTACAAATACAGAAATAATTAAACAAAGAAAATTATTGTTAAGCTACTTAGTAAACAGTTCTTTCGGCTTATACCCTTGATAATGATGTTTGCACAGAGGGTAATTGTAGCTGCAAAAACTCTTCAAGTTTGTATTATCTCAGCAGATGATTCTTTAAAGTAAAAACTTTACACTCTTGGTTATATGTTTTGCGTGAACTAGCCCCACGTAGCTTCTCTATTTTGTATTTTAAAACACTGCATTTTTTTCAATAAAATACAATATCTAAAAAACGATAAAACATTACTAAATATAAGTAAATAATTTCTTAAAAACTTTTTAAAAAACGTAACGGTTAAAAGGCCAACTAAAGTATTGATTTTCTAAATAGTGTATGTATTGCTGCCTAACCAATTGTGGCGCCAAAATTCGATTAATTATGACAAACTAAAATACCCCAACAATTATTTAACAAGAAGTAAATAAAACAAAATTCCACTTATATTTAATTAAAGCAGTCCCTATTATAAAAAATCTTTCAGAAGCTTTACAAATACAGAAATGATTAAACAAAGAAAATTATTTTTAAGCTACTTACTAAACAGTCCCTTCGGTTATTATTTAGAAGAAATGTTTTTTTTTCAAATTAATTTTGCTATAAGTACTGGTTTTTATAAATTGCACTGCCCTTCAAATAGTTTTTCATTTTTAAAATCTTTTTTAGTTTAAATTGGCTGAAATACGCTCATTGGGAATCGTTCAAGGTTTAGCCGCTGATGGCTCTGCTAAGCGTACACAAAATCAATACTTCGATGCCGTTCGAATCGACCAATAGTGTGCCAGTTTCTGTCAACCATATTGGAAAGTTAAAATGTCGGTTGTGTATGTTATTTCCACTCTCAATTTTAAATAAATAGTGTATAATGGAAGATTTTTAAAGCCTCTACGTGCTCATTTTAGCACAATAAAGTGAGTACTTTATTTTTATATTGGTCAATGTACAGCTTTGTTCAATGGCACATCAGCCTACATTTCATAATATTCAATGGAAGGATTATGTGCAACGTTCAATTTTGTTACTTTTTTAGGTGTTTGGAGCTTGATATAAAGATTACTGGAGCCCCATTTGCGAATGCTAAACACATTAGACTGCTCTACAAACGGTATTATACTTAGTAATAATCCTAATAACACATTACACATTCAATATTTTGAATAGAAATCGAGGTATACCGAAATCGATTCATCTTAGTCTAGTGGGCAACCAGGTTTTAGATCTGTAGATCTGAAATTACTTTTATACAAACCTTTATTGCACAAAATACAATGTCTGATATGGAAATCGATACAGCTTCAATCGATGGCGATTTAGTTATAATACAAGAAGCCGAAGCTAATGTGTCCTCAAGCAATGCAGATGAAAGTGATACCAATGTGAACGTGAACACAGACAATCTTACCAAAAAAGGTGTCGTACGAAGGCTACAGATCCTTCTAAATGCCGAGAGACTCAAGGCCCTGTGTAATCTTCCGCGTTTGTGAAAGACATTTGAAAATGTGTGGTTTAAAGGATGTGGTAACGAGAAAGAAGACTTGATTCTATTCGTGATGCATTACAAGTACTGGTGTCACCGGCTGCATCCCAAATACCCTTTCAATGCTTTCATGGAGAAGCTGGAGAAATTGAGTACGAAGAAACTGGTCCAGGTTAGTAACTTACTATTCTATTTTATATCCTTGGCTTGTTTTAATCGTTTTATGCAACTCACACGGTTTTTGTGCATTTTTACTTACTTTGTATGTATCTGCAGCTTTTTACTTACTTTGTATTTATCGTTAATCTCTCTAGTTACCTTTTGTTGAGTGGGTTTAAGTTTCGTGATTAGATTTCTTTGTGTGCTTTTTTAACCTGCGGTAAGTATATATGCTATGTACCTATTATGTATCCTGAACAGTTCCCGCTTGGTTTGTCATTAAATATGATCATATACAACTTTTAATAATTATTTTTCTGCAGACTTATCTTAAAAGGATTCGAATGGATATGATAATAGACGAATCGAAAAACAAGGAGCTTGCTAGCAGTGGAAACGATTCTGACACCGATGATTCTGCCGATGACATATTTAAAAGACAAGCACCACCTCTGCAGGCTTCATTTCTCGAAATAACAGTGGAACAATTGGAACGAATTCGATTCAACAAAGAGCAAGCTTTAAAACGTCGACATGATCTGCTTAGGAAGAATAATATCGAGCTTGAATCACTCAGGACGAGCTCCACTTTAAGCCAAAGAGATGATCTGCAACTCGATAATTTGATTGCAATCGAAGAAAAGCTGGAAGAACTTTTAATTTTAGATCGAAACCTAGAAATGTACAAAGAAACTTATAAATCTTGTTTTTTCTTGTATCATAAGGTATTATTAAATTATATTGAGTTTGAACTTCTTTAACTTATAATAAATGATTTTGATTGGTTCATTTTAATTGCAAAAGAAAAACAAAGTTTTTTTTAATCTTTACGACTCGTTTAAAAATAATATTTTGCCAGATATTGTTTCCTGCAGGTCCATTAAATTAAACGTTTCTCGGTTGTAAATAAATTCGCCTTTCCTCTATTTTTGATTTTTGCTCTATAGGTAGTCATTTAAAAAATGTTTTAAAGAATGTTTAATTTAAATTTCTTAATTTTTTTTGAAGCTCTTATTTTACAATCAAAGCATGTTGTATTGAATCTGCCTATAAGTTAAGGCAAATTTGCGTCCATAAAGTTAAATAAAGGGGCGGAGCTTATGTATCGATTTTTTACGAAGGCTTAGAAGTATTGATTTTTCACGAAGTCTACAAAGTTTTGATTTTTAGATTTGCCAAACAGGTAGTTACGTCATATGCAAAAAAGATTACAGTAGTTGCGCTATAAGCGGAATTTTATAAGACTTTTCGAGATATTTTCATAGAGGAAAGTTTGATAAGCTTAATTATGTTCTCGAAAAAGTAATACACATTAGTTTAAATTAATTTATAAGAGTTGAAATAAAAAATACAATTAAACAAATATTTAGATAAGTAATACGCTTTTATTTGGTATACTATTTATTTAGTTTAAACTTATTATTTAATTCACAATTGCTATTCTTCGAACTAACTGGCAACGATTGTTGTTTGCCCTGTTAGCTCTGCTAAAGAATAATGATAACTCTAAAAAGTTTTTTCTTAACTGAAACCTAATGCATTTTATTTGCCTCCCTCGCTCGGAAATGTGCCACTTTTTGCTCGAATGCGCACATCCTAGTATTTATCGGATTTGCCTATATTATTATTTTATTCTTCAATTAAAAAAATTTAAAGTCGAATAAATTAGATCTTTTTTTTTTAAAAGGTTAGATATTTTATTCCTTAACCCCTTGACATACAATGACGTCTAGGAGACGTCAATCGTTTAGGGTGTCATTGTAGATTTTGACGTCTCTAAGACGTCAAGAACTGTATTCCATTTTATGTTCCGAAAAAGGTTTGTTTTCAAAAATAATTTTGTTAAAAGGCACAAAATTGGCGATTTGGGAATTTTGTTATTAATATAATTCTGTAATATTTAATTGAAAATTGTCCAGAGAGTAAATTAATTCTTGTAAAGTATGATTAAAGCGGAGTGTGCGCATTCGAGCTCAAAGTGGCACATTTCCGATCTCGGGAAAATGAAGCGCGCCGCTTCGCGTCGCGCTTCATTTGCTTCCCTCGCTCGAAAATGTGCCACTTTTCGCTCGAACGCACACATCTTTGTATTTATTCAATTTGTTTCAATTACTTTTTGGATTTAAAAAGGAAATAGCAATGTATTCAAATAAAACGACATATGCGCAATAACATATAATTTGATAACCACTGGTCTGGCTATACACAAGCGCAACATAGCGCATTGTTATATTTAATTTAGTCGTGCCAAAGAAGTATTACTTCTAACGTGCGTACATAAGTACATGCACCGTTTTTTTTTTACATAGAATGAAATTCAGTTTTAAACATTTAGCAAAATTATTAAAGTAAACTCGAAGAATAAATTATTTTAAGTTTTTAGACAACTCAAATTAAATAAATTAATAACTTGGAAAAATTTTAAAATATATTTAAGAACTTTAGAAATTTTTAATTATCAATTTTTTTTGTATAACACAAATTGAATAAAACAAAACTTTATTCGGTAAATTTAAAAGGAAATTTTGATGAAAAAATTATTATGTATTTTCAGAAAACTCAAATAAAGTAAATACAGAATTTATAGTTTTTCAAAAAACTTTGAAGATCTTTGATTTACGCAAATAAAATTAATATTTGAGAAAATACAATAAATAAATTATCTTAATAGTTCAGAAATATTAAATTTATAGGTCGAAGTTGAAGTGAAACTAAAAATAATTCGCGTTATCAAAAATTCGAGCTATCGATATAAAAATATTTTTTAGTTTATGTTTTTAAAATTTTCTTGTTTTTTTTTCTTAATAACTTCCTAGTTATTTCTTGCTAAAACCTAAATCTTGTGTCTTGAACAAGTTGTAATTAGACTTCATTTATAGAATAATTCAATTTTTAAATATAAAAAATTATTTATATGTTATATATTATATGCATCAAAATTTTAAAATGACTTAGGTGGGGAATGTTAAAAAAAGATTGGGAGACACTGCTCTACATATTTCAAAATATTTTAAAACTATTAATTATTTATTTTATGTTATTTGTGTATGCTCATAACAGTTAAGTTGAGCCAAATTAATAGTTTTTTTCGGACTCATCAAATTCATTTTTTTTTGTATGTCAAGGGGTTAATAAAAATATTTCCGGGTGTACTTTCGAATGTTTAATAATTCGCGTTTTTGATTAATTAAAATTGTATGAGTCAAATTTTCTGAAGTGGGCCACTAAAAATCAACTAGTTGATTTTTATAATCATCTTTTGTAGATTGTTGAAGGTTTATATGTCAAAATTAAGGTCTCCAAATATTTTTGGGTAATTTTCATTTTTGTAAAAATTAGGATTAAGGCACATTTTGTAGACACTGTTGTAATTAGACTTCATTTATGGATTAATTCAATTTTTAAATATAAAAAAATATTTATATGTTACATAGGGGGTGCATCAAAATTTTAGAATGACTTGGGTGGGGTATGTTAAAAAAAAAGGTGGGGAAATAAGAGTCAAAATTCGGAAATAGTTAAAATATTTTTTTCATGTACGATGAAGTCTCCCGTCTAGTCTAGCTTAAAAGTACTAAATTAGAAATGTGGTTTTTGGTAAAAATACCCTATTGTAATTTTTAATTAAAAGAAAAGCCAGAAGTGGTATATTTAGTTCAGTTTGATTTAATTAATATTATTTATAAGAGAGAAGAATAAGATAGGCAAATTAATTTATTAAGGAATATGTGCGCTTTCAAGCGAAAACTTTTCCGAATAGAAAATCTGGATTTTAAGGATTTTTTATTAATATAGTCGAATCCAATTAATACGAAGATGTGCCCATTCGAGCGAAAAGTGGCACATTTCCGAGATCGGAATGTGCCACTTTGAGCTCGAATGTGCGCACTCCGCTTTTCGCCACAATTAACAATGATCAATTTACTTTTAATTTTACCTAATCATTTTATATTTCTTTTTGGTATTTTTTACTGATGATTTTATAATTAATACTTATTTGTTTCATTTTTCTTGTAAATAAATACCTAACAAGGTAAAATTGTTTTTTTTTTCAATTATCCGAATGAGCTTCAACATTAATTAGTTCGGATAACCGAGTTTCCACTGTACGTGATAACATTACTATTCACACAAGGTGGTCCGATTAGATATCGGCTCGCCTTTCGGGTCACTGATATGACTAAAACTTCTTACCTAACGTCCGCTGTGCTTTGTGTTGCAAAAATTTGGCCAGTTTAGTATGTAAAGTCGAAACGAGTAAATGTGTGCCAAATAACAGCTTCGCAAAATTAGAATTGAAGCCCTACGAAGGTGAATATTAATCCATCGTGTTTCTTTTTTAACATGGTAACATTTATGGAAAAAGTGTAGTTGTAATTTTTTTTTTAAATTGCAATCAGCTGCGAATGATCGCGATACCTTTGTTTGATTTATCGAGTGGGCAAATTTTCACCGTCGTCGGTTGGGAGCTACCCCTTTACGACCCGACGTTGCAACTAAGCTGTTCGGACCAGGTCCACGGATCCCTCGCCAGATGTACAGCCTCCAATGGTGAGCTTTTTTAATTCTTGTTACAACTCCCATCATTTAATATCTATTATTAATCAGCCTAATGAAGCCTTGAGACATTTAAATAAAATTTTGATTCTCATCGGTTTTTTAGAATTCATTTAGCTCTTGATTAATGTTTTTGTGTGGATTGCTTATAAAAAATTAGAATCGATCCAAAATCATTCTCTTTGATTGCATCTGGAATTTTCTGCTCATTAGGCCGCCTCTTCCACCGTCGACGGTCGTTTTTTTAGCCGCTTTCGGGTAGTGCGCGTTTTTGATAATCGTAGTGTTTAAACCGTTCAATGTCCTCCCAGTATAAGAAGAAATATCCCTTAAATAATTTGTTCGTACGTTTTAAATATCGTCCTAATTTTGTTGATTTTTAATAGTGAAAATGTAATTTTTGAAAATACTTCGGAAGTGTTAAAGTCGGGTTGGTACGTTTTGAGGTTCTTGGCGGATTGATGGCCTTCTCGAGCAGCCTACAGGGCTCCATCGGTACAAAGGTGGGAGAAGTGACTTTAAAAAAAGAATCGCCATTTTAGAATTCATTTAGCTCTTGATTAATGTTTTGTGTGGATTGCTTATAAAAATTAGAATCGATCCAAAATCATTCTCTTTGATTGCATCTGGAATTTTCTGCTCATTAGGCCGCCTCTTCCACCGTCGACGGTCGTTTTTAGCCGCTTTCGGGTAGTGCGCGTTTTGATAATCGTAGTGTTTAAACCGTTCAATGTCCTCCCAGTATAAGAAGAAATATCCCTTAAATAATTTGTTCGTACGTTTTAAATATCGTCTAATTTTGTTAATTTTTAATAGTGTGTAATTTTGAAAATACTTCGGAATGTTAAAGTCAGTTGGTACGTTTTGAGTTCTTGCGATTGATCCTTCTGAGCAGCCTACAGGGCTCCATCGACAAAGGGGGAGAAGTACTTTAAAAAGAATCGCCGTTACAATAATAATTTTAGAAACTAATTAATCGTTTTAGAAAAGAGCAAAATATTTATAATTTAATTTTGGTGGCATTTTGATTATTTACTATTTATGTTGTTAATTATTCGTATGTAGTGTAAAACGATACAAAAATATTTTTTTGATATGATTTAATTAAATTTTAGGTGCCTCATTATAAATTTCGTCCGCATTTACTTCTTTAAATTTTTATTATTTTTACATTTATAGTAGTTGCTATAAACAATATTAACGCAATAGAACGCCGTTTTGGTAAATTATTGAAATAATTTATTTTAGGGTGAAAATAAGCAACAATATGATTAATAAAATTTCTGGTGGATATTTATCCCAAAATTGTTGTATTATTTTTACGTATATAGTAGTTAGAATTATAAACAATATTGATGCATAAGACAGCCGTTTTTAAATTTATTATTTGATAATCAATATTCTTGCATTTTACTTCTATAAAATTTTTAAATTAAATTCTATTACTTTTTATTATAAATAATCAATTATTCCGGATGTCTTCAGAGGACCTTTTACAAGGAAAACTGATATGCCTTTTATTAATTATAATAACAATGGCTTTAAAGAATTTTGGATTGGTTTTGCTTTAAAATGGACAGGCCGTATTAACTTTTTTATTATTGGAAATAATCAATTACTCTCTTCGGAAATGTCTTCTAGAGGACCTTTTACATAGGAAAACGATCATGCCTTTTATTAATTATAATAACTAATGGCTTTAAGAATTTTGGACTTGGTTTTGCTTTAAAATGGACAGGCCGTATTAACTTTTTATTATTGGAAATAATCAATTACTCTCTTCGGAAATGTCTTCTAGAGGACCTTTTACATAGGAAAACGATCATGCCTTTTATTAATTATAATAACTAATGGCTTTAAGAATTTTGGACTTGGTTTTGCTTTAAAATGGACATGCTGTAATAACTTTTTACTATTGGAAATAATCAATTACTCTTTCGGAAATGTCTTCTAGAGGACCTTTACATAGGAAAACGATCATGCCTTTTATTAATTATAATAACTAATGGCTTTAAGAATTTTGGACTTGGTTTTGCTTTAAAATGGACATGCTGTAATAACTTTTTACTATTGGAAATAATCAATTACTCTTCGGAAATGTCTTCTAGAGGACCTTTTACATAGGAAAACGATCATGCCTTTTATTAATTATAATAACTAATGGCTTTAAGAATTTTGGACTTGGTTTTGCTTTAAAATGGACATGCTGTAATAACTTTTTACTATTGGAAATAATCAATTACTTCTTCGGAAATGTCTTCTAGAGGACCTTTACATAGGAAAACGATCATGCCTTTTATTAATTATAATAACTAATGGCTTTAAGAATTTTGGACTTGGTTTTGCTTTAAAATGGACATGCTGTAATAACTTTTTATATTGGAAATAATCAATTATTTCTTCGGAAATGTCTTCTAGAGGACCTTTACATAGGAAAACGATCATGCCTTTTATTAATTATAATAACTAATGGCTTTAAGAATTTTGGACTTGGTTTTGCTTTAAAATGGACATGCTGTAATAACTTTTTACTATTGGAAATAATCAATTATCTCTTCGGAAATGTCTTCTAGAGGACCTTTTACATAGGAAAACGATCATGCCTTTTATTAATTATAATAACTAATGGCTTTAAGAATTTTGGACTTGGTTTTGCTTTAAAATGGACATGCTGTAATAACTTTTTACTATTGGAAATAATCAATTACTCTTCGGAAATGTCTTCTAGAGGACCTTTACATAGGAAAACGATCATGCCTTTTATTAATTATAATAACTAATGGCTTTAAGAATTTTGGACTTGGTTTTGCTTTAAAATGGACATGCTGTAATAACTTTTTACTATTGGAAATAATCAATTACTCTTTCGGAAATGTCTTCTAGAGGACCTTTACATAGGAAAACGATCATGCCTTTTATTAATTATAATAACTAATGGCTTTAAGAATTTTGGACTTGGTTTTGCTTTAAAATGGACATGCTGTAATAACTTTTTATTATTGGAAATAATCAATTACTCTTTTCGGAAATGTCTTCTAGAGGACCTTTTACATAGGAAAACGATCATGCCTTTTATTAATTATAATAACTAATGGCTTTAAGAATTTTGGACTTGGTTTTGCTTTAAAATGGACATGCTGTAATAACTTTTTACTATTGGAAATAATCAATTACTCTTTTCGGAAATGTCTTCTAGAGGACCTTTTACATAGGAAAACGATCATGCCTTTTATTAATTATAATAACTAATGGCTTTAAGAATTTTGGACTTGGTTTTGCTTTAAAATGGACATGCTGTAATAACTTTTTACTATTGGAAATAATCAATTACTCTTCGGAAATGTCTTCTAGAGGACCTTTTACATAGGAAAACGATCATGCCTTTTATTAATTATAATAACTAATGGCTTTAAGAATTTTGGACTTGGTTTTGCTTTAAAATGGACATGCTGTAATAACTTTTTACTATTGGAAATAATCAATTACTCTTCGGAAATGTCTTCTAGAGGACCTTTACATAGGAAAACGATCATGCCTTTTATTAATTATAATAACTAATGGCTTTAAGAATTTTGGACTTGGTTTTGCTTTAAAATGGACATGCTGTAATAACTTTTTACTATTGGAAATAATCAATTACTCTTCGGAAATGTCTTCTAGAGGACCTTTTACATAGGAAAACGATCATGCCTTTTATTAATTATAATAACTAATGGCTTTAAGAATTTTGGACTTGGTTTTGCTTTAAAATGGACATGCTGTAATAACTTTTTACTATTGGAAATAATCAATTACTCTTCGGAAATGTCTTCTAGAGGACCTTTACATAGGAAAACGATCATGCCTTTTATTAATTATAATAACTAATGGCTTTAAGAATTTTGGACTTGGTTTTGCTTTAAAATGGACATGCTGTAATAACTTTTTACTATTGGAAATAATCAATTACTCTTCGGAAATGTCTTCTAGAGGACCTTTACATAGGAAAACGATCATGCCTTTTATTAATTATAATAACTAATGGCTTTAAGAATTTTGGACTTGGTTTTGCTTTAAAATGGACATGCTGTAATAACTTTTTACTATTGGAAATAATCAATTACTCTTCGGAAATGTCTTCTAGAGGACCTTTACATAGGAAAACGATCATGCCTTTTATTAATTATAATAACTAATGGCTTTAAGAATTTTGGACTTGGTTTTGCTTTTAAAATGGACATGCTGTAATAACTTTTTACTATTGGAAATAATCAATTACTCTTCGGAAATGTCTTCTAGAGGACCTTTACATAGGAAAACGATCATGCCTTTTATTAATTATAATAACTAATGGCTTTAAGAATTTTGGACTTGGTTTTGCTTTAAAATGGACATGCTGTAATAACTTTTTACTATTGGAAATAATCAATTACTCTTCGGAAATGTCTTCTAGAGGACCTTTACATAGGAAAACGATCATGCCTTTTATTAATTATAATAACTAATGGCTTTAAGAATTTTGGACTTGGTTTTGCTTTAAAATGGACATGCTGTAATAACTTTTTACTATTGGAAATAATCAATTACTCTTCGGAAATGTCTTCTAGAGGACCTTTACATAGGAAAACGATCATGCCTTTTATTAATTATAATAACTAATGGCTTTAAGAATTTTGGACTTGGTTTTGCTTTAAAATGGACATGCTGTAATAACTTTTTACTATTGGAAATAATCAATTACTCTTCGGAAATGTCTTCTAGAGGCCCTTTTTACATAGGAAAACGATCATGCCTTTTATTAATTATAATAACTAATGGCTTTAAGAATTTTGGACTTGGTTTTGCTTTAAAATGGACATGCTGTAATAACTTTTTACTATTGGAAATAATCAATTACTCTTCGGAAATGTCTTCTAGAGGACCTTTACATAGGAAAACGATCATGCCTTTTATTAATTATAATAACTAATGGCTTTAAGAATTTTGGACTTGGTTTTGCTTTAAAATGGACAGGCGTAATAACTTTTTATTATTGGAAATAATCAATTACTCTCTTCGGAAATGTCTTCTAGAGGACCTTTTACATAGGAAAACGATCATGCCTTTTATTAATTATAATAACTAATGGCTTTAAGAATTTTGGACTTGGTTTTGCTTTAAAATGGACAGGCCGTAATTAATTTTTTATTATTGGAAATAATCAATTACTCTCTTCGGAAATGTCTTCTAGAGGACCTTTTACATAGGAAAACGATCATGCCTTTTATTAATTATAATAACTAATGGCTTTAAGAATTTTGGACTTGGTTTTGCTTTAAAATGGACAGGCCGTATTAACTTTTTATTATTGGAAATAATCAATTACTCTCTTCGGAAATGTCTTCTAGAGGACCTTTTACATAGGAAAACGATCATGCCTTTTATTAATTATAATAACTAATGGCTTTAAGAATTTTGGACTTGGTTTTGCTTTAAAATGGACAGCCGTATTAACTTTTTATTATTGGAAATAATCAATTACTCTCTTCGGAAATGTCTTCTAGAGGACCTTTTACATAGGAAAACGATCATGCCTTTTATTAATTATAATAACTAATGGCTTTAAGAATTTTGGACTTGGTTTTGCTTTAAAATGGACAGGCTGTATTAACTTTTTATTATTGGAAATAATCAATTACTCTCTTCGGAAATGTCTTCTAGAGGACCTTTTACATAGGAAAACGATCATGCCTTTTATTAATTATAATAACTAATGGCTTTAAGAATTTTGGACTTGGTTTTGCTTTAAAATGGACAGGCCGTATTAACTTTTTATTATTGGAAATAATCAATTACTCTCTTCGGAAATGTCTTCTAGAGGACCTTTTACATAGGAAAACGATCATGCCTTTTATTAATTATAATAACTAATGGCTTTAAGAATTTTGGACTTGGTTTTGCTTTAAAATGGACAGGCCGTATTAACTTTTTATTATTGGAAATAATCAATTACTCTCTTCGGAAATGTCTTCTAGAGGACCTTTTACATAGGAAAACGATCATGCCTTTTATTAATTATAATAACTAATGGCTTTAAGAATTTTGGACTTGGTTTTGCTTTAAAATGGACAGGCTGTATTAACTTTTTATTATTGGAAATAATCAATTACTCTCTTCGGAAATGTCTTCTAGAGGACCTTTTACATAGGAAAACGATCATGCCTTTTATTAATTATAATAACTAATGGCTTTAAGAATTTTGGACTTGGTTTTGCTTTAAAATGGACAGGCTGTATTAACTTTTTATTATTGGAAATAATCAATTACTCTCTTCGGAAATGTCTTCTAGAGGACCTTTTACATAGGAAAACGATCATGCCTTTTATTAATTATAATAACTAATGGCTTTAAGAATTTTGGACTTGGTTTTGCTTTAAAATGGACATGCTGTAATAACTTTTTTACTATTGGAAATAATCAATTACTCTTTTCGGAAATGTCTTCTAGAGGACCTTTTACATAGGAAAACGATCATGCCTTTTATTAATTATAATAACTAATGGCTTTAAGAATTTTGGACTTGGTTTTGCTTTAAAAATGGACATGCCGTAATAACTTTTTTACTATTGGAAATAATCAATTACTCTTTTCGGAAATGTCTTCTAGAGGACCTTTTACATAGGAAAACGATCATGCCTTTTATTAATTATAATAACTAATGGCTTTAAGAATTTTGGACTTGGTTTTGCTTTAAAATGGACATGCTGTAATAACTTTTTACTATTGGAAATAATCAATTACTCTCTTCGGAAATGTCTTCTAGAGGACCTTTACATAGGAAAACGATCATGCCTTTTATTAATTATAATAACTAATGGCTTTAAGAATTTTGGACTTGGTTTTGCTTTAAAATGGACATGCTGTAATAACTTTTTACTATTGGAAATAATCAATTACTCTTCGGAAATGTCTTCTAGAGGACCTTTACATAGGAAAACGATCATGCCTTTTATTAATTATAATAACTAATGGCTTTAAGAATTTTGGACTTGGTTTTGCTTTAAAATGGACATGCTGTAATAACTTTTTACTATTGGAAATAATCAATTACTCTTCGGAAATGTCTTCTAGAGGACCTTTTACATAGGAAAACGATCATGCCTTTTATTAATTATAATAACTAATGGCTTTAAGAATTTTGGACTTGGTTTTGCTTTAAAATGGACATGCTGTAATAACTTTTTACTATTGGAAATAATCAATTACTCTTTCGGAAATGTCTTCTAGAGGACCTTTACATAGGAAAACGATCATGCCTTTTATTAATTATAATAACTAATGGCTTTAAGAATTTTGGACTTGGTTTTGCTTTAAAATGGACATGCTGTAATAACTTTTTACTATTGGAAATAATCAATTACTCTTTCGGAAATGTCTTCTAGAGGCCCTTTTTACATAGGAAAACGATCATGCCTTTTATTAATTATAATAACTAATGGCTTTAAGAATTTTGGACTTGGTTTTGCTTTAAAATGGACATGCTGTAATAACTTTTTACTATTGGAAATAATCAATTACTCTTTCGGAAATGTCTTCTAGAGGACCTTTACATAGGAAAACGATCATGCCTTTTATTAATTATAATAACTAATGGCTTTAAGAATTTTGGACTTGGTTTTGCTTTTAAAATGGACATGCTGTAATAACTTTTTACTATTGGAAATAATCAATTACTCTTCGGAAATGTCTTCTAGAGGACCTTTACATAGGAAAACGATCATGCCTTTTATTAATTATAATAACTAATGGCTTTAAGAATTTTGGACTTGGTTTTGCTTTAAAATGGACATGCTGTAATAACTTTTTACTATTGGAAATAATCAATTACTCTTCGGAAATGTCTTCTAGAGGACCTTTACATAGGAAAACGATCATGCCTTTTATTAATTATAATAACTAATGGCTTTAAGAATTTTGGACTTGGTTTTGCTTTAAAATGGACATGCTGTAATAACTTTTTACTATTGGAAATAATCAATTACTCTTCGGAAATGTCTTCTAGAGGACCTTTACATAGGAAAACGATCATGCCTTTTATTAATTATAATAACTAATGGCTTTAAGAATTTTGGACTTGGTTTTGCTTTAAAATGGACATGCTGTAATAACTTTTTACTATTGGAAATAATCAATTACTCTTTCGGAAATGTCTTCTAGAGGACCTTTACATAGGAAAACGATCATGCCTTTTATTAATTATAATAACTAATGGCTTTAAGAATTTTGGACTTGGTTTTGCTTTTAAAATGGACATGCTGTAATAACTTTTTACTATTGGAAATAATCAATTACTCTCTTCGGAAATGTCTTCTAGAGGACCTTTACATAGGAAAACGATCATGCCTTTTATTAATTATAATAACTAATGGCTTTAAGAATTTTGGACTTGGTTTTGCTTTAAAATGGACATGCTGTAATAACTTTTTACTATTGGAAATAATCAATTACTCTTTCGGAAATGTCTTCTAGAGGACCTTTACATAGGAAAACGATCATGCCTTTTATTAATTATAATAACTAATGGCTTTAAGAATTTTGGACTTGGTTTTGCTTTAAAATGGACATGCTGTAATAACTTTTTACTATTGGAAATAATCAATTACTCTTCGGAAATGTCTTCTAGAGGACCTTTACATAGGAAAACGATCATGCCTTTTATTAATTATAATAACTAATGGCTTTAAGAATTTTGGACTTGGTTTTGCTTTAAAATGGACATGCTGTAATAACTTTTTACTATTGGAAATAATCAATTACTCTTCGGAAATGTCTTCTAGAGGACCTTTACATAGGAAAACGATCATGCCTTTTATTAATTATAATAACTAATGGCTTTAAGAATTTTGGACTTGGTTTTGCTTTAAAATGGACATGCCGTAATAACTTTTTTAATATTGGAAATAATCAATTACTCTCTTCGGAAATGTCTTCTAGAGGACCTTTTACATAGGAAAACGATCATGCCTTTTATTAATTATAATAACTAATGGCTTTAAAATTTTGGACTTGGTTTTGCTTTAAAATGGACATGCCGTAATAACTTTTTTATTATTGGAAATAATCAATTACTCTCTTCGGAAATGTCTTCTAGAGGACCTTTTACATAGGAAAACGATCATGCCTTTTATTAATTATAATAACTAATGGCTTTAGAATTTTGGACTTGGTTTTGCTTTAAAATGGACATGCCGTAATAACTTTTTACTATTGGAAATAATCAATTACTCTCTTCGGAAATGTCTTCTAGAGGACCTTTTACATAGGAAAACGATCATGCCTTTTATTAATTATAATAACTAATGGCTTTAAGAATTTTGGACTTGGTTTTGCTTTAAAATGGACATGCCGTAATAACTTTTTACTATTGGAAATAATCAATTACTCTCTTCGGAAATGTCTTCTAGAGGACCTTTTACATAGGAAAACGATCATGCCTTTTATTAATTATAATAACTAATGGCTTTAAGAATTTTGGACTTGGTTTTGCTTTAAAATGGACATGCCGTAATAACTTTTTACTATTGGAAATAATCAATTACTCTCTTCGGAAATGTCTTCTAGAGGACCTTTTACATAGGAAAACGATCATGCCTTTTATTAATTATAATAACTAATGGCTTTAAGAATTTTGGACTTGGTTTTGCTTTAAAATGGACATGCCGTAATAACTTTTTACTATTGGAAATAATCAATTACTCTCTTCGGAAATGTCTTCTAGAGGACCTTTTACATAGGAAAACGATCATGCCTTTTATTAATTATAATAACTAATGGCTTTAAGAATTTTGGACTTGGTTTTGCTTTAAAATGGACATGCCGTAATAACTTTTTACTATTGGAAATAATCAATTACTCTCTTCGGAAATGTCTTCTAGAGGACCTTTTACATAGGAAAACGATCATGCCTTTTATTAATTATAATAACTAATGGCTTTAAGAATTTTGGACTTGGTTTTGCTTTAAAATGGACATGCCGTAATAACTTTTTACTATTGGAAATAATCAATTACTCTCTTCGGAAATGTCTTCTAGAGGACCTTTTACATAGGAAAACGATCATGCCTTTTATTAATTATAATAACTAATGGCTTTAAGAATTTTGGACTTGGTTTTGCTTTAAAAATGGACATGCCGTAATAACTTTTTTACTATTGGAAATAATCAATTACTCTCTTCGGAAATGTCTTCTAGAGGACCTTTTACATAGGAAAACGATCATGCCTTTTATTAATTATAATAACTAATGGCTTTAAGAATTTTGGACTTGGTTTTGCTTTAAAAATGGACAGGCCGTATTAATTTTTTTATTATTGGAAATAATCAATTACTCTCTTCGGAAATGTCTTCTAGAGGACCTTTTACATAGGAAAACGATCATGCCTTTTATTAATTATAATAACTAATGGCTTTAAGAATTTTGGACTTGGTTTTGCTTTAAAATGGACAGGCCGTATTAACCTTTTATTATTGGAAATAATCAATTACTCTCTTCGGAAATGTCTTCTAGAGGACCTTTTACATAGGAAAACGATCATGCCTTTTATTAATTATAATAACTAATGGCTTTAAGAATTTTGGACTTGGTTTTGCTTTAAAATGGACAGGCCGTATTAACTTTTTATTATTGGAAATAATCAATTACTCTCTTCGGAAATGTCTTCTAGAGGACCTTTTACATAGGAAAACGATCATGCCTTTTATTAATTATAATAACTAATGGCTTTAAGAATTTTGGACTTGGTTTTGCTTTAAAATGGACAGGCCGTATTAACTTTTTATTATTGGAAATAATCAATTACTCTCTTCGGAAATGTCTTCTAGAGGACCTTTTACATAGGAAAACGATCATGCCTTTTATTAATTATAATAACTAATGGCTTTAAGAATTTTGGACTTGGTTTTGCTTTAAAATGGACAGGCCGTATTAACTTTTTATTATTGGAAATAATCAATTACTCTCTTCGGAAATGTCTTCTAGAGGACCTTTTACATAGGAAAACGATCATGCCTTTTATTAATTATAATAACTAATGGCTTTAAGAATTTTGGACTGGGTTTTGCTTTAGAAACGGACAGGCCGTATTAACCTTTTATTATTGGAAATAATCAATTACTCTCTTCGGAAATGTCTTCTAGAGGACCTTTTACATAGGAAAACGATCATGCCTTTTATTAATTATAATAACTAATGGCTTTAAGAATTTTGGACTTGGTTTTGCTTTAAAAATGGACAGGCCGTATTAACTTTTTTATTATTGGAAATAATCAATTACTCTCTTCGGAAATGTCTTCTAGAGGACCTTTTACATAGGAAAACGATCATGCCTTTTATTAATTCTAATAACTAATGGCTTTAAGAATTTTGGACTTGGTTTTGCTTTAAAAATGGACAGGCCGTATTAACTTTTTTATTATTGGAAATAATCAATTACTCTCTTCGGAAATGTCTTCTAGAGGACCTTTTACATAGGAAAACGATCATGCCTTTTATTAATTATTTTTTTTGTACAAAAAACAAATAAGCTTTCAAGATTGAAACGGTCTTTGGCAATTTTCGAAAATACATGTTGGTAGTATAAAACTAAATAATTTCAATAAGATGTAAATTGTTTCTTTCTTTGATAGCTATCCGGGATTTTTTTAACTATTTTTCCGGTGTACAATAAACACAAATGAAGCAATATCAAGTATTGAAACGGCCTCTTTGGCAATTTTCGAAAATCACATGTTGGTAGTATAAAACTAAATAATTTCAATAAGATGTAAATTGTTTCTTTCTTTGATAGCTATCCGGGATTTTTTTAACTATTTTTCCGGTGTACAATAAACACAAATGAAGCAATATCAAGTATTGAAACGGCCTCTTTGGCAATTTTCGAAAATCACATGTTGGTAGTATAAAACTAAATAATTTCATGTTTTGAAAACTGCCAATCTGCGATGCCAAATTATTGTTTTAAAATTTTTTTTTGTAGGCGCCGATGTCGAATGTTTCCTTCATTGGTAAATTGTTGTAAATTGATTGGTTTTCAAAATGGCCCGAAGAAGTCTTACTATCAGTGGCCGAAAACAGTTTAAAGGGCATTGGCGGCACTGAATTAACAGAGCACTTAGCACAGATGTGCGTCACTATGCATAAAGTACCTATATATTTTTATTTCTATTGTATTTTTATTAGTTAAATTAACTTTTTAGAGTGTCGAAGACATGACTGAAAGATTTTACGAAGAAATAAAAAACGCCATTATTATACAACCCCCAGCAGTTATTTGGAGTTGTTTAAACTTTATAAAGCTATGTTGGAAAGTAAAAAGTTGCAAATAATTAAAACTCGAGATCGTATTGCTAATGGATTACAGGTACAGTAAAAGAAAAATAGTGTGAATGTTTTATATAGATATAAAAATGGATTTTGTAGAAATTATATGAAACAAACAAAGTAATTGATTCGATGAAAGCAGAATTAGTAGCTATGGAACCTGAATTGGCAAAGAAATCAACTGCTGTTGCTGATCTTATGGTGACTTTGGCCATACAAACTGAACAAGCCGATAAAGTGCGAGAAGTCGTCAAAGCCGATGAGGATTCTGCAAAGGTATTAATTGTTGATTGCAGACGATTTAAGATTATATAAATTTACATTTTATTTATGTTTAAATGGAAGTCCAAACACTCCAATTTGATTTAAATTTTACTTTACTAAAAATTTTGATTTCGCAAAATTAATTATAGGGCAAAGCCGAAGAAACGCAAGCATTAGCTGACGATGCTCAAAGAGACTTGGACGTTGCGCTACCAGCTATGGAAGCTGCAACAAACGCTCCCGAATCCCTCAATAAGAACGACATAAATGAAGTTAAAGTGTTTCAAAAGCCACCCGGATCTTGTTAGATTTGTTATGGAAGCTGTATGTTTATTACTTGGCGCTAAGTAAGTTACAACTAATTTATTTTAAGATTTATTTTAATTATATATAAATAATTGTAGGCCTGACTGGGCTTCAGCCAAAATAGTGATGGGCGATGTAAATTTTTTGAAGAAGCTTCATATTTCTGAAGCCGTACTTAAAAAATTTAAGGTGTACATAGACAACAAAGATTTCATACCAGAAAATGTTGCAGCTGTATCAAAAGTGTGCAAAAGTATGTGTTTATGGGTACGAGCAATAGATCGATATGCTAAAGTCTACAAAATCGTAGAACCGAAACGTAAACGGTATGTTTTACTATTTTAAAGCCGGTTCCACATTTACAAGAATTTATGTTGTACTTAATATAAAGTTGATCCTTTAATAAATTAAATTTTAGTCTGCAAGAAGCCGAAGTTGAACTTAATCAAGTAATGGGCGTTCTTAAAGAAAAAAAAAGGCAATTAGCCGATGTTGAAGCAATGATAGAAAACTTAGAAGCAATGTATAATTCTTCTGTTGCCAAAATGCAATATTTAGAAGACACAATGGCGATTACGACCACTAGGCTTGTGCGAGCTGGACAATTAAATATCGCTTTAGGTGACGAACAAATTCGCTGGGAAATTGGTGTTAGAGTAAGTCATCATAACTATTTAAAAGAGAATTGTTTTTTTCATACAACTTCTTATTTTTACAGGCCTTTGGTATCGAATTAGGCAATTTGGTGGGAGACGTTTTAATATCAGCTGCATGTGTCGCTTATGTTGGCGCATTTATTACAAGTGTTTATCGAAAGGATTTAATTGATTTGTGGATATTTCAATGTAAAGATTTCGAAATTCCATATTCTGACAACTTTAGGTTTGTTATTACAAATCATTTAATAACATACAGATCAATATGATTTTGTTTTAGTTTAATAACTGTATTAGCCGATCATTACGATATTCGAACGTGGAATGCATGCGCACTTCCACGTGACAATATTTCAACAGAAAATGCAATACTGGTCACTCAAGCTGGCCGATGGCCCCTTATGATTGATCCTCAAGAACAAGCAAACAGGTGGATTCGTCAAATGGAAAGCCAGGATTTACGAATCGGTAAATTAACAGACAGAAACTTTTTGCGGGTCTTGGAAGGTGCTATACGTATAGGACTTGCAGTTTTGTTAGAAGAAGTTGGTGAAACCTTAGATCCTACTCTTGCACCTATTCTGCTTAAACACATTTGTGCAGGTACTTTTTTTTATATCAAAAAGGGGAAGTTAGTAATCATGAATTATATCTTTAGGGAGGGCGCTTATTAATTCGACTTGGGGATTCGGATGTTGAATAAGATAGTAATTTTAAATTTTACATTACGGCCAAATTATCAAACCCTCATTATTTGCCAGAAATTTGTATTCAAATTACTATTATTAATTTTACTTTAACTCCTTCTGGATTGGAAGATCAATTATTCACGTAAGTTTAATTTTATTTAAATTAGTTAAAAAAAAAATTGGTATTATTAATTAATTTCAATTTTCAAAGATGTGGTTAGACTTGAAAGGTCAGACTTTGAAAAACAAACAACAGAATTGATAATCCGAATAAACAGCGATAAAAGCCAGCTTAAAAACATACAAGATAAGATTTTAAAGCTTCTCTTTGCATCTGAAGGAAACATATTAGATGACGAGGAACTAATCGACACGTTAAACGAGAGTAAGGTAAATCTTATCGATCTCGAATTTTTTAACGTAAGGTTTACTGTGGATTACTTTTAAGAAACATCTGCCATTATTGCGGCTCGTTTAATCGAAACCGAAGCCACAAAAGAAAAGATATCAATCGCACGAGAAAAATTGATGTCAGAGAAATTGATCCCATTTATCAACTTTCACTCGAATACTTTAATCAGGTATTGTTCATACTAATTATTGCTTTTCAAAATCCTATTCATTTTTGTTTTTTAGGTATTTTGTACGGTTATTGTAACCAGCGAAAAAAATGACTATTTACTTACTCGTCTCGAAATTCTAAATAGAGAGATAACAGTTTGTATCTATACGAACGTTTCAAGAGGCTTATTTGAGAGACAAACTCGTATTTAGTTTTATGTTAAACATAGCAATATTTTTGCAACAAGAAATTATTTACGATAGCCAATACAATTATTTATTAAGGGGGGCTGTAGGTGCTAAACCTGCCATGGATAAAAAGCCCGATTGTCCAGCTTTAACTGAGGCGATGTAGTTGGGCGCCAACTTTTTCGCTCATAATTATGAAAACTTTAAATTTACCTTCCGAAATACTTACTCAAATGACGATCAAAATCGGAGATTTCGAACAAGTAAGTTTTAATTAATTTAATTAAAAAAGAAACGAAAACTGATTAAGTTACTTTGCATTTGCAGGTCATCGCATTAAGTCCAAACGCAAGAAAAAGTAAAATAGAATGGAACACATATTTAGACGATTTCGAAAAGCTAATGCTTCTAAAAACCTAACGGGAAGAAAAGGCAGTATTTGCTATTACCGAATATGTGCGGATTAAACTTGGTCAGAAATTCGTCGAAAGTCCTCAAGTTTCCTTACAAGTTTTGTAAGTAAACTACAATTACATTGCAATTTAAAAATCAATACCCATATTTAATTGATAGTTATATTTTTTTAAGGTATCAAGACATTTAAAACTCAGTTCCTCTAGTTTTCGTTTTGAGCACAGGATCTGATCCTTTTGGAGCTTTTCAAAGATTTACAGCCGACGTGAGATACCGAGAAAGAATTCAATCTATTTCCCTAGGACAAGGCCAAGGACCTGTTGCTGAAAAACTGATACATTCGGGATTAGCACGAGGAGACTGGATATTTCTTCAAGTATATGAGTATATAACGAAATTATGTTTTGAATAATTGTTATTGATCAAATAGAATTATCATTTGGCAACATCTTGGATGTTGTCGATGGAACGCCTCATTTTAAAAATTGTTGGAGATCAATCGAAAGTTTATAACGAATTTCGTTTGTACTTAAGTTCGATGCCATCCAGATGTTTCCCAGTGTCAGTTTTACAAAACTCTATAAAAGTAACGAATGAGCCTCTGAAAGGATTGAGAGCCAACGTAAAGCGAGCTTTAGTCGACATGTTGGACGAGTTCTTTGAGGATCATCGTAAGTTAATTGATCAGTTCTATTGATTAATTTTTAATTAAAACTTTAATTCTCAGCTTTGCCACAAAATTGGAGGACCATGTTATTCGGATTATGTATGTTTCACACTGTAATTCAAGAACGTAAGAAATTCGGCGCTTTGGGATGGAATATAACTTATGAATTTAACGATAGTGACCGTGAATTTGCTTTTAATACCCTAAAGTTGTATTGCAGCGGTGGAACTATTCCATGGGATGCTTTGGAATACATAACAGGTTTTTACTGTATGCGATTTAAAATTCAGAATTAAATTTTGTGATGCATTTAGGTGAAATAACACACGGCGGACGCGTAACCGACTATTGGGACTTACGTTGCCTAAAAACAATTTTAAAGGGTTTCTTTGCACCACAAATCCTCGATCCTGAATATGTTTACTCGCGATCGGTGGTCTATTTTTGTCCCCAATTTAAAAAAATACAGGAATATAGAGATTTCATTGACACGCTGCCGATTATTGAGGAACCAGAAATTTTTAGGATGCACGAAAATGCAAACATTGCTTATCAAGTAAGAAATTTGAAATTATCTGTTTTGAGAGAGATTAAAATGAATTAAAAATTTAGACTAAAGAAATGCAAACGGTGTTACGAACAATAATGGAGAGTCAGCCTCGTGCTGGGGGTGGAGGCGATGGAAAGTCGAGTGACGAGATTGTATTTGAGTTAGCCGAAGGAGTGATAACGGTTATTCTGAAAAGTATTAGCATCCACATTTATATAAGGTATTAGAGTTGTTAAATCATTTTATATAGGGTGATTCTCAAATCCTTGATGAAGCAGAAGCAGGCACAAAATATGAAATAAAATCACAATTCATTCTTTTTTTGCGATAATAGTTCAAATGCATTAATTATAGTATTGTTACTTATGAGACAAGGGGGCTAAATGTGTATATTAAACAGTTTCTGATTTCGAAGATTGAGAATCACCCAATTGTATTTTTTTATTGCGTTTTTTTCTTATATTACAATTATGATTTTTAATAGAGAGACGATAAGGGACGTTTCCCTTCATTAACAACAGTACTTATGCAAGAAGTGGATCGTTTTAATAAGCTTTTAAAGCTTATACATGGTTCTATGAATAATCTAAAAAAAGCTATCAAAGGATTGGTTGGTATGTCTGAAGACCTCGAAGAAGTTTTTAAAGCTTTTACCAATAATCAGGTATTATGATTAATAATTATTACCTAATATTATTTTGTCAGTTGAATACCTTTATAAAAGCGATACGTTGATTTAAAATATTTCTCAAATATAATATTTGTAAATCCATATATTTATCCAACCGCTTTTAAGAAAATTATTGCGATTTATAAACTTTTGTATAAATCATAACTTGACTAACAGTAAAAGACTATCCGGTCATTATAAAACTGCCCTTTTAGATTTTTCTTTTCTAATCGAATTAAATTTTAGGTTCCTATCATGTGGTCTTCTCGATCTTATCCGTCCTTAAAAAGCTTAGGAAGTTGGGTCGACGACTTAGAACTACGTTTGGATTTAATTTGCGTAATTAATTTTAATTTTTCTATGTAATTGAATTTTAAATATTTAATCTTTTTAGATGTGGTTGAAATCATACCATCCCCCATCATGGTGGTTGTCGGGTTTCTATTTTACTCAAGGACTTTTAACTGGAACTTTGCAAACTCACGCTCGAAAGTATGATTTACCAATCGATCAACTGAAATACGATTATAAGATTTTACCCTATTACGTCGACCAAGAAGTAATTAAAATTTCGCACGCCTTAGAGGGTTTGATGTGCGTATTAAAATTACAATCGATTTAAAAAAAATTATGAATAATTGGTTTTAGGTCCATGAAGCTTATGGGGCAGTTCAGCCCCCCAAAGATGGAGTGATTATCCATGGCATATTTGTTGATGCCGGACGATGGGACATAAATCGTATGTCATTAGCCGATCCAAACCCAGGTTAGTTAGTTTTTAAAATACGAAGCTTACTAGAATTAGATTGCGCGCTTATCTCACATCAGTGAATTGCTATTTCACTTTTGAGATTGAATATAGGGGAAATGAACCTACCTCTCCCAGCCGTATTATTACTGCCTGTAACAGTAATGCCAGAGAACGAAAACATATGTCCTTTATATAAAACTTCGGTACGTGCTGGTACTTTATCGACGACTGGCCATAGCACTAATTTTGTGGTTGCCATGTTGTTACCTTCGACTGAACCACAGAGCTATTGGATTCTAAAAGGCACTGCACTTTTAACCCAAGTTACAGATTAATTGCGAATTTGTAATTTTTTAAATAAAATGTACCCAAGCAATGCGTGTGAAATTAACTCGAGCGACATTGTCGAAGAGCACTTCATATGCTTTAAGGATCTACGTACAATCCTTTTTTATTTTTAAAAAATATATAGCCCCAAAAATTAAACGCGACTCGAAGGCTGATAATATATTTACATTTTAATTGACATTTTATTCTTTAAAGTTTTTTTATTTGCTACTAATTTTAAATAGAATTGGTTACTCATTATGATGATGAGTTTGACATCAATGCTTTATTTGATTTCAAAATTTTAGTGTTTTTAAAAAGGAGTGTACTTTTGTTCTGAAAAGACCAAATGTGAGTATTTGACCTTTTCTAACAAATAGACTCTAAAAACAATTTTTGAATCGCTGAAGTATTTTTAAATGTTTTAATTAATCTTGAAGCTATACCATTTTCAGTTTGATATCGGTTTAAATATCTCAAAATTAAGTTTCGATTTTTAAAATCAATATCAAAGTATAACTAGTTATTCCTAAATATTGATCAAACTTTTAAAGGTAGTTTTAAACCAAAATTTTTGGTTTAATTGCGCAACCACCATTTTTTTAAATTAACTGGAGGCGGTGGTGGTGGCATCCTTTGCCAAATTAACTCTCTTCGGTGATGTAATTCTGCAATTTCTTCTTCTGTTAAGAATAGTTCGTCGTCTTCGTACAAGAACATGCGCGTCTCTTCGCGGTATAACTGAAACAAGTTTAATTAATTTTTCATTTTTTTTTGATAATTAAAATAGTATTACCTTTTCTCTCTCTATGCGCAATTTGGCATCGTTAATAGTCTAATTAAGTAGTATCTCCCACATATTTAATATTCCTTCGATAATATTGGAGTCGTCAAACGCAAATAAGTCTTGAGTAAAAAATAACTGATATATTTTATTTTTCAAATCGGCTGGAACGTAATCTCTTTTCACTAGCCAGTGGTGTTTTGCCACTAATTTGAAGGATTTTAAGGTGATGAAAAAATTTAGTTTTCCGCTGACCATTGGCGTTACATCGTTTGGGTTAAAATAAAACTTGATTCTTTTATGAGAAAATTTACTGAACTTAACGCTTTTTATTTGGAATATCGAGTCTTCTTTATATCTATTATTTTCGAAAAAATCGTTAAACATTTTTTCTTGGTGCTCGTTTTCTAAAAGTACCATTTCTGCTTGTTGTTTCTTAATTTCGTCGAGGTACCGTTCTGCGAGTAAGAATTCAATTAATAAAAGTTCTCCAAACCGATCAAAACTCTTAGTTATTATTAATTGAAATTTATTAGTGAAACGGAAACATTGATAAGTCCCCGAACACTCTTTTTTTATAGAATCAAGACCGGTGTACCAAACATTTTATGCTCATTTTTAATAAAAGTGATAAGTACAGATTTTATTTCGGTATTTAATTAAAAAAAGGTGCTCCCTCTTTTATTTTTTAATTTAAATCGTTTTATTTGCGTTTTTTTTAAATTATTCATGTAATTATAAATCTTTAACCATACTGAGATATGAAGGGGTGCACTTGGAACATTTTTAAGGTGCTCCAATATAAAAATTTTAAATATTACTTACCATAACTTTCTGCTCTGCTATAAGGCGTAATACTTGTGTCAGTCGTAGACATGATTGAAGAAGTACTTTTCTTATTTAATTAAATGTTTTAAATCGTTTAAATTGATAGGTCATTTTTTACAAAAGAATCGAGTAAAAGTGGTTGTTTATTTCATTACAAGCATTACACATTTCATGGTGAGAATCACTTTCATTTGCCGAAGCCCCCCCGATTTTCTACAATGCGGAATATGTGTACTTCTAATACCATCAAGATTCCCAATCGTTCTAATAAAAAATTAGGAAAAATTTTACCGAAAAACTCCACAAGGTGGGGTGCACCGAGGTTCGAAACCGAGATAAATTTACTTTACTGCAAAATAAATTCAATTTATTGTAATAGTTAATCAAATCGATAATATTTATAAATACGGATCAATGGCACTACGAACTTGTAGTACGTATTACAATTTTGGAAGTATTGGTACCTTTTTAGAACAGGCACAAGCAATACTAAACAGAGTTTACTGCTCATTGTTAAATCATTCATCATCAATTGCAATTTTCTGCGCAAATAAAAACCGGTTTTAAATCTAGGACAGTGCATTAAAATTTTAGGACAGGCCACCAAATGTCCACATTTAAACCCAATCCGCTAGATTTTGGCAAAAACCATTACTTTTTTAATTGAACGTAAACTTTTTAGCATTGTAATTGTGGAGAGCCTTATTTAATCTAAAATTTTGCAAAGATTATTTTGTTAAAGTTAAAACACCATTCTTTCTTATAAATTTTCATTAATCACAATAAAAACTACAAAGTGTTTTGCAATATTTAATATCTCCATAGTGCAATGTTTAATTAGTTTTCTTCATCATCGAATCTAGAAGGGTATAAACAGAAAATGAAAATTTAAGCAACTAAAATAAGATTTTATGATTTTAATATCTACACATTGTTTTTTTATATCATTATCTTTAAAATGCTGGACACATCCTAGAAACCGAAGCCCCCAGTAGATATACGTACAGCTTTCTGAGATCTCATTATAATAATTATTAAGGACTTCTTCAAACTATTATTTGTGTCGCACAAGTGCCAACCACATTCAAATACTGCATCGGAGAATTCAGTACTCTGAAATAGATTTTATTAAAAATAATGGTACTCGTTTAAGGTAACAGTAAACCCATAGAAATAAAAGTGTATAATTTTAATGGAACCACAGTAAAACCTCTCATCGGCCGACAATCGCGGCTCCAACGATATTGTTCCCTGTGTCCACTAAGAAAAGGTCACAAATACATTGTTTTCTTATATTTTTCTCATCCGGGACCATTTAAAATTGTTCGTTAAAGAGCGGTGTTCGGCAAACGAGGTTTTACTGTACATTTAAAAAAAAAATAAGAACTAATGTGTTTCATGAAAGGGTAAACTTTTTTATGGCGCAGGGCTTATTGAATAATATTTACAATTAAAGGGGAACTTACCGTTCGTATCAGTTCGTTTCTCATATAACAATAAACCAACAGTTCTCCAAAATTAAGTAATTTATGTATATTTTGTACAATAACTAATTTGTATTTTATAAGCTAAATGCAAAGGCTTTGTAAGTAATGAAAATAGAGTTTGTAAATCAAATAATTTATTGAGAAAAAATAATTATATTGCAACCGTGGCCTTTGCGATCGGCCGTGTGGTGGCCGGCTTTAGAATAGCGCCACGGGCTCGTCAGGCCCTGTCGTAAGAGGCGACTAAACTTAACGATCACCAACACATTTTACAAGGGTAATTTGTCCATTTCTGTAACGACCATTTTAATATTAATTGTTTTCTTTAATTTTCAGCTGGAAAAGAACGCATTCCGTGAGGAGGGAAACTATTAACCACTTCTTCGGATGGGCCGAAGGAATCGAAATAATTGGCACCCCGCACAAGAAATACGTAATTTTGAAATTGGCACTGCTCTAAACTGGCAATAGGTAAGCTTCCCATAAAATTATTTTGTTCTTAAATACATTAAGTTGCAAATTAAAAGTAATTCAATAGTTTTTGGAAATATTATAGACTAAAAGGGTGTACTGTTTATGTCTTATAGATTCCGTAATTAAAAAGAGCTTTATTTCAACGATTCAAAATTAATTTCGGTTTAAAGTTTGTTCCTTTTTAATGAATAACTATTCAAAATTATATTTAGCAACAATTAGATCTGGTCATAAAGAAAGGGAGGAATAAGGTACAAGCCTTGATTGAATTTTAGTAGGAACTAACATTTTTAATAACACTCTTTATCGGTGTTTGCGGAAAATGAAATAATAAATTATTTTATTTAAAATTATCAAAGCTGTTTTTACATGGGCTTCGGGTTAACTGATATGACGATTAACGACTTTCTAGAAACGTTTTCGATTTATGATTCATTGTTAAATGTATAATCAAGCTGAATAGTTGTGTTTTAAATACGTGCTCCTTCAAATTTAAGTTTCGACCCTTAAAACAAGGTGAATATTAATTCTACGTGTTTCTATTAAAACTTATAGTTTTCGTAGAGGTTTTGTGTTAACATGTTTTTTTTCCATTTTTTTTACAGAAAGGAATCTACGAACAAAGATGTGCTACATTAAATCGCACCCTTCTTCCGACGTCAGTTTTGGAAATATCGAAGGTCTTCTAAAGCAGTCGGTGGAAATCTTCGGTGAAAGGTAGGCCCCCAGTTTTTGGGTTGTTTTTACCTTCCTCTTTTGCCAGCGTTTCGAAATTAAATCATAATTGGCACACCATTTGAAAAAAAAACATAGTTGAGATTGGTTTGAAAACATGTTACCAAATGCAGGGTTTTGAGTTAGCACCGGTTTCCGATAGAATAAGGTCCAATACGATCGGAAATAAAAGGATTTCGGGAAATAATCAAAAATAAAACGGTTAGAACGATTTCAAGTTTTGATTTTGAAAAATAATTGACGCTTTGGAATGTCGAAGCTTTCGATTTAATTAGACGTTACTTATTTTTCAAAATCAAAAGTTTAAATGGGGCTAACTTTTTTATTTTTGAAAATATTCGAATTTACTATACGGGAACGTATTCTAGAGATAATTTTGCATTGGGAAACGTTCATTTTTTGTACCATTATCTAAAACAAATTAGATTACACCACCACCTTGTAAACTTGTAAATAGGGTCATATCTCTTGTGGTTTTATGCAAGGGCTGTTTAATCGGGACTTTTGGGAGCATTTGATTTATATAGCAATTTTGTTGTAACTCCACTAATAAGCCCAGAAAAAAATAATAACTTTTTTACTTGGTTACTAAAATTTACTAAAATGCAAATTTTTTTCCGAATTTACTGCGTTTGTTCCTTTGTGTGTCTTCGAAAATTTGTAGTCTGCGTTTTGCTACAGATACGTTTTTTTTTTTCGCAGAAGAAGCTAAACACCCATTATGGCAATGCTGTTCTAGGAATGTGGGGTGAGTTTTTTAAAGTTGTCTATTTATTGCGTATACCGTAGTTTATAATTCTTCATTAATATTAAATTATACTCTGTACAGTTTAGCGCCTGATTGTTATGTAACAAATGATACAGTTAGTGTAGTGTATGGACGTTTGCCTAATTTGCGTTTTTAAAATTAGAGGTGAACTGTAGTATATTATACTTCTGCTTCATATATAATTTGACAATTTAGTTATGCTTTTTATGCCGGAAAATAATAGTCACATTATTGATTCAACTTTGTTTTGCTTTTAATAATTTAGGAATTTCTTCATAGATTAATTCAGATACATGTCATAGTTTTCCAAATTGACTACTCAGCTGAATAGAACAGTTCTTCAAAGAGCATTTAAAGTTATCCATTTTTATGTTCCTCAGTTCGACGCTTTAAAGCAATTATAAGCTTGTTCAAAAAACCATTAGTCTTATGTCCCTTAAACAAATAAATATTATTATGTATTAATGAAATAAAATTAATATTCAATTACCTGTAAATAAAATAAGCCCTTTTATCTATCAGAACTTGTTTGCCCTTTTCTTTTTACTGTCTCTGCTTTTCATACTTTAAATCTTAATATACTCACACACATTATAATCAAATTGGTTTTTAACAGTTTTAGTTAGCACATCATGCAAATCCCTTAATAAACCATATTTCATAATGCTACGTAATTCAAGCTTTTAACGATATTATTGAAAATTAGTTTCCAATTTATAGAACTAAATTCAGTTATCCATGGAGACCATTTAGGAATTAGGCTACATTATTAATATAGAAATTGCAATTTTACTTTGCATATCTTCATATAAATTCTTGAGTTCCATATGTACCTATTTTACATGTAATATATGCAAGTGATCTACCCCATTTGTTCCGTTGTACATACTCTTACAAATAATCCAATCCATAAAGTTGTACAAGTTATAAAAAGTAGAAGACTGCTCCAAGTCAATCCTATAAATTTATTATAAGTAAACTTGTATTAACGTTATTGAATACATTTACATCGATCATCGGTACAATGTTTCAAACACTACAAACTCCACTTCTAAAGATTAAATTGTGAAATAATCTCAATCTGCATGTTTTGGACGTCTAAAAGCTACAACAACCATGTCCATAGTCATTTCCTCAAAAGTGACCAAATTTTAACCCCCGAGTAACCTTCATTTGATTCTTGCTTTAATTCGTAGAAAACCTTTTCCTTCATTGTAAGTTGCTGGAAACTAAAGGCTTGCAATTTAGTTAAACCACACTTATTTATACCATTTTATATAATTTATTCTTCTTATAAATTCGTAATTGTAACACTCTAAAATAGGACAAAAAGGTTAAGTTTTTTGTGTGATTTTTAATTGGCCATTGTGACGTGACGTCATCGGCGGCCATCGATGTGCCGACGACCTTGGCGTTATGAATGAAAAATAGTAAACTGACCTGCGCAACATTCCTTTCGTAGTAAACCGCGTGGCTTCTATCGGATTCCGATATTAATTATTTTTTGCTTTTCTTTTGGATAAATTGAAAAAATAAATATGCTTTATATTTTCAGGCGAGATACTTATGGGCCCGCAGTGTCCATAACAAAAGCCCTTTTGCTTTGCTAACCTTTTAACGCTGAAAATTTTCGATATTTTCAGACGTCAATGATTTTTCAAAATCAAAATTTTAAATGACGCTAACTTTTTTAATTTAAATTATTTCCCGAAATCCTTTTATTTTGCGAACGTATTAGACCTTATTCTATCGGACAAGTGTTCTTGCTGCGGCATTGTTATGACGTACATCAGTTTTATGTAACTTTCGATTCTGATTCATTCTTGAATGTAAAACGAAGTGGAATGGTTGTGTTTTAAATAAGTGCTCTTATTTTTTTCATTACAATCTCTAACCCAAGGTGAATATTAAAATTAAGGGTTTCTTTTTAAGTCCACACGCTTAGTAAAGAATTTTAGCTAATAATTCTTTTCTTTATTTTACAGAAACTAATTGACATGCAGAGGAGTAAGAAACTATAGCACGCCGCCTTCAGCCCTCGAACGTGGGCCTTCCTGGCCAGGATGAAGCGGGCTCTGCAGGATCGTGCTCCGTCAACCCTCATCCTTCGAGGGACCCATGCTTAGAAATGAATAATTGTCGGTTTTACACAATTATTAAATTGTTTTGCGCTTTTTTTATGGCTTTGTTGCCATATTTAATCGGTGGTTCTTAACCCTTGTATGTTTACAAGACACGTTGGTTTATAAATACTTTGCAAAATTATAAAATTTTTTAATTTTAAAATCGTACAATACAAAGACAATTTTTTTACTTATTTATAATAAATAATTGATTGAAAATTGAATCACTTAAATGAATACTTGACAAAGAAAAATTTATGGGTTGTTGTTTTTCGAAAGGAATTTAATTCTGAGGTAACACTAATTTAAAAAAAAATGTTTTATTGAATAGCTTTTAGTAATTTTTCGTGACAGTTAAAACATCGATTAAGAACCACTGTTTTATACATTGTTTATAGTTATTGTTGGAATTGTTAAAATGTTATATTTTTATGTTGGTTCGTTTATGTGTGCGGTCAATTTTAATTGCTGCGTTTGCTCCTGAAGACAATTCGTAAGACCATCAACTTTGGTCTTTGTTTAGTTATTAATATTTTGATCAAGTCGGGAGTTTTAATTTTAGCTTCAAATATATTTTTTTTTAATTTACATCTTTTGCAAAAGTTAACTCAATTTAAAATTCGTGGATGACAATTTAAGCTTCCGAGATGAAACTCGAATGGTTTACATTTTAATAAAGTAAGCATTTGTATCATCAAAAAACATTATTTCATTATAATTAATTTAAATAATAAATTAAAAATTATTCGTACCGCATAAAAAAAAACATGGTAGCAAACGCATTTTTGATAACTCAAGCCTGTCTTCTGAAAACTCTTCGACGATTGGAAGTTTTCTTTTAAATCTTCGGCAACTTATTAAAATATTTCTTCTATTTTTTTGGACATTGTTTCTTTCTAGTTATAAGTTTAGCTGATGACAGTAGTGGTCCTTGTGTTGTACCACGAGTTCCTTGCTGTTTGACCCATTATTTTAGGGTAGATTTTAAGTATCCCTACACACACACACACACACACACACACACACACACACACACACACACACAAAGTTCAAATTTTAGCATTTTAATTATTTTTTTTTCGACTCTCAAAAGATTCTTTGACTACGGTTACCAACTCAAAATTTGAGACTCTTGGAGATTGTTCCAATAAGTACTAAAAAAAATGCTCATTTGATTTGGATATTTGCAAAATTAAGACATAATAATCGGCTAATTATTTTATTTATTTTTAAATTTTACGAAATATAAAATAACGTGAATACCCTAACGGATTGCTCAAACCGTTTAAAGTAGGTTGTGCTCGGGTTTATTTCAAGTTCTGGAATAAATTAAATTTAAATTGGGTTTATTTTCAGCTTTGTTAATTATGGTTAATTTTCGGGATTTAATTGAAAATTAATTTAAAATGAGTTCATTTAAAGTTTATGTTTTTTTCATATTGGTTGTTTTTCAGTTCAGTACGGAATTATTTAAAATTCGATTTTTTTCTGCACATTTAAATTGTTTAATTAAGATTTATTAAGCGATTATTCGAATCCGTCAGGGTAGTTTTGTGGTTGTACATTTTTTTTAAATTTAATTATTATTCATAGGGGTTGAATATTTTTGTTTATAAGAATTGAAAAATCCTGAGACTCTTTTTCGTAAACTGGTGACCGGTAAAAATGTAATTTTTCTACACTTTCTAGACTAAAACTGGAGGGTTGGTAACCCCATCTTTAATAATAGGATTACCAAAATTATTGTTTTTAAATAATTTCGACAATTTAGTTTTTTAAATCAAAATTTTTTCAAACGTTTTTCTAAATAATAAAACGAAATTTGTTGTTAATTTTATTTTACAGATTTTCATTAACTATTAGAAAATTACAAAATCGGAATACATTAATTATTACCACACATCTCATTTAGAAGTAATTATTATAATTAGAGAGAAATAAAAAAATCAGTTTTATTCTATTTTAATATGTGATAAGAAACAATGTCCAAAAATATTTATGGTCTCATTGGCACACATAAACGAACTTTGTAGTCCCCAAACATGGGATGGAGAAACGCCAAAGAAGACGTACGAAAGGTACTGTTTCTATTTACCCTTCCCGCGATTTATAAACACACAGATGCACATACAAACTCACACATACACACACACGTTGTAGCGCCGTTATTTGTGGATGGATCTTTAAAAACTATTCAGATTTGGATTTGGCAGCCGTTTTGGCTTCGTATAGGCCTAAGAAACCATAGGCGTGCTATTCCAAAGCTTTGGGAAAACGTTTTGAAAAAACAAAATCGATGGGTTAAAACCCATGTTCTTTTGGCAAATAATGAAAAAAATAGAATTGCTTTATTTTGTCAGGGGATGTTCCTACGTACCCCTACTAACTATAGCCGGTGTCATTTCTCGGCGCTCTCGCTCTAAAATAAAAATTTTCCATAGAACTAAATAAATAAAAAAACGGACCCTTGATTCACAAAAAAAATCGTAGCGCCCTTATTTTCGATCCAATCATTACAAACGACACGGATTCGGAATCCTGAGGCTTTTTTACATAAGATACATGTATAATATTTATAGGGTGGGACGTTAATTTTTCGAAAATAAAAAATTGCGATTTTTAGCGCTCATTTTGAGCCAATTTTGAACTTTCAAAAAATTGTAGCGCCGTTATTTGTGGACCGATCTTTAAAAACTATTCAGAATCGAATTTGGCAGCCTTTTTGGCTTCGGATAGGCCTAAGAAACTGTAGGCGTGCTATTCCAGAGCTTTGGGAAAACGTTTTGAAAATTCAAAATCGATGGGTTAATTTAACCCATGTATTTTGGATAAAAAATGAAAAAAATAGAATTGCTTTATATTGCGAGGGGACGTTCCTACGTACCCCTAGTGACTATAACCGGTGTCATTTCTCCGCGCTACCCCTCTAAAATAAAAATTTTCGATACAAATTAAATCAATAGAAATACGTACCCCTTGATTCACAAAAAAAATCATAGCGCCCTTATTTTCGATCCAATCATTACAAACGACACGGATACGGAATCCTGAGGCTTTTTTACATAAGATACATGTATAATATGTATAGGGTGCGACGTTAATTTTTCGAAATTAAAAAATTGCGATTTTTAGAGCTCATTTTGAGCCAATTTTGAACTTTCAAAAAATTGTAGCGCCGTTATTTGTGGACGGATCTTTAAAAACTATTCAGAATCGGATTTGGCAGCCTTTTGGCTTCGGATAGGCCTAAGAAACCGTAGGCGTGCTATTCCAGAGCTTTGGGAAAACGTTTTGAAAATTCAAAATCGATGGGTTTTAACCCATGTATTTTGGCTAGAAAATGAAAAAAATAGAATTGCTTTATATTGCGAGGGGACGTTCCTACGTACCCCTAGTGACTATAACCGGTGTCATTTCCGCGCTTCCTCTAAAATAAAAATTTTCGATACAAACTAAATCAATAGAAATACGTACCCTTGATTCACAAAAAATCGTAGCGCCCTTATTTTCGATCCAATCATTACAAACGACACGGATTCGGAATCCTGAGGCTTTTTTACATAAGATACATGTATAATATGTATAGGGTGCGACGTTAATTTTTCGAAATTAAAAAATTGCGATTTTTAGAGCTCATTTTGAGCCAATTTTGAACTTTCAAAAATTGTAGCGCCGTTATTTGTGGACGGATCTTTAAAACTATTCAGAATCGGATTTGGCAGCCTTTTGGCTTCGGATAGGCCTAAGAAACCGTAGGCGTGCTATTCCAGAGCTTTGGGAAAACGTTTTGAAAATTCAAAATCGATGGGTTTTAACCCATGTATTTTGGATAAAATGAAAAAATAGAATTGCTTTATATTGCGAGGGACGTTCCTACGTACCCCTAGTGACTATAACCGGTGTCATTTCCGCGCTTCCCTCTAAAATAAAAATTTTCGATACAAACTAAATCAATAGAAATACGTACCCCTTGATTCACAAAAAATCGTAGCGCCCTTATTTTCGATCCAATCATTACAAACGACACGGATTCGGAATCCTGAGGCTTTTTACATAAGATACATGTATAATATGTATAGGGTGCGACGTTAATTTTTCGAAATTAAAAATTGCGATTTTTAGAGCTCATTTTGAGCCAATTTTGAACTTTCAAAAATTGTAGCGCCGTTATTTGTGGACGGATCTTTAAAACTATTCAGAATCGGATTTGGCAGCCTTTTGGCTTCGGATAGGCCTAAGAAACCGTAGGCGTGCTATTCCAGAGCTTTGGGAAAACGTTTTGAAAATTCAAAATCGATGGGTTTTAACCCATGTATTTTGGATAAAAATGAAAAAATAGAATTGCTTTATATTGCGAGGGACGTTCCTACGTACCCCTAGTGACTATAACCGGTGTCATTTCCGCGCTTCCTCTAAAATAAAAATTTTCGATACAAACTAAATCAATAGAAATACGTACCCTTGATTCACAAAAAATCGTAGCGCCCTTATTTTCGATCCAATCATTACAAACGACACGGATTCGGAATCCTGAGGCTTTTTACATAAGATACATGTATAATATGTATAGGGTGCGACGTTAATTTTTCGAAATTAAAAATTGCGATTTTAGAGCTCATTTTGAGCCAATTTTGAACTTTCAAAAATTGTAGCGCCGTTATTTGTGGACGGATCTTTAAAACTATTCAGAATCGGATTTGGCAGCCTTTTGGCTTCGGATAGGCCTAAGAAACCGTAGGCGTGCTATTCCAGAGCTTTGGGAAAACGTTTTGAAAATTCAAAATCGATGGGTTTTAACCCATGTATTTTGGATAAAAAATGAAAAAAATAGAATTGCTTTATATTGCGAGGGACGTTCCTACGTACCCCTAGTGACTATAACCGGTGTCATTTCTCGCGCTCCTCTAAAATAAAAATTTTCGATACAAACTAAATAATAGAAATACGTACCCTTGATTCACAAAAAATCGTAGCGCCTTTATTTTCGATCCAATCATTACAAACGACACGGATTCGGAATCCTGAGGCTTTTTTACATAAGATACATGTATAATATGTATAGGGTGCGACGTTAATTTTTCGAAATTAAAAAATTGCGATTTTTAGAGCTCATTTTGAGCCAATTTTGAACTTTCAAAAATTGTAGCGCCGTTATTTGTGGACGGATCTTTAAAACTATTCAGAATCGGATTTGGCAGCCTTTTGGCTTCGGATAGGCCTAAGAAACCGTAGGCGTGCTATTCCAGAGCTTTGGGAAAACGTTTTGAAAATTCAAAATCGATGGGTTTTAACCCATGTATTTTGGATAAAAATGAAAAAATAGAATTGCTTTATATTGCGAGGGACGTTCCTACGTACCCTACTAACTATAACCGGTGTCATTTCTTCGCGCTCCCTCTAAAATAAAATTTTCGATACAAACTAAATGATTAAAATACGTACCCTTGATTCACAAAAAATCGTAGCGCCCTTATTTTCGATCCAATCATTACAAACGACACGGATTCGGAATCCTGAGGCTTTTTACATAAGATACATGTATAATATGTATAGGGTGCGACGTTAATTTTTCGAAATTAAAAATTGCGATTTTAGAGCTCATTTTGAGCCAATTTTGAACTTTCAAAAATTGTAGCGCCGTTATTTGTGGACGGATCTTTAAAAACTATTCAGAATCGGATTTGGCAGCCTTTTGGCTTCGGATAGGCCTAAGAAACCGTAGGCGTGCTATTCCAGAGCTTTGGGAAAACGTTTTGAAAATTCAAAATCGATGGGTTTTAACCCATGTATTTTGGATAAAAATGAAAAAATAGAATTGCTTTATATTGCGAGGGACGTTCCTACGTACCCTAGTAACTATAACCGGTGTCATTTCTCGCGCTCCCTCTAAAATAAAATTTTCGATACAAACTAAATGAATAGAAATACGTCCCCCTTGATTCACAAAAAATCGTAGCGCCCTTATTTTCGATCCAATCATTACAAACGACACGGATTCGGAATCCTGAGGCTTTTTTACATAAGATACATGTATAATATGTATAGGGTGCGACGTTAATTTTTCGAAATTAAAAAATTGCGTTTTTTAGAGCTCATTTTGAGCCAATTTTGAACTTTCAAAAAATTGTAGCGCCGTTATTTGTGGACGGATCTTTAAAAACTATTCAGAATCGGATTTGGCAGCCTTTTTGGCTTCGGATAGGCCTAAGAAACCGTAGGCGTGCTATTCCAGAGCTTTGGGAAAACGTTTTGAAAATTCAAAATCGATGGGTTTTAACCCATGTATTTTGGATAAAAAATGAAAAAAATAGAATTGCTTTATATTGCGAGGGACGTTCCTACGTACCCTAGTGACTATAACCGGTGTCATTTCTCCGCGCTCCCTCTAAAATAAAAATTTTCGATACAAACTAAATCAATAGAAATACGTACCCTTGATTCACAAAAAATCGTAGCGCCTTTATTTTCGATCCAATCATTACAAACGACACGGATTCGGAATCCTGAGGCTTTTTACATAAGATACATGTATAATATGTATAGGGTGCGACGTTAATTTTTCGAAATTAAAAATTGCGATTTTAGAGCTCATTTTGAGCCAATTTTGAACTTTCAAAAATTGTAGCGCCGTTATTTGTGGACGGATCTTTAAAACTATTCAGAATCGGATTTGGCAGCCTTTTGGCTTCGGATAGGCCTAAGAAACCGTAGGCGTGCTATTCCAGAGCTTTGGGAAAACGTTTTGAAAATTCAAAATCGATGGGTTTTAACCCATGTATTTTGGATAAAAATGAAAAAATAGAATTGCTTTATATTGCGAGGGACGTTCCTACGTACCCCTACTAACTATAACCGGTGTCATTTCTCCGCGCTCCCTCTAAAATAAAATTTTCGATAGAAACTAAATCAATAGAAATACGTACCCTTGATTCACAAAAAATCGTAGCGCCTTTATTTTCGATCCAATCATTACAAACGACACGGATTCGGAATCCTGAGGCTTTTTTACATAAGATACATGTATAATATGTATAGGGTGCGACGTTAATTTTTCGAAATTAAAAAATTGCGATTTTAGAGCTCATTTTGAGCCAATTTTGAACTTTCAAAAATTGTAGCGCCGTTATTTGTGGACGGATCTTTAAAACTATTCAGAATCGGATTTGGCAGCCTTTTGGCTTCGGATAGGCCTAAGAAACCGTAGGCGTGCTATTCCAGAGCTTTGGGAAAACGTTTTGAAAATTCAAAATCGATGGGTTTTAACCCATGTATTTTGGATAAAAAATGAAAAAAATAGAATTGCTTTATATTGCGAGGGGACGTTCCTACGTACCCCTACTAACTAAAACCGGTGTCATTTCTCCCGCGCTCCCTCTAAAATAAAATTTTCGATAGAAACTAAATGATTAAAAGTACGTACCTTGATTCACAAAAAATCGTAGCCCCCTTTATTTTCGATCCAATCATTACAAACGACACGGATTCGGAATCCTGAGGCTTTTTTACATAAGATACATGTATAATATGTATAGGGTGCGACGTTAATTTTTCGAAATTAAAAAATTGCGATTTTTAGAGCTCATTTTGAGCCAATTTTGAACTTTCAAAAATTGTAGCGCCGTTATTTGTGGACGGATCTTTAAAACTATTCAGAATCGGATTTGGCAGCCTTTTGGCTTCGGATAGGCCTAAGAAACCGTAGGCGTGCTATTCCAGAGCTTTGGGAAAACGTTTTGAAAATTCAAAATCGATGGGTTTTAACCCATGTATTTTGGATAAAAATGAAAAAATAGAATTGCTTTATATTGCGAGGGACGTTCCTACGTCCCCCTAGTGACTATAACCGGTGTCATTTCTCCGCGCTACCCTCTAAAAAAAAAATTTTCGATAGAAACTAAATCAATTAAAATACGTACCCTTGATTCACAAAAAATCGTAGCGCCTTTATTTTCGATCCAATCATTACAAACGACACGGATTCGGAATCCTGAGGCTTTTTTACATAAGATACATGTATAATATGTATAGGGTGCGACGTTAATTTTTCGAAATTAAAAAATTGCGATTTTAGAGCTCATTTTGAGCCAATTTTGAACTTTCAAAAATTGTAGCGCCGTTATTTGTGGACGGATCTTTAAAACTATTCAGAATCGGATTTGGCAGCCTTTTGGCTTTGGATAGGCCTAAGAAACCGTACGCGTGCTATTCCAGAGCTTTGGGAAAACGTTTTGAAAATTCAAAATCGATGGGTTTTAACCCATGTATTTTGGATAAAAAATGAAAAAAATAGAATTGCTTTATATTGCGAGGGGACGTTCCTACGTACCCCTACTAACTAAAACCGGTGTCATTTCTTCGCGCTCCCCTTCTAAAATAAAATTTTTCGATAGAAACTAAATGATTAAAAGTACGTACCCCTTGATTCACAAAAAAAATCGTAGCGCCCTTATTTTCGAACCAATCATTACAAACGACACGGATTCGGAATCCTGAGGCTTTTTTACATAAGATACATGTATAATATGTATAGGGTGCGACGTTAATTTTTCGAAATTAAAAAATTGCGATTTTTAGAGCTCATTTTGAGCCAATTTTGAACTTTCAAAAAATTGTAGCGCCGTTATTTGTGGACGGATCTTTAAAAACTATTCAGAATCGGATTTGGCAGCCTTTTTGGCTTCGGATAGGCCTAAGAAACCGTACGCGTGCTATTCCAGAGCTTTGGGAAAACGTTTTGAAAATTCAAAATCGATGGGTTTTAACCCATGTATTTTGGATAAAAAATGAAAAAAATAGAATTGCTTTATATTGCGAGGGGACGTTCCTACGTACCCCTACTAACTAAAACCGGTGTCATTTCTTCGCGCTCCCCTTCTAAAATAAAATTTTTCGATAGAAACTAAATGATTAAAAGTACGTACCTCTTGATTCACAAAAAAAATCGTAGCGCCTTTATTTTCGATCCAATCATTACAAACGACACGGATTCGGAATCCTGAGGCTTTTTTACATAAGATACATGTATAATATGTATAGGGTGCGACGTTAATTTTTCGAAATTAAAAAATTGCGATTTTTAGAGCTCATTTTGAGCCAATTTTGAACTTTCAAAAAATTGTAGCGCCGTTATTTGTGGACGGATCTTTAAAAACTATTCAGAATCGGATTTGGCAGCCTTTTTGGCTTTGGATAGGACTAAGAAACCGTAGGCGTGCTATTCCAGAGCTTTGGGAAAACGTTTTGAAAATTCAAAATCGATGGGTTTTAACCCATGTATTTTGGATAAAAAATGAAAAAAATAGAATTGCTTTATATTGCGAGGGGACGTTCCTACGTACCCCTACTAACTAAAACCGGTGTCATTTCTTCGCGCTCCCCTTCTAAAATAAAATTTTTCGATAGAAACTAAATGATTAAAAGTACGTACCTCTTGATTCACAAAAAAAATCGTAGCGCCTTTATTTTCGATCCAATCATTACAAACGACACGGATTCGGAATCCTGAGGCTTTTTTACATAAGATACATGTATAATATGTATAGGGTGCGACGTTAATTTTTCGAAATTAAAAATTGCGATTTTAGAGCTCATTTTGAGCCAATTTTGAACTTTCAAAAAATTGTAGCGCCGTTATTTGTGGACGGATCTTTAAAAACTATTCAGAATCGGATTTGGCAGCCTTTTTGGCTTCGGATAGGCCTAAGAAACCGTACGCGTGCTATTCCAGAGCTTTGGGAAAACGTTTTGAAAATTCAAAATCGATGGGTTTTAACCCATGTATTTTGGATAAAAATGAAAAAATAGAATTGCTTTATATTGCGAGGGACGTTCCTACGTACCCTAGTGACTAAAACCGGTGTCATTTCTTCGCGCTCCCCTTCTAAAATAAAATTTTTCGATAGAAACTAAATGATTAAAAGTACGTACCCCTTGATTCACAAAAAAAATCGTAGCGCCCTTATTTTCGAACCAATCATTACAAACGACACGGATTCGGAATCCTGAGGCTTTTTTACATAAGATACATGTATAATATGTATAGGGTGCGACGTTAATTTTTCGAAATTAAAAAATTGCGATTTTTAGAGCTCATTTTGAGCCAATTTTGAACTTTCAAAAAATTGTAGCGCCGTTATTTGTGGACGGATCTTTAAAAACTATTCAGAATCGGATTTGGCAGCCTTTTTGGCTTCGGATAGGCCTAAGAAACCGTAGGCGTGCTATTCCAGAGCTTTGGGAAAACGTTTTGAAAATTCAAAATCGATGGGTTAAAACCCATGTATTTTGGATAAAAAATGAAAAAAATAGAATTGCTTTATATTGCGAGGGGACGTTCCTACGTACCCCTAGTGACTATAACCGGTGTCATTTCTTCGCGCTACCCCTCTAAAATAAAAATTTTCGATACAAACTAAATCAATAGAAATACGTACCCTTTGATTCACAAAAAAAATCGTAGCGCCCTTATTTTCGATCCAATCATTGCAAACGACACGGATTCGGAATCCTGAGGCTTTTTTTACATAAGATACATGTATAATATGTATAGGGTGCGACGTTAATTTTTCGAAAATTAAAAATTGCGATTTTTAGCGCTCATTTTAGGCCAATTGTGAACTTTAAAAAATTTGTAGCGTCTTTATTATTATTTTATCTTTTCACACACACTTAAAACACCTTCCTTTTCCCTTTTATTTATACTATGTAATTGTAATGTAATGTAATTGTAAAAAAAGTTGCAATCCCAAGATTGACGTGCAAATCACTCTTAGTTTACACATTACTCATAAGGTTTCTTCTTAATTCATTACAATAAAAACAATCGTAAGGGTTGCAACTTTTTATTATATTAAAACTTGGTTATTTTTTTAGTTAATATAATTATTAAATTAAGATAAAAAAATTAATTATATTAATAATGTATAATTTAAAACAGATAAGAAGTTTGAATTAAATATTTCTGAAGCTGCGGACTTCAAAAATGTGTGATTCAAACTTCTTAACTGTTAATTTTAAACTCTGTAAAAAAACTTGTATAAATTATTAGATATAATAAAGAGTCTTTATTGTTACCCGAATTTTAATAATTATTAATTGGAAGAGCAAGAGCAAGAGTCAGATGGGCTTTTACACTTAACTACTTAAACATTCAAAAATAAATTTTAAATTAATATTATAGGATGTGTACTTTATAAGGTTTAAAACACTTACATCGTATAAGAACGCCATAGCTCAGATGGTTAGCGATCGGTTGTTTGTTCCAATGGTCTCGTGTTCGATTCCCATACCGGTCGAAGTTAAAATTTTTAAAAATCTCTAAGTAAAATCCAACGAGCAACGAGCCGAACGAGACGAATGACGAATGACGAATGACCGTAGGATACTCCTGATTTGAAAAATATTTTTAAAAATCTCTAAGATAAACCCTCGGCCGACTCGGCCGACTCGGCCGACCGTAGATCACGATTTAAACCATTACATTTATGGAATTTTTCTTCTATGTCCCTGTTACGAGTTGACACATTCCCCTTACATTTTTAGTGATAAAAGAAACAACAGGTAGTAAATATATTTTTTTATTTCCCAAAATCCTCCTTACATCCCCCTTTAATAATTATTAATTGGAAGAGCAAGAGCAAGAGTCAGATGTGCTTTTACACTTAACTACTTAAACATTCAAAAATAAATTTTAAATTAATATTATAGGATGTGTACTTTATAAGGTTTAAAACACTTACATCGTATAAGAACGCCATAGCTCAGATGGTTAGCGATCGGTTGTTTGTTCAAATGGTCTCGTGTTCGATTCCCATACCGGTCGAAGTTAAAATTTTTAAAAATCTCTAAGTAAAATCCAACGAGCAACGAGCCGAACGAGACGAATGACGAATGACGAATGACGAATGACCGTAGGATACTCCTGATTTGAAAAATATTTTTAAAAATCTCTAAGATAAACCCTCGGCCGACTCGGCCGACTCGGCCGACTGGTACTCGCGAACAGAAATTAATTTTTAAAGAATTCTCATATACTTTACTTTAAACTTTACGTTGAACTGCAGAAGCGAATTAAAAGTTAATAGCATAACTCGCAAAATTACATTTTTACACATTTTCTTTTATGCCCTTGTTACGAGTTGTCATATTTTTCTTGAGAAAAGAAACAACAGTAATTTATTGTTATTTATATTTATTTTAATATAACCATTTGAATTAAACTGCAGAAGAGAATTAAAAAAGAAACAAGAGGTAAGTTATAATTTTATTTATTTCCCAGACCCCCTTTACATCCCAATGGACTTAACGCCCTTTACAACTAAGACTAAGTCTACGTTAGCAGGTCAAAAGCGCGGACATTCGCATTTGAATGTGCGCGGTCTTGAGCCACCCTCTTTCCTAACACTTTTACAAAGGCATGTTTTAAGGCCTCACAGCCTTACAACACTCTGTCATTTACTAAACGTTATGTGTTCCAATGTGAAGGGCAAGGAATAGTTAAAACTAAGAAAGGCAAAAATGTTAATCGAAAACATAAGCCCTTCGCATTGGAGACACATAACGGTGTCTTAAAATAGCTGTAAAAGATGTATTATTTGTTACATATTTAAAAGTCCAATTCCTGTTAACATTAATTAATATTAAAATATATTGGACGTAAACATTATGATTAATATAATAAAGACTTAGATTAACTAAATAATATAAACAAGTTGTTACAAATTTGAAAAATTAAAAATAATGAAAAACTACAATCTCTTTTATAATTATAAATAATTAAAAATTATAGTAAATAGAAGTGAATAATATGAAATTGCTTAAGGTGTAGTCGAAAAGCTATAACAATAACTGTGTATTTTAATAATAATTATAAACTAAAAGTCTTATGAAAAAATTACAGAAACAAAAAGGAAGTAAAAAGGGAAAAATAAAAGGTAAGTACCTCTTTAAAATACAAAGAAGTGAAACGAATAAAAAGATAAATAACTAAGTATCCAATAACTAAATGAAAGTAGGGTGGCTTTCATATTTTTAAGAACTACTAAATATATAAATTAAAACTAAGCGTTATTCTTTCGCTGGTCCATCACTAACTTTCTTGAGTTGATTTCGCAGTGAATTTAATGGTTGGTCCTCGATGAAATGTATTATCAAGAAATCCTTAAGCTAAGTTTTGAAGTAACTTTACAAAATGTGTATGTCTTCGCACCATATTTGGAAGCACATTGTTCCTTTGGGTGTCGAAGGCAATACTATTTCTTGGACATTGTTTCAAATTACTTAAACTAAGATTAAACAACCCTTCTATATTTGTTCAATTTCAAACAACAAATATAATAGTTCTGTCCAACGCTCTGTGTTTAATTTTGAATTTAGTTTTTATATATTTAATAGTTTTTAAAAAATTAAGTTCTAAAATAAACTGAATATAAATTTAAGTCTATGGCAGTATTTAGTTTTAATTTTATTAAAAGAATAAAATTTAGAAAATAAATTTTAAGTCAAAATAGGCAAAGGTATTTCGAAAAATGTGTTGTGTAGTGAACTTAAAACTACCCTAAAACATGAAATCAAACAGAAGGGCCCCCGTACACAGTACAGGTAGTCACAACTGTCTTCAGCTATAAAACAATGTCCAAGAAAACACTAAAGCCTTATTTATAAATCGCGTTGCCCGGTAATTAGTTTTCATTAATTAAAATGAAATACCATTTTTTTTAAAGTTTCCCAAAGCGAATCTCTGTACAAGATCTTACCGACACAAAAGGGAATGAACACTTGCAAAATACATCTTATAAATTACTTATAAATTAAAACTAATCCTCCTTTGGCTGGTCCAGCAGTGTCGTTCTTGGATAAGTAGCTTCAAAGTACGGTGAACTGACCCTCGACAAAAAGTATTTCCAATAGATCCTTAAACTTGATATTGTAATACAATCAATTCAATTCCATACCCTATAAAAATTAAATTTATTAATACTCTCGCTACAAGGCGCTCTGAATTTTTGGGGCAGTAAACATACATTTTATGTAAATTAACCTATGATAGTGAACCTACAAAAACAAATGTCACTCGCTTATTTGTCATTGGCTATGACATGTTAGCAAAGGTTATTAATCACTAAATACAGATTTATAAATAATTATTAATTTGCAAGAGTATATTAAAGCAATTTTTATTTTTATAATGAAGGAAGATTATCAAAAATGGCAGCTATTGTAAATTTGGAAAGTTATTTGCAGATCATAATGGTCAGACTTATGAATGAACGGCCACCATTAAAAAGGTATGTATTTCTTTATTTTATTATTGATATATTACAAACGTAATAATAATAACGGTGATAACAAAGCAAGTGCAAAAATACAAGGGTTTTTAATTTGTATTTTTTAAAACAAAACTAAGACACGATACTCCCGTACTTAGGTCGACCTATGTTAAAAAACTGCAAATTAAAAACTCTTGTATTTTGAACTTGCTTTCTTTTCACCGTTAATATTATTACGCTTGTAATATATCAACATGAAACTGATGAAATACATACTTTGTAACGGTGGCCCTCCATTAGTAAGTCTGACTGCAATTACGTTTAGACTTAGTATGTATTTGGATAATTTATTTCTTATATTTTCCAGGATGCAGAAACACGACTACTTAATATTTGAAAATAAATAACCACAAAAGGAGATAGAAACTTATCCAAACTCAATTTATAATCCATAAACGCCTTTGCAAGAGTCAAAAATGATTATTTGGATTTGAACATCCTAATCGATAATGGTAAAAGTAATGAATGAACATTAAATAATTTTAAACAATTTAATGAATTGATCCTTTTAGCTGGTACGATGTTTAGATCTTATTTAGAATGGTTTTCAACTATAATTCGCAACTAATTGCTTGGAACACTTTCTTTTAACTCTTTTGCTACTCCCTAAATTGATTCCCGGTTAGGGAACTGGAACAATTGTTAATATCTAATTTACTTTGGGACATCTACATCAATGATATTAATTTCCTGTAAATTTATTTATATTTTGTTTGTAAATATAAATAACTAGAACTTTTCATTTTAGGAAACAATGTATTCTATCCAAAGCCCATATGAGAGTGTCGCTTTATTTACTAATTGATTGAAACAACAAAAGTTACTAGTTTGTGTGTATTCTGAACATCCTGGAATTGCTGATACCAATTTACTTTAAGAATATGTTGGGATCTTGGATTATTAAATAATTATTTAGTGTATGGAATGTTAGTTATGTTTATTTAATTTATAGAATTTTTCAAACAATTACTTTTAGAAGCCAGACCATGTTCAACTAGTATTCTCGCATGCAAGTGCCTTCCACTTATGAAAAGGAAAAGGTGGTCATTATATACGTAATTGCCAAATTAAGTCAACAACTAAAATTGCCCATTACAAACGGTTGCTTTTACAAATAGTTTACTTCGCATTAATCAGTTTGATACTTGTTAAAAGCACCTTTATAAAGCATTTCTCTTAAGTTTTTATTTAATTTATATGTTTAGTTATGTTTTATTATTAATTTAATAGAAAACTAATTTTAAAACTAAGCTTTTGTACACTGCTGGCCAAATAAAATGGAACATGTTATAATTGAAAAACTAATGAATAGATTCTGGCCAAACTTGGTATATAATATTCGTATATTATGATATTCAAAATACAACATCTTCAAATATTTAACTTAAGTAATTAAATTTAAATTAATGAAATTAATGTAATTTAGGTGGACAATTTTTTTGGAACAAGCTATTTTTAATACATTTTTACACTACCATTATTATTTAATAATTGATGAAACCTCCTTTTCGTTCAAAACAGTCAAGTAGACGTTTTTTAATGGACATATACACAGTATCAATATATTCTGACCCTGTATGATTTATTTCAGATACTGCCTTTACAATAGCAAATTTTAATTCATTTTTTGAATTAAACTTAACTTTTGTAGCGTACACTTTCTGACTTAAGTGTGACCATATGTTCTCAATAATATTTAAATTGGGACTCTTCGTGGGCCATTCTAAGACTTCAATATTGGAATTTCTTAGCCATGTTGTTTGTCGAGATTTATAAATGGAGCAATTATTTTGTTGAAATACATAATTTTCATCCCCAAATTATTCATCAAGAATAGCCTTGGCTTCCTTGAGAACATAAATGTATTGAGTAGAATTAACATTGTCTTTCAAAAATTTAATCCAAAATAGTCCGGTTGAACTCATCATGCCCCAGATCATGTATCCGCTTCCCCCACATCAAACTCTATCTCTTACATTTTTGCAATCAGGATCAACATACGTCGACCAATTATCAGGACCATCTAGGGAAAATCGCTTTTTATCGATGCATATAACAGTTTTCCAATCAATGCAAACTTGAATCCAGGTGCGACAAGTCTTATATCGCTTTACCTTATGTCCTTGCGCGCGTTGAATCTGTTTGGTTAAGGTTTTGTATTTAAAATTGAATATATTAAGCTTCCATTTAATTGTCCTAGTTGAGACATGATTTAAATAAGCTTTATTTTGAATACACGACTGGTACATCGCCTTAACTCATCGCTGCAATTGTGCACAACTCGTTGAATTTGTCGTTCATCTTGTTGAGTGAGCTTAGGCTTTGGTCTAGGAGTCTTTTTTTCACCTTAGATTCATCCTTGTTGATAAATCTATGCACTGTTGATAACAATACGCCACTAATTTCTGACACTTTTCTGTAATTCAGAAGTCGATCATAAAGGTCTTTTACAATTTTAATAAGTTGTTTAGGATGCATAATTAATATAAATAAATTCACATATAAATAAAAAGACGTTTTGGGTTAGCTAAACACGTCTGATTTTCACCCAATTGTCAAATTATTTAGTGATTAATTCTGCTATCTATACTTGTTCCATTAAATTTGTCCAACGCAAATACACCATTTTATATAATAAATTAAAAAACATTATTATTAGTTGCGTTTTACTTATGATTTTTTAAAACCCAATTAATAATTATTTATAAAATACATATACAAGAAAGTTTTCAACGTATATTTATTATATCATACTTATTTTGTGTGTTCCATTTAATATGGCCAGTAGTGTAAGATTTTGATCTGTGACTTTTTATTATTTAAAAATTATTTGAACAATTTAAAGTTAATTGATAAGCATATCGAACTGACTAACGCTTGAAACTGATTATTATATCTTAAGTTAATGTAATTACACTTTGTTCATTGGTTGAATTATTAAAACCTATTAATTTCTACCAAAATTAATTGTGTTTTATTGCATTACTAATATTAATAATTCATTGCAGTTTAGATAATATTAGATGAAATCGCAAATTAGAAATGATAGAAAATAACTCACACCAAGCGTTGTTTTTAAAAGTATTCCCCAAAAGGCACTTGTATATTAATTATTAAGCAACCATGTGTTAATTCATTTAAAACTAAACAAATATGTACAGCACAGAACTAAAACCGTGTGTTCTATACGAAAGTTGATTTACAACTGATAGCAATAAAATGCAATCTCTAAATTCGAAAATAACAAAAATTACTATAAGCGAATCAGATGATTCATAAAACTTTTTCCAATACTGTTCGTTTAATTTAAAAAATAATTACTAACTTTTGGATTTTGACTTTAGCTAAATTTTCTGCGGATTATCTTTCAAAATTCAATAGCTGAACAAAGGAAAACTTTTGTCGTACAGAGATCAATACTGCATTGAAGAATTTTAAAAAATAATTCAAATTTTGCCACCACTTTAATTTTCGATTGATAATATTTGTTATGAGTGTTGGAGTTCTACCCAATTACATAGTATTGAATTAATAATCAAATTTTAATTAATTAAAAAGTGTTTAGCAGTTTATCGTATTGATAAAATTAAATTAAAAGCAAAATAAAATGACTAACTCTTAATACTGATTATTATATTGTACGATTATGTAACTGCCTTGGTACTTTGCTTAAATTATTCAAAATCATTATTAAAGATCGTTGGTTAAAGTTAAATCAATGATAGTTTGTTATATTATTAACATTGTTAATTAATAAAACTAGACAAAAAGATCAAACGAAATCATATGGTTTTTGAATTAATTTTAATACGTTTAAATCCAACGGAGATGAAAAATAATCTTTTTATTTTATTATCTTGTTTAAATAAAACATTCAAACCCACTTTAAAATAATTAAACCATGAATTTAAATAAATTACTATTAGATTTCGGATTTTAACTTGTAGCTCTCTTTGCCTAACTAAATTTAATTTGGGGCGGGTGAGGAAAATCAAATAACTCAAACAAAGGGGGGCAGTTCTAAATACATAGGTAATTACAAAAAGTATTCAAGTATAACACAATTCAAATTAGATGGTGGCAAAATTCTGTTACAATTATTTGAATTTCGTACATACCACAACGAAATTATAGTATCAATTATATTGTGCGTTTTTTAATATCAATTATTTATGTATTATTTTACAATAAAAAAATAGATAACATATTAAAATAGTTTGTCTTTGTTACGATGTATGTTTGAAATACTACCTCATTCAACGTTGAAATTAGCCGGCAATCAAAAAAATATTTAAAGCCCCTTAATAATACTTTTGTAAATAACTTATTTACTTTTCTCAGCAAACCAACAAACCCCACAAATGCAAAAAATAAATTAAAACTCACTGGATAATTATAAGCTCGACTCTTCTTCCAACGATGGCAAAAGAAACAATTAAATTCCATAATAAATTCATTAGGTCCATTCGAAAAAATTTGATATATAAAAAGGGTTGAAGATGGTGTGGTTTAATACATGATACCTCTGCATTTTAATTCTTGTCTGTAAAATAAAGAAATAATTATTAGCTGAAATCTTTTACGAAATGTGCAAATTTTAAAAGAAATCGTTACAATTACTATTTACCTTAAATGAAAGGTTGTAATGAGAACTAAATGAACTAAGTTATAATAATAAAATAAGACACGACCGTAAGACTTCACTGTATATTGAAAAATGATTCAGAAATCGAAAGTTTTATCAATATAATATACAATGGTTTTATGTAAGTGTTGATATATCCGCAGACCCCAATGCTAAGTTACCTGTTATCAAAAGCGATAAGGTCAAGGAAAAGAGCCTCGATAATTAAATAAAATTATCGATTTATTTTGTGAAAGGAAAAACATAATACAAGGTATTACGAACATATTTGTTCCTACTCTATTTTAATTAAACCCTTAATTTTTAGTTTGCAAACGACAAGGAATTAACCGTTTCAAAAATGACCAAATGACCAGTTATCGCAACTGCTTTATTCCAAACTAAATTCTTGGTAATTTTTCAAAATGTATAAGCTTTAATTTATACATTAAAAACTGAAAAAAGAAACAGGACCGTATTCAAACGCCATGACTTGTTTTGGCATTTGAATTCTCAAACAAATAGAGTAATAGTATCCGATTTCTTAAAAAAATTCTCAGTGACAAAATAAACTTACTTTTGCCTAAGTTGGGATTATAGATCTCCTTCGTGGAATGTGTATTGATTCATAGCTGATGTTAATGCTCTGAATTTGTATTAACATCGAATACTGTTATTGAAGATCTTTTAGTAAATCAAAAGGAACACCACGCATGCTAATTCAATCCACCAAGCATCCTTAAGCAATCGAAGGTTTCTATTTCCTATGGTAGTAATTAGTCTGAAAAAAATATTAATTAATTTAAATCTTTTTTTAGTTACAATAAAGAATATTATGAAAATTCAACAAATTCTTGAGTAAATAAAAATTTTAAAACAAAAATTACATACTGCACGTTTAGAGGAGGAACCATTGATTGCCCCATCTTTACAAATGACACAGCATGCTCTTCGTGTCAATATTTCTTATGGAAACTGGAGGTATAGCAATTATTTAGATGGGTGTCTCTAGGCTTAACAGAAGAAGCACACAGTTGTTTCATCCCTCAGCTTCTCGTATCCACTGTTGGATATAAGCCTCTTCTAGATTCTACCAGTTCTCCGTTTTATGCCTTGTTCATCCAATTCCCTGTTACTCTGCGTATATCATCGCCCCATCTAAAGTTGGTGGTCTGCCTCTACCTCTTTTAGTTTGCCTAGGTCTCCATTCCATGATTCGTTTGGTCCATCGATTATCGGTGACACAGTTGTCTACCTCAATATTAATAAGCTCATCTTAATCTAAAAATAGTTAAAATTAAGATTGTTATTAAAGTAAGAATTAAATAATTTGCATTTGTAAAATATGTTGAAGTTTATTAGCTTTAGTCGCCTCTTACGATAGGATGTAATAAAGCCATGGTACTAGTTACTAGTAGGAGGAAAAGAATAGGTCGATACCATAGATTCTGGTCCATGCATTATTTGTTATCGATTTGAATGTTTGATTTCTTTGTCCTATAAAAGATGAGTTTGGATTTAATTTTTGTGCTTGATATATATCGATATTCTAATTCAATAGTATAACAACTTAAAAATCTTATTTTTCACATATCTGATGATACAGAATACTCTTATTATGACTTTATCATGGAGCATTTGTGTTATGAAATTAATGGATTAAATTTACACGATTATTCTTTAAACTTAATGGCAATTTTGAACTTACAATTTTAGTAAAAAAACTTAATTTAAAAAAATTACAATTTCATGTGGTGTATTAATTAAAAAATGTTATTATTTGAGTTGTTGCACTATTGAATAGGATTGTTGTTAGCTTTGTTATTGATTGTATATTTATTTTATTGTACTATATCCTATTATATATTAAGAATTATAAATGCAAAAAAAATTAATTGCGCTTTATTGATTTAAAATTAATAGTAATTGTCACTGAAGCGGCAAAAGGAATGCTTACCTTAACGTTCTTTTCAAAATTCATTATTATAAACTTTAGTTCCCTCCAATTGAAAGCAAGAGGGTCGTGTTACCAACAATTTATACGGAGATTGCAGGTCTCTACAGAACGTTTTCTTTGTTTGCCATCCTTCTTCAGGGCTACGTGTAGAGCACTTAAATTTGAATGGAAATACTCGGCCTGCAAACATACGAAAAGCATTTAACGTAGATTTACCTTTTCTTTTGATTCAAAGGCAAAAATACTATCGACATCACATCTGCAGAGTTCCAAAGCATCTAATCGAGGTAAGTATTTGAGTAATTTAAGCATTCTTAAGGCACGAATTAAATTTTTGTAGTTCACGAGAACTCACATTGATTAGTGAGCAAAGCTGTTTGTCATCATGTTATCCTTAGTAGCATGAAATTAATTCTCAAAATGAAAAACGATGGCTGCAAGGGACACAATCAAAGATAAACAAATTGAAGAAGAAAGGGTAGATGCAATGGTTTTGCAAGAAGTCATAGTAAAACAAGAGAAATCAGAATTTTCTCATGGGGAACCTCTAATTTTTAGTTTTAAATCTGAAGATATTTCTGTTGATAAAGAAGATATTTCTGATGTAAGGCAAGAAACTAAAGATTTGCTTTATTCTATAAAAGAAGAGGATGTTGAAAATTCTTATAGTTATTTTGTGGAACATGACGAAGAACTACCTTGCTCCACAGATAATGAACTATTTGAATGCAAGATATGTTGTAAATGTTTTAAAACAGCCAAAATGTTGGAGAGTCATACTAAACAACTAACATCGGATAAATCTTTCACGTGCTGTGCTTGCTTGAAGATTTTTCGTGATATTACACAGTTGAATGTACACACTCGAAAACACACAGGTGAAAAACCATACCAATGCAAGATTTGTGGAAAAAATTTTCAATTAATGGTAATTTAAATAAACACATGAGAACCCACACAGGTGATAAACGTTTCACTTGTGAGGTCTGCCAAAGGAAATTCATCCAACTTGCTCATTTGGAGGATCATATGAAGACGCATTCCATTGAACGCCCTTTCACGTGTGACCAATGCAACAGTTGCTTTAAAACCAAATCTAGATTAAGCAAACATATCAAAACCCACGATCAAGATTTGCAGAAGAAAACCATCCCCTGTCAAGTTTGCTTTAAAACCTTTTGGAGTTCCAAACAATTAATGGTCCATATGTGTCGACACACAGCCAGCGAATGCACTTTTGAGTGTATAGTATGTGGGAAAAAATTTAAGGAATATTTAAACTATCAAAATCATTTAAGGCGCCACAAACAAGAAACGATAAAGCCATACAAGTGTCACTTATGTCCAAAAATATATGTTACTGCCAGCCATCTCAAAAGACATGTAAATGCACATGCCGGCTTGAAGCCATTTGTATGCGATCTATGTCATCGAGGCTTTCCATACTCGCAGAATTTAAAAAGGCACCAAAAGACCCATACTGGTGAAAAGCCGCACGTGTGTGGTACGTGCCAAAAAGCCTTCTTAACAATCGAAAATTTAAACAGACACATTCGTACCCATACAGGTGAGAAGCCGTTCGATTGTACGACTTGTGGACGAAAGTTTGCCCACAGCACAAGTCTGAAGGAACACCAAAGACTGCACACAGGCGAAAAACCGTTTGGCTGCAACATCTGTGATAAAAAATATACTATTAGTAAGCTTTTGTATCGACACATTCGTTCTAGGCATCCCGAACATTCAGTAATCATACTTAAAGACAATAGTCAATATCCATTTCAATTTATTGATATGAAAAAAGAATCTTTTGGCGTTTAATTGTACATATTTTGTTGGAAACGGTTTTCAATCAATTAAATTATTAATATATCTTAAGTTACAATGTTTAGAAAGCAATAAAAACCCACAGAGAAATATTTTTAAGTTTTCAAAACACTACATGAATAAATATGTTATTCGACTATTACAAGATTTCGTAATTGAAATATTAGTAACAACTTTATTGTAAATACTTAAAGTAAATTAGATGAATTTTGTAAATGAATGTTACTCAATAGGGTCTCTTTTTGAATATAGAAGCCTTCAACTTATAATGTATGTAATGATGGGATGTTGCTCAAAGGAAGGTCCCTTCTACAAAAAGAGCATCCCATATTTAATTTAGAATCAATTTCCTGAATTAGAAATCTTTCATATCCCGATTATGATTTAAAATTCCAAAAGTTTCGTTGCCTCTTCGCAGCTTCTTCCTCAAACCAATTTGGTGGAATTTCACGTTTCGTGTTGTGGATTGAAAGTAACCAAAGTAAGTACCGTAAATGGATAAGTACGTAAGGAAAAAGTAATGTTAAATATTGATAAAAGACTTTCAACCAATTGCCAACCTTCTTCAAAGGTACGAGAGCGTTGGGAATAGCATAGCAAAATAATCAATGGGTAGGCATTCGGTTCGGGTACCGAACGAACCTCAGCAATGGAAAATAAGTTTGAAGCAAATGACGCAGTCGCTTTTTTGACCTCGTGCATGCAATGTAGGAATTTCTATGATAAAAGTTTAAATAACTTTTGATTTATGTTTTTCGTGTGACCGTGTTTAATTTTGGATGTAAACATTTGAATTTCGAATTGTGTTCGCACCCAAATGAGTTAATAATTAAAAGGTACGTTTCAGTTTGGTGTTGTTTGTTCGTTGAAGAGGAGAAAAGAAAAAAGGAGCGAAAAGGCTTTAAGGTGACGTTGTTTTGTGTGCCTCGACAAAAACGATCATCTCAGAGCGAGAGTGTAAGTATGTAAGAATCATTATAATCATTTAATTTAGTTATTTAAAGGTCTTCATTGTTTCATTTCTGGTCGTCTCGATGACTAAGCATACGCTTATTAAATCCAATAGTGGACCCATCGCAGATTTTGCAGATTGATTTGGGCAATCCAAGAGATGATTTTCAATCAAAAAAACATAATCAGTTTTTGCGCAGTTCCCAACACTGAAATCGGTGAGGCTTCGCTCGAAATTAAATAACCAGAGATGTTATCTTATCATTTAATAATTAAGATACGGTTTATTTGTATCCTTCATACTTCGATTTCCGCCGTCTCAACTTTATAAGTTGTTTTGCTCGGGGCTAAAGACATGGTTCAACAAAGCGGTCGTACGGTTCTTACATCACATCGTGCTTCGAGATCACGGTCATAAATGCTTCACGTAAAATACAAAGAAACTAGAAAGTTCCCATTTGTATTTGTAAACAAAAGTCCCTTCATTACGGATCTCAGTTTATTGGAGCTCACGTCTTGAGAAAAAGCATCTCCGAAGGGCTCGATTTGGATTTACAATAACCAACGAATTAAAGGAGCTTTATTTTTTAGTTGACGAACGAAAATAGATATTGAATCGTTGGCTGTAACACTAAAAAACAGCTCCATTAACAAATTTCGCTCGCCCACAAGAATTTATTTCATGTGCGGTAGAAATAGAAATTGGAACGTAAGCACAAAGAAAGATAACGTAATTAGTATTGCGTATTTGCGTAAAAATAAATCGACCTCAACTTCTTTCATAAACATTAGCGCCACATTCAATTTCTGGGCTACAAGGCTACAAGTCGAGTTAAATGTCGCCCTCAGGGCGAAGCCAGTGACCGCTCTTCTGTCCATTGCACATTTCAAGTCCCTCCACCGCCGGTGCAAGTTTCCTTCAACTCTGCGATCCGAATAGTTTTTGACAAGAATTTTCTTCTCGGAACGTAGGATAAAAATCTCTTGCCATTGTGCTGAGCGCTTTCTTTTTTTTTAAAACGAAAGACTTTATCAGTTCAAGTCAACGTCCTCAGTTGTCGGATTATGTTTCCTTACACCTTCGTCATAGAAATACCACAAATAACAGTCATTGCTGCCACAAAAGAAGGGATTGTTTTGTCTGCGTCGAGGGTTCTCAAAATTCTTTGTTTAAAAATAGTTCCCCCTTAAATCGGTCGAAAGCCCACCTTTCTTTGGAAATTAAAAAATCGCTTCCAAATGAAAAATCTAAATTGAATCCAATCGCCTCGGGAATTCCGTTGGATTCCATGAGAAGCTTTTAAAGTTGGAAGGAAATAAGAGAAGTCCATATCCGACATGTAAAACGAGCAAGTAATACGAGATTGATTTTTTTTAACGTGGACTTTTTGTATTTCGTTTTTAAGAATGCCTGGAAAATTGAAATTAAGGAAAGGTGATCCTGAGGATCCTTCTCGGGCTTCGAGGACCTAATTTTGCTCTGGATCTTTAAAATTTAAAATTTCTGCGTCTCGATTTTGGATAAATAAAATCATTATTAAGAAAGACACGGTTTTTAAACACAAAGTAGAAATTATTCTGCAAAGAAAGAGTTTTAATGTAAACCTTGAAAAAGTTCAAGAAGGTTACAGGATGTCAATTTTAATTGACAAAAAAAATGAACAAAAAGGAAACCCTGACACGTATAATTCTTCTGTGCTGAAATGAAGTAAATAAAGAGATTATTAATGTTGGTGCTAAAAAAATTGTTATGGTATATTGACTTTGATAATTTAAGGTTACTGATCTTTACTTGTTGAGAATCATCAACCATTTATGGATTCAACACCTGTTTAGAGACATAGTAGTGTTATATTAAACTTATGCAATAATCCATTTTTATCGGTCGTTGTTATTACAGTCGAACCTCGATAAGTCGAACCTTGCCCAATTATTTTTAGTTTCCTTCAACTTCGACTTATCGAGGTTCGACTGTACTTTTGACCATTAGTTTGTTCGTTAATTGTTAGCAAAGAACACCCGCGCATTCGTTTGGAGTAGAACAAGAACTATTTACTTCTTGATCTCTTGTAAAAAATAATTATTTAATTCCCGGTGTTACGTTTCAAAATTAGGAAATCGCTACAAATTGTAATTATCAAAACCAAAAGCGTGACTTTACCGGTTAACATTGTTGGACGATTAGTCAAGCTCTTACTGAATTTTTTTCCGAGTATCAAAAGCATTAGTAATTTTGACTGAAGCCACATTCCCATTTTTGCAAAGGAAAATTATTTATTTTGCCAAAGCTGAATTATACTTTAATACCTTATAATCAGTTCGCTACGATGAAATTACTCAAAAAAACGAAATCGACAGAAGTTACTTAATTAATTTCCATACGCACATAAAAGTAGATTATGCATTGTAGAATGTGAATTTTTCTTATTGAATAATTAAACAATAACGGCGAAATTGGGTAACAAACGGCTTGTGCACGTTGCTTGTAAATTTCACCCTAGAAAGGTGAAAATTAATTGCAAAAACACCGAGCGTTTTTAGTAATTAGTTAATGTAATTAGCGTATTAATAAATCAGAGCCGTTTTAATTTGTTCCTGACACACATTGCGTCGTGGCCTTTTTATTAAATTCTAAACATGTTGCTAAATTACTTTAATTGTTGGTTAATCGTAATAATGCTAATAGGAATCTGCGTTTTATATAACTGTAACGCCGAAAAATACTTCGAAGCAATTAATTTCTTGGTACAGTAGGTGCTCGATGCTGTTAATAATATTAAATTATACAGAACTCCAAATCATCTTTTAAGTGTTAAGCTTTAAAACGCACAGTTCGAGATCAAGTCGATATACAGTGGGCACTCGGTTATCCGAACTCATTATTGTTGCAGCTCATTCGGATAATCCAATGTATAGAAAAAAACGAATTTTAGCTATATATAATGTGACCATACTTTCTGTTTTGAATGGGACTGTTCCGTTTTCAGATCATTTGTCCTGTTGTCCCCAAGCAATCAGTCGGGACGCCAAAATGTCCCGTTTTCAAAAAATTGACAATTAGGGTACCGAATATTAAGAGATCCTAACAAGAATTTCATTCTTGCCTACTTTAACTTTTTCCGAATTTTGACTCTTATTTCCCAACCTTTTTTTTTTAACATATCCCACCCAAGTCATTCTAAAATTTTGATGCACCCTGTATGTAACATATAAACATTTTTTTATATTTAAAAATTGAATTAATCCATAAATGAAGTCTAACTACAACAGTGTATACAAAATGTGCCTTAAAACTAATTTTAATTATTCTCTCTCGCTTGCAATGACGAGATTGTTGTATCTTTTCGCTCCCTTCCACTCGTTTGCTATGGTAATATGATTTTTGAACATAAAGTGGATATTTACTCGATTGAATTGAAATTTATGATTTGAAAAAGCGTAGGGTAAAGTAGACAAATGCAATAAATACAAGGATGTGCGCATTCGAGCGAAAAGTGGCACATTTCCGAGCGAGGGAGGCAAATGAAGCGCGACGCGGAGCGGCGCGCTTCATTTTCCCGAGATCGGAATGTGCCACTTTGAGCTCGAATGCGCACACTCGGTTTTAAGCGCGATTTACAATAATTTTGGCGCCGAAACATTAGTAAATCTTTTTTATCGTTCTGTCTCACTCGCACTAACGAGATTCTCGTATCTTTTCGCCCCTTTCGCCGTTCATAGCTATGGCAAATACGTTTTTCGAACATAAAATCGATATTTACTAACCTAACTTTAAACTTATGATTTGAAAAGGCGAAAGATAGAGTAGACAAATCAAATAAAACGAGGATGTGCGCATTCGAGCGAAAAGTGGCACATTTCCGAGCGAGGGAGGCAAATGAAGCGCGACGCGGAGCGGCGCGCTTCATTTTCCCGAGATCGGAATGTGCCACTTTGAGCTCGAATGTGCACACTCGGTTTTAAGCACGATTACAAAGCGCCCCGTGTTAACAGGAAAAAAGTTGGTCAAATATTAATCACTAAATAAAACAGTCGCACATTCCGACAATCCGTATAACCGAGGTCCGGATAATCGAGGTTTTACTGTAGTAGTAATAGTAATATAAAATAAAACCACCCTTTTGTTTAGACTGTGATGGACGTTGTTAATTATTAACTTTAAATCAAACATGGACCATCTTTCTTAGTTGTGAGGTTAAGTTGTTCCGTCTTCAAGTGAAGATCTTGACCAAATTATTATTAAACAAAATAAATTATTAATAAGTATCTTGTATGAAGGAAAAATAATAAGGTTGCACTTTTTCTAGCCGGACATTGTTTTCGCCCAGTCCCAAAGCGATTCTAAAAAGCGGTGCCTACTGTACTGTGGCACTTCGTTCTATGCGTCCAAAAGCTACTGTATTTCATGCATGCGAACGAGTTAACTAGATCAGCGATTCCAAGTCAAAGATGGTTAGTAATAAGGCGAATAATTTGAGAAATATGCATAAAAGCGAGCAACAATGAGCGGTTTGAATAAATTGAAGAGCAGTAGCGGTTCGTCGGCGATTTTCAAAGTTCATAAATGTTCCCGTTAAACGTACGGTACTGGGCAATAATCTGAGCCTACGGTTCGCCTACGCGTGTTCTCCTATCGATGCATTTTACGTTTGTCAACTTTCGCAATCCGAACAACTTCCTTTACGAGCTTGCCAAAGGTACACATCGATAAGATTAGATTCCTTTTCGTGCCGAATCGCAGAAGGAAGAGGGCCCGGTATTAATTAACGAGGTTTCGGGGACGTTCAGTCGTACCACTCGATTTTACCATTCTTTTAGATCAAGCTTCTTCGAAACCAGAAAATGCGTTAAAATCTCAGTGCCATCACTCGGATTGTTCAAAGATTTGATAAGAGTGAAGTACAGTCGAACTAAGAAGTAATCAACGCCCTAGAAACAAACCAACAGTAAACGTACTATTCCAAGAGACAAAATCTTTGTAATCTTTGTAATATTAGTACCTAGAACTAAAGGTACTAAAATTACAAATACTCGAGGTAATACTGTAGGTGTGTTTCTCGGGTGTTGATTACTTCTTAGTTCGACTGTACGTCGATATTAAAACGGGCCACCAAATCAAAGAATTATTGATTGAAAATTATTTGAATCCAAGAACATAATTCGTCCTTCACAATTTCAATGTATAAATATTGATGTTTTCCGCAAATGCAATTAGAATATATTTTTTTTTTAAAAAGACATGGGCGGCTCAATTTTTTTTAAAGATTTAGAGGGCCTATTTGTTAATCAAGACCATTAAAATAAACACGGAAAATATTTTTAGGTTTGTTCGTGGGAGGCTTGGAGATTTACTACGGTGGGATTTAAACTGAATGAAAACCATTAATTCCTTTTACAAAAAAAAAAATGGATTCGACCAAGGACGTTAATGTTTTAATTTTAGAAATAATTTATTGTCTTTCGCTTGTATTTTCGTGGATTGGGTGTTAGTGTCGTTTTCGTTCTGCAAGTTCAGAAGTTAATTTTGCAATTTCGCGTGTGGCTGCTCGATAAATAAATTAGTTAGCACCCAATTAGGTTTATTAATTATTTTATAAGAGTGAAAGAGGAGGAAATTAACTGAACATAATTTAGGGGGCCCGTTATTTAGCAACGTGAGTTGCAATGAGGTGCACTCTAAGCGTTTAATCGACTTTATAATTTTTCTTTGCCAGCTAAAATTGAGATTTTTCGAATCCCAACGCCCTTCGGAAGAGCAATTTTCTGTCTTATCACTGCTTATGTAATTTTATCTGCGGAAACTAGGTTTGGTATTAATTTCCTTGTTGATTTGTTTCGAATGTAAACATCAGTGCAATTTGTATAAAAATTGATAAGATTCACATTTGTTTATAAATAATAATAAAGACTAGCTTTGTAGCTATCAAAACCAAATTAAAACGTTAACTATGGGCGTTTGCCCAAAAACGAATCTATGGCAGTGGTCGGCAACCTTGTAATCCAAAAGGGCCAAATATAGACAGTACACAATTAAAATTTATTCAAAGAGCCATAATTACAACTATAAATATGTCCTTTGACTCCTAAGATTTATTTTCGCCAAATTTCGATGATGGAATTGTGCTTTCTCAAAAATTTTTTCAAAATTAATCCACAGTGTGGAAGAGCCGCATACGAGCAGTTAAAGGGCCGCATGTGGCTCGCGAGCCGCAGTTTGCCGACCCCTGATCTATCTGAATTCTAATTTCTAAGACTTTCTTCCAAATTAGAATAATTTATGGGCGCTTCGCAATCTCTTTTTCTCCACCTTTTTCTTATTTCTAAACGAAACATCAAACAATTCCATTCCGAGAACGCAGAACAATATGTCTTGTTTTAATTTTCCATTTTGCAGACTTATGTCCAACGCATACGGCAATGAGTAATATGCAAATACCCATAGAAATTTTCTAGGCTTTGTAAATAGAAATTTTTACAGCACAATCAGAGCTGTAGGAAACGAAACCCACTTGGTTACAAGAAAGGCAAAGGGGAACGTCGACCTTTTCCAAGAACGATTAAATATTTTGGGCCAAAGATTGTTTTTAATTGGCGCATTCTCGTTTTTTTTAACGATTTTTCCATGAATGGGAATTTTAAAAGGACCGTTTTGTGAACGAGGGCAAAGGTCTTTGGTTTAAAAATAATTAATCATCTTCCTGAAATATTTTTGCTAACGGTGAATTCCGAGATGAGCATGAAGTCAGCGCTGGAACATCCGATGAGGCATTTGAAGCCGAGCTTTACGTTTTTTAATTGAACAAATCGGCCTTAATTTTTGTTTAAATTGGTGTCACAAAATTCCAATTCAAACGAATCTATTTTAGAAAAGCTTATTCGTTTTTCCAAGAATTTGTTGTATTTTCTTAACGCAATCGAATTTCTGTAAATCCGGCTTTGTATAAGGCACAAAGATGATGTCGATTCACTCCCAATCAAAAATTAAGAATTAAACACATTTGTACTGGGCAAAACTTTTAAGATAATCTCGTAAGATCTCAAATTTATGGAAGCTTTCAATTTGAACCCAATAAAAAGCGCAGTATATTTGATCACAAGTTGTTGACATCAGCTCTTTTAAATTCCTTAATTTTTTTTTGAAGCACACAAACATCAAATGCCTCAGATTTTTTCAAATTAATTTTCTTTTTCAAAGAAACGACAAATTTTTACATGCAATTACACGTGTCTACTTCTTCTTCTTCTTTAAAGCGTGCCGTTGTTCAAGATAATTAAATGTGAAAGTACAAAGTCACAAACATTTTCATTGTTCCCTCTGATTTTCGTGCGAGAAAATTTCTCTTCAGGAAATAGATAATTATTTGGGCGTCTTATGGGCTCCTTAATTTTATTATGTGGGGGTGTACAGTGGGATCCGCTTATAATGGGCTTCAGGGGACCGAGTGTTCACCTTATCGCAAATACTAATTATATTCTAATAGTTTTTTTTAATTGAAAGGGGGGTAGTTAACACAATAAAAACAGAAAAATTGAAGCAAACAATTTTTATATCTACATAAAATTACATATAAGCGTTTTCATTATAACCGAGTCCTTTAAAGACAGATTCCACTGTATTTCTATCGTGGTTCCCCATAAGCACTAGATTATTTTTGCTTTTGGCACCCGAGTAAGAAAAATAGAATGTTTTCTAAGAACACAAATGAAAAAGCGTTTAATTTTGCCATCCGGAAATTATGGACTTGTATTAAATGTTGTATCATCGTATAATTTCTTTGATTACTGTAATAAAAATAAGGTTTTGTTGATTCCCAGTTAGCGTGAAGGAATTTCTTTTTTGCTTCGATAAATTGGACACCCTTTTCGAAGGGATAAAAAATAAGGGCACCGTAGGTCATGAAACTTTTCAAGCATTCTTTAAATTGCTCGAGTAATTCATCACAATATTTCTATTTTTAGAGCACGACTTGTTTTTTGTGTGTATTCCAAATTAACCAATTAGACATGAACAAAGTTGTCCCACAAAATTTAAGAAACTTAGAATGAATTTAGTTCTTGCTTCGAAAAAATTAATTTAAGATTTCAAACGCGATTTCGTATCCCATTAATTTTTTTTTTAACGTTAAATAAGAAAGTGAAATTTTCATTTCTAAAATGACTTTTGAATCTGAGGAGCATCTGCTTTAAAAAAAGCTCTTAGAAGACGAAGGTTGTTTTTCGGTGGAAAATGTAGGAAAAGGCGGAATAAAGCGTATTCGAATAATTATAAGAAGACCGGTGTCTTGTTATTATTTTTTTATCTTAGGATATAAACATCCGGAACAAAATAAGTAAGTTTTTGTTCCGCTGGAACAATGGTCGTGTTGCGGTCTCTTGGTCATGTATGTAGGAAAATCGCTTTTGTAATAGCCTTCATCTTTTGTACTTTGTGTAGGTTCTGCGGTTCAAATTGAGCATAATGCTTTTCATTATAATTATTCAAGATTTAGATGAGGTGCTGCGATAATTAGAAGCTGCTTTGCAATTTGGAAAATTAAAAAAGACACACATCTCAATCATGAGAATTGGGGCGTACGCGTTCCACTTTGTTAAAAAAGTAATAGTTTTCAAAACTCACATAGTTAACCCTTTAATTTTGCATAAATATGTGTTTATGAAAGGTCCATGGAGAAGAATTGTGTGTCACAACCATTAGTTAGTTTTCTTTAAAAGTTTTTAACAGCCCATCAGTCTGTGTCTTGTCACATTTCACCTAAAATGAGTGAACACCAAAAAATGAATCAACAAAGTAAACATTTCGCCTTATCACTTATTTGATGTAAATATTTGTAATAGCGAGCAGAAGGGATTCGAAGTGATGCGAATGTAAATAAATATATAAGGGTTGATTTGTGAGGGAAAGAACTAAAATTGATGAATTAAGTGTGTGTGTGTGTATGTGTGTACTCATGTATGATGCAAAAGGTTTCGTAATACTACTGTACAGTCGAACTAAGAGGTAATCAACACCTAAAACAGACCTACAGTAAACGTACTATTCCAAGAGACAAAATCTGGCACTGCATGCTTAAAAACAATTAAGATTGATCCTTGCAATTTTAGTACCAAGAACTAAAGGTACTTTGTCTCTTGGAATAGTACGTTTACTGTAGGTCTGTTTCTAGGGTGTTGATTACTTCTTAGTTTGACTGTACTTGGGTGAATTTAAAGCAACAATTAACCTTGCTCAGAGGTTCAGCTGCTTCTTGTGATGACGCCAGGAAAATAATAATTTAATGTAAGCTTAATTCCTCCTGACACTTGCCGCCCTTGCTTAATGATTAATAAGATCTCGTTGTGAAAGTTTAAATGCTACGTCCGAACCGCATCAGCATAATAACATCTTTATTTGAAAAAATTAAATCATGCTGGTTATTAACAAAATTTAATATTCCGATAATTATTGGATTAGATTTAATAACTTGTTCTAGTTCCCCCAACTGCTTTTGCAGGGGCCATCGAACTCGATTTCGGTGCGTTTTTAAATCTAGTGGGAAACGTAAATGTTTAGGTTTTTCTTCCCGGAAAAAGGTTGTAAACGCTCCCGAGATCTGGCTTCTATAAATTCTGGGATATTTATCAATTGCTGTTGCATTTCCACGTTTTTACTTAATTTGAAAAATTACACGGAATTAAGTTTTTACAATAGAAAAAAAATCGGCGTCGTTGTCACTAACGCAGAAGACATAAAAACATTCAAATATTATGATCGGTTTCGTGTAAATTATCAATGCATTTCAAAAATTTGGCAAACTGTCTTCGGCTATAATTACGGTCCTGATTTTTTAATATGTTAATAACTAGGCCTTGCTATAATAGAAAAAAAATCGGCGTCGTTGTCACTTATGCAGAAGGTGTGTAAAAAAATTCAAATACTACGATCGATTTCATATAAATTATCAATGCATTTCAAAAATTTGACAAACTGTGTTCGGCTAAAAATACGATCCTGATTTTTTAGTATGTTAATGACTAGGCCTTGTTATAATAGAAAAAAAATCGGCGTCGTTGTCACTAACGCAGAAGGCGTATAAAAAAATTCATATATTATGGTCGATGTAATGTAAATTATCAATGAATTTCAAAAATTTGGCAAACTGTCTTCGGCTATAATTACGGTCCTGATTTTTTACTATGTTAATGACTAGGCGTTGTTATAATAGAAAAAATCGGCGTCGTTGTCACTAATCCAGAAGGCATATAAAAAAATTAATATCTTATGACCGATGCAACGTAAATTATTAATGCATTTCAAAAATTTGGCAAACTGTCTTCGGCTATAAATACGGCCCTGATTTTTTAGTATGTTAATGACTAGGGCTTCGTATAATAGAAAAAAAATCGGCGTCGTTGTCACTAACGCAGAAGGTGTATAAAAAAATTCAAATATTATGATCGATTTCATGTAAATCATCAATGCATTTCAAAAATTTGGTAAATTTTCTTTGGCTATAAATACGGCCCTGATTTTTTAGTATGTTAATGACTAGGGCTTCGTATAATAGAAAAAAAATCGGCGTCGTTGTCACTAACGCAGAAGGCGTATAAAAAAATTCATATATTATGGTCGATGTATTGTAAATTATCAATGAATTTCAAAAATTTGGCAAACTGTCTTCGGCTATAATTACGGCCCTGATTTTTTAGTATGTTAATGACTAGGGCTTCGTATAATAGAAAAAAAATCGGCGTCGTTGTCACTAACGCAGAAGGTGTATAAAAAAATTCAAATATTATGATCGATTTCATGTAAATCATCAATGCATTTCAAAAATTTGGTAAATTTTCTTTGGCTATAAATACGGCCCTGATTTTTTAGTATGTTAATGACTAGGGCTTCGTATAATAGAAAAAAAATCGGCGTCGTTGTCACTAACGCAGAAGGCGTATAAAAAAATTCATATATTATGGTCGATGTATTGTAAATTATCAATGAATTTCAAAAATTTGGCAAACTGTCTTCGGCTATAAATACGGCCCTGATTTTTTAGTATGTTAATGACTAGGGCTTCGTATAATAGAAAAAAAATCGGCGTCGTTGTCACTAACGCAGAAGGTGTATAAAAAAATTCAAATATTATGATCGATTTCATGTAAATTATCAATGCATTTCAAAAATTTGGTAAATTTTCTTTGGCTATAAATACGGCCCTGATTTTTTAGTATGTTAATAACTAGGGCTTGTTATAATAGGAAAAAAATCGGCGTCGTTCTCACTAACGCAGAAGACATAAAATAATTCAAATATGATCGATTACATATAAATACATACTTTCCTTTAAGAAAATGATGGTGTTAAGAGTAAGTTATTATTATAATGATTTCTTACGCTTTACATGTAATTAGCAACTCATTTATAATTAAATTAATCATTGAAAGTAAGAAATTAAAACGGTGCAAGATTTCTATTCGCTTCATTGATGTGAAACGTTCGTAGGAATAAAAAACGAATTAATTTGTTCGATAGGCAATCGTAATGGAAAACCAAACCGATTCGAAACGATTTCAGTAAAATAGTATTATTTATTTGATTTAGTTTCTAGCAAAAACATATTATTCTTTGTTTATTTCATTATTCAATTGTGCCAAACACATCTATCATACTAAAACGTTAAATAATACTATTTTGCTGTGAACTTCTGATTGTTTCATAAGTATTTTTCTCATAAGACGTTTAACTTTTTTTCCGTAATTGTTAAGAAATTAAACCGTAATCGAATCGTCTTCGCAACATTACAAAATAACAAGAATAGGAAAAAGAAATTTCTTATGTAACGACCATCGGTCTGAGGAATTGGCGTGATTTATTTTTAATTTGTCTCAAAAGGACAATTGTCGTTAATAACAAAAATAGTAACAAAATAGCCCAAGGTTTGCAACTTATTAACTACGTAGGTTTCAATTGTAGGTTGATAATAATATAATTAGCTGATATAATAGGAGAAATTTCGTTTCATAAAATTGTGCGAATAATTGCTTTCGATTTTAATTTAAATCGGTTCAATTTTTGATTAACTTTGTCCCCAAACCAACAATATTGTTGCACTTTTTATTTCTACTTTCACACGAAGTCTTCATTAAATTTAAATTAAAAATGTATTACGAGACACAATCAAATCTAGAATGGTTATTATAAAAAAAATTGTATTGTTTACATACACACACACACACACACACACACACACACTTAATTTATTTAATTTAAGTTCAAAATGTGAACTTAAACCATAAATTTAAATGTGTGTACTCCTTTACATTCTTCCAAATGGAGATTGTAAATAAAATAAGATTATGCCTTTATAAGCAGAATAAATAAAGTAGATGAGACTTTTACAATGGTGAGATTTTGCAAAATATTTTTTTTTTGATTAATGGTCCATTCTATTTGTGAATTGAGCGCTCTGAAAGTATTATTCGAGTTGATTTCAATAAATGAAGTCGTCGTATTAACGAAGAAACTTAAAGTGCATGGCAAGGCTAAATTTATAAATAAGCAGGACGAGTGGGAAATATTTTAATTCGTTTTTTGTAAATGTAAGTTTTTAGTAGATTTAATTTAACAACAATTGTTTCAACGAGCCCCGCAAAAATTAGGCTTTGCATGAATCATTTTCGAGCCGGATAAATTCGATTTTAAAGGGCGTGGTACCAAAATAACCTTTTCACTTAATCCCAACTTAAAGTCAAGGCTGGCCAATCAACGATATCATAAAAATTATTTACAATTCCTAGATAAAAGTTAGCTTAGTGTCAGATCGAGCCGTTTTTCCCGTTTTTAATAACTTATCGTTCGTTCGGAGGTTCGCTATTAATAGAACTACCCTTAGCATTACACGCGATGCAACAGTTGGCCATTTTCACCCTCGCTTAAATACAACATGAGAAGCAAAGTTAAACAGGTATAATAATCTAATGGATTTTGGAGTGAGTGCATTTTAATTTGCCATATGGTGTTTGTACACCCTTGTCTTGTATATACCTTTATTAAGTGGGGTGACATTATTAAAATTCCGCCGTCTTAAATTTATTAATATTACGATCGACTAATTTATCTCGGCGGTTTAATCGCAACGAATACAGTGGAGCCTCGCTTATACGAAGTTGAAGGGGAACATTGTTCGTGTAAGTCAGGGGTCGGCAACCGGCGGCTCGCTCGGCAACGTGCCACTTTTCGCTCGAATGCGGACCTTTTCCCATTTATTAGATTTTCTCGTTTATCTTTTGTTATTTCCTATGAAAAAATTTAAATGTAGTTTAGTGAATATCGATTTTATGTTTAAAAACGTATTTTTACTATAGCAATGAGTGGGAGCGAGCGAAAAGATACGATAATCTCGTAAGTGAGAGTGAGAGAGAACGATTTTAACTAATATTTGGTCTATTTTATTGTGAATCGTGCTTAAAAGCGAGTGTGCACATTCGAGCTCAAAGTGGCACATTCCGATCTCGGGAAAATGAAGCGCGCCGCTTCGCGTCGCGCTTCATTTGCCTCCCTCGCTCGGAAATGTGCCACTTTTCGCTCGAATGCGCACATCCTCGTATTTACTACATTAGTATAATTTTCCCTACGCTTTTTCAACTCAAAAATTTTAATTTGATTTATTAAATATCGATTTTGTATTCAAAAAACGTTTTTACCATAGCAAATGAGTGGGAGCGAGCGAAAAGATACGACAAACGCCTAAGTACGAGCGAGAAGGAACGATAAAAAATTATTTACTAAATTTTCGTCACCAAAATTATTGTGAATCGTGCTTAAAGTCGAGTGTGCACATTCGAGCTCAAAGTGGCACATTCCGATCTCGGGAAAATGAAGCGCGCCGCTCCGCGTCGCGCTTCATTTGCCTCCCTCGCTCGGAAATGTGCCACTTTTCGCTCGAATGCGCACATCCTTGCATTTATTGCATTTGTCTACTTTATCCTACGCTTTTTCCAATCATAAATTTCAATTCAATCGAGTAAATATCCACTTTATGTTCAAAAACCATATTACCATAGCAAACGAGTGGAAGGGAGCGAAAAGATACAACAATCTCGTCATTGCAAGCGAGAGAGAACAATTAAAATTATTTAACCGCTTTTTCGTCTAATGCAGGGGTCGGCAACCTGCGGCTCGCGAGCCACTTGCGACTCCTCGGATGCGGCATTTGAAAAAATTTTGAGAAAGCACAATTCCATCATCGAAATTTGGCGAAAATAAATCTTAGGATTCAAAGGATATATTTATAGTTGTAATTATGGCTCTTTGAATAAATTTTAATTGTGTATTGTCTATATTTTTGCCCTTTTGGATTACAAAGTTGCCGACCACTGGCATATTACTAAAGCAAGCCATTCTTTTTCAAAAATAAATTTTGTGTTTCTAAATCAGCTGACCAAGCAAGAAAATAGCTTATGAAACTTATTTCTCAGGTGTTTTATGCATTAATTTATTTAACTGATTGTTTATATTTATTTATTTACAAAATGTATGGATGATTCACGATTACGTACTAATTGTAAGAGCTCTGACGATTTTTATTACCTTGTGACTCACTTTGTTATAACTCATCAGCTCAAAATCATATCTAATCTGTATTCATATTGAAACCCCAGTATTTTTATTATTGAAACTAACCCAAACGATAATTATGCATCTCCCGAGTACTCATTTGATCCTTTGTAAAGGATTGGAACAACAGTGGTTCCTAACCAGCGGTCCGCGGACCATCAATGGTCCGCAAAAGATTTCAAACTTTGAATATTACTTTAGAATTTTACGACGTTTCGGACGAAGTTTATTTTTAGAATGATACAGTTTACTTTTAAAACTTGTGGTCCCTGGTTAAAAAAAAGGTTGGGAACCACTGGATTAGAAGAACAACTTCTTTTATTTAAGCTCCCGGTTTTCTTTGTGTGGCGAATTCGCCTCGATTTGTGTATATCTTTTTTTCGGAAACGCAAAAACCCGAATATAATAAAGGTAGTAGTAATAATAAATAAAAGCCCGATTTAAAAAAAAATGTCCTCGAATTTTTCTATGAATCATAACTGTGACGGAAACCTAGGTGTAACATTTTTTTTTTATTTCGTAAATAATTGGCATAGAGACAGCGAATTGTGAACCTTATAAGTCTTTGAATTATTCTATTATTGGAATTAGTTGATATTTAATGTATCCTGTCCCCCCTGCTTCCTGTCATTTTATTCCAATGCAATTATCGGCATTGCATTCTTCGATTTGATCGTGACATTGATTACGGATATTTACAGCATCCGGCACGCATGAAATTCGTCCAAAAAAAAAATCGAAAGAAGATCTTTTAGCTATAAATAAAAGTTAGTCGGAAAGGTGGATAGTTGTTGCTCGTTCTGCAAATGTAGGACGATGCGTTTGTTGTTACTCATAGTTTTGCAATTTATTCATATTTGCAGATGTTATAATAGTTCGGTTTTCTAGGCCAAGAACGCCTCGGTTTTTTTCAAAATTTCTCATAGAAAAGAAGCGGTTTAATTCTGCGAGAAACCCTGCCGGAAGAAAGACCGATGGGGCTCCATAAAAATTGAAAAAAAAGATGCAAGATGAAAATTGAATATTCTTTACGGTTTGCGGTTTGTTTGATTTGCTTCCAACACAATTTTGCAAAAATTCTCGAGATTTGGAGACACATTATAAACCTTGAACTTTTTTGTTCTTTGTCGATGCAAATTTGGAATCAAATGTCGCATTACTTTTACTTTTGAGGACCGCCATTGAGTATGGTTTTTTTTTGGCGCAAATTAAGTCGCACGGCTTCTTAATTGGTTTGTGCAGATGCAGGGGAAATATGTTCGAAATCATGTGTTCGAGGTTTTTATAGAAACGTTCTGCGAGTGGTATCTGGGGGGGTCCCATTAGAGTTTTTAAAAGGCCCCCTCGACTTAATAACACTTTGGGTGGTTCTTTTGGACCTTTCGAATGAATCAGAAGATTGAATTTTAAATTGGTTAAATTTGTTTAACCCTCCGCGTACTAGGTGACTAAATGTCACATGCCTTGCTAGGTGGGGTTTGCCATACCCCGAAAATAAAATGAAATAAAATCCACAAAATTGTACTTTGTGACAGTTCAATGATAAGAAATATTTTTTAATAACCAATAATGAATAGGTTTAAGTAAACCACATATTTACTTATGCATTAGAATAGACTTTTATTAATAAAAATACAAAAACTTAACTTTTTCTTCAACTTATAAACTATTGAGTCTTTTCTTGAGTACTCAATTCCAATGACACGTGTCAATTACGACACCGAATATTAAGAAAACCTAACAAGAATTAATTTCACGGCAATTTCTAAATGATTCGCAATAATTTAGACCAATAAATTACACGAAAAATTCATTGAATAATTTTAATCGTTCCCTCTCACTTGCATTGACAAGATTATCGTATCTTCTCGCTCCCTTCCACTCATTGCTATGGTAAATACATTTTTCGAATATAAAATCGATATTTACTAAATTAAATTAAAATTTTCGATTTGAAGGAGCGCACGGTAAATTATACTAATATAATAAACACGAGGATGTGCGCATTCGAGCGAAAAGTGGCACATTTCCGAGCGAGGGAGGCAAATGAAGCGCGACGCGGAGCGGCGCGCTTCATTTTCCCGAGATCGGAATGTGCCACTTTGAGCTCGAATGTGCACACTCGATTTTAGGCACGATTACCAAACGTCCCGTTTTAACAAAAAAAAATTGATCACGTTAGTTATACCCCACCTAGTACAGGCATGATTTATTCCAAAATATTGAGTAATAATTTTGATCAACAATTAAAAGACATAACCTAGAAAGTAAATCGAGGAGTAAATAAAGCGATTTTCAGTTTACCCAAGGATAATTTTCAAAAAAATAAGTTAGTTAATTACTAGAAATATCTAATAGAAACAATAAATCAATCAAACACTTTTTTCGTGTCTGTTTACCAATTAAGTTGAGTGTACACGAAGACAGCTTTTAAGTAAAGCAATTCCACAGGATTTCCTAGTTACTCGACCGGCATATCTATAGATATGCAAATGAAAAAATACTTAAACACCCAGTCCCAAGTTCGACGTGACCGAAAGAACGAAAATTGAACCTCCAATTGTGTCTGACCACATTCTTCTTACGAAGTACTCTCGCGCCATAAAACATGGGCACTACAGATACAGGGTGTCCCGCTGGCGATGGCTCGACGGCTAAATCTAAAACCTTCGCGAAAAATGCTGCGGAAAAGTCAATTAGGGCGTCCCTCTTCGGCCGAAGTTATTTGATTTCGAACATTATAACGGTTTTGTCGCAAAACACGATTTAAATTAAAAAAACAGTGTGTCCCCAAAGTTAATTTTTATTCCTGTATTCAAATTTTGTTAAAAAACGATCCCGCCATTGTTGTGTAAAAAACATATTATTTTTCGTGCAGATTTTAGATTTGCCCGTTGAGCCATCATCGCGGGGACACCCTGTATATTTCAGCTAGCTCCAAATGGTTAATTGTACTCGCTTTAATTAATCACGCACTCGCAAGAGACGCGTATTTCTTACGAAAGACAACAGACATTTATAGCGGACATGCGGACAAAAATAATTGTCTCTTTTAATTGCGAGGAATGCGAATCCTTTGTCATTACGCAAACCTACTTCTTGGCGCGCGCGCGTTTCTGTGTGTAAAAGCCATGTTTTTAACTCCCAGCCTTTTGGAAATGTCGCATCATCATAAGGTGATTATTTTTGAATTAAGATATCGTTACGTCCATTTGTACGCTACGTTTCCTTAACGATTCCGGCAATTTTCTCAAATATGTTGCCTTACTCTCGACGATCTTAAGGTTTCTTTGTGAGATGAGCCCAACTCGAAATTTAACATGAAATGCGCGAAACGAAAAAGGTGCTAACCATTGTTTGAGACCGGCTACAGCGGTTCCTAAAGTGGGTGCCGCGAATCAGTTAAATGTATCATTGAATCGTTGAATTATTAATAAAATGGTGAAACAGTTTCGTTCGTAATTTTGTTTGAAATATTTCTACTAATAGTGGAGTGCCGTAAGGTTTATACCTCGGAATCCAGGGCCTTCGAACGGATCTTTATAAAACCTTTTGAAATATATTTTTAACATTAAATACAAAGACCCACCTAGGGTTATGTATTTCGATGCGCTGAATCCGAATTTGAGATTCGTTTAACTCGTACACCTCCAAAATTTTGACTAAATTGCAAAAAACTACTAAAAATTGCAGTTATGAAAATAAAAAAAAATTGATTAAACCAGATCAAATCTTCCTTATATGTATATTTTGATGAGATGAATTCAAATTCAGAATCTGTTAATCTCGATCATTCATACGTTTCAGTTTTTTTACGATTACTTCGGAACTATTTGGGATTTTAAAATTTTCTTAAGGGAATCTGAATTAGCACCCAAAACTGCAAAACATTGCCCATTTAACGAAACGTCTATCTCCACTAATAGGAAAGATACGCATGTTAGCCTACTAATTTGGAACACCCTGTATATATAAATAAGTAGACGTACCGCAAACTGAATCTTCCGCTTGGCTAGAAGCCCGTAAGCCGATGCTGCGATCGCACTAAGGCACCCTTGCGCAGTGGTCGGGCGAATGCCGGCGCTCCGGCGACCCTCTCGAATTTGGGACTTCGTGCGAACTTTCGTTCTAAACCGATTCCGACACTCTTTCGCACTCGTGACCAATTAAAACACTAATTAAACACAGTTAAAACACTAATTTGTGGCGTTTTGCGCTGCAGCGAGCGACGAATGCAGGTTTATTTACAAGCAACGCACAGGTCAGTGGCCTTACACATAACGTAAGCACTGGAAAGTTTTGGCGATGTCACTACCTGTTTGGAATATCTAAAAATCAATACTTTGTCGGCCTCGTGAAAAATCAATACATAAACTCCGCCCCTTTACTGCGCAAATGTGCCTTAACTTATACGAAGCTTCAAAACGAAGTGCTTCGTGAACGGCTTCGTTGAAAAATCAATACATAAACTCCGCCCCTTTACTTCGCCCAAATTTTCCCTAACTTATACATAGGCAGCTTGAATACAACGTGCTTTGAATGTAACATATGTGCTTCAACGAATAATTAGGACATTTAAATTGTATCAGCCGTTAAAACATTTTTTTTAAACGACTTTAATACATTAATTAAAAATTGCAAAATGCAAATATTTGTTTAATTGTATTATTTATTTAAACTCTTATAAATCAATTTAAAATAGTGCGTGTACCGTAGATGGCTCACGCGAGTTGATTTAAATTAGTTACATTATTTGTTTTTGGTGTGTACAAACTTATAAATAATTATAAAACATCGGTACGGCCGTTTTTAGAAAGTTTGTTAATCGTATTTAACATATACCAAAATTGAAATTAAAGAATAATGTTGCAAACTGCATAAATCGTTTCCCCCCGCACCCCAGTTGTAAATCGAAAGGTTGAAGTGTTACGAACGTTCTAGAAAATTTTGATTTTGAATAATTAGTGTTTGTGTGGAACAGAATTGTGTTTACCAAAGGGTTTTGGAACTCCCCGAAGTACACCCTGTATATAAATCTAAATCGTAAGCTTATTTTTAAATATTCTATGTTTTGTCGTTTTTGTTAAGTCCCAAATAATACTTTAAAAATCTTCACGCCACCTTTCTCAAAAATCTCCGCTTTTTTGGTCGTAATGGCTTTCCAAAATGTTAGTTGCGAGGCCCAAAATTAATTTTCCTTTGTTCGACGTAGCGCTTTCGGCTATTTGCAAGTTAACGTTATCGCGCTTTCCGGAATCGTGCATTTGCGTTTTTAAATAGGCACACGTGTTTATCGGTTTGTAATAATAATCTCTTATAAATAATTACAAAGCCTCGTAACGATCGTTCTTGGCAATTTTTGAAAATCTTAATATTTTCTGCTTTAATTCGAAACACCCTTTATAATGGAATTTGCGTTTGCACGTAATTAATTTGGAATTGACGCTTACTTTGTAAAATTAAAGCAAATTATTGGGGTTGTGTTTAGAGATCATAAAAAAATTATACACAAGGTGTTTCGCATTTTGGTGCACCACTGTGAAATTTATTGCAGTCGTTGTTCAAACGTTTTTTCTATTATTTTAAATTGCATTTTATCCTATGGAACCCCACGTTCCATAGAACAAAAGGAACTTGTGCGTTCCGTGGCCTTAAAAGTTTAGGAACCGCTGGCATGGACTATTCAATTTGAGCATCTTACAAAATTCTAAATGATCAAAACCGTAAATTACGTAATTCGTTCCAAAGTCGTTCGCTCAAATCTTTTCCTCCTAAAGAACTAGATGGGTGCGCTTCTTTAGACAAAATTTAAGCTAATTAGAAAGATGAGGGTATATTATGTACGAAGCCTGGGTGCATCGAGATGAAAGGTTGAAAGCATGGACCATCTGCTTTCAAAGGGATTCGAATTTCCGAACATCTGCTCGCTCCGATAGCAAAGGCGGGCATTTTGGCATGGGGCGACGAAGAAAAAAAGGATCGAAATCTCGATGGGATGTAAATAATGTAAATTCTGTATGCGGCAGAGAGCTGTGGGTGGAGATGTGCATGGGTAGTTACGATTTCCGTCCGGACACACTTCCGGCCGCTACCAAAACATCGAGCCTTTTCGATAAAAAGAATTGTTCGGCGAAATAGCGTTTTTCGAACGGATAATCGAAGAGCTTATCAAGGCTGCATTGCGACATGAAGTCTGCTTTCAGTATACCAAATACGAAAAGGCAATCGCTTATTGTGCCTTCTTTTTTCTCATTGTCTGGAATCTCGGTATGAATTTATAATGCGTAATTATCTTCGGAAAAATGCAAGACGGTTGCTTATCTTCGTGCAACGCGTGGCACAGAATTTTAATGCGTCCGTTAGGCAAAGTGGACAGCGTGGTACCTTTTAATTTTCGAAAAAGAAGCGTCCGGGAAACGGTCGGGGAGGCCTTTTAATCCGCATCTCGTGCATTATCTCATTCTGAGTCAGCTTTCAGAACCGGGTTTTAACATACTTCGAATTCCTTTCGGACGAGAGTTTGAAAACTAGTGCGAAACGAGTTTCGTCTTTGGCTTCGTAGAATTCTGAAGAAATTTTCAACTTTGACACACTGCTCCAGATTAGGTACCGATTTATTGTGCCATTCGGACTACATTTGCATCTAATCGGAGATGGTGTGGCGTGCCTCGCTTTCTACACAATTGCTTTTCTATGTAGGATGAAAAAAATTCAGCGAAAACATAAAAGAAATGCTAATAGGTGCGCTCGATGCAAATGTGTTTAACACTAGAACCGCGGTTACCGGTCAATTAGACCTTTAAGAAAAATTGGCCTTTTAACAATTAAAATATTTATTGCAATACATTTTGAACAGTTTTTAAAAACAATAATTGCCAAAACATTCACCGAATATAAAATCAAAGTTGTTTCAAATTTTAATTGTTTGATTTATGTAAAAATCTAATAAAAACGAAGATGTGCGCATTCGAGCGAAAAGTGGCACATTTCCGAGCGAGGGAGGCAAATGAAGCGCGACGCGGAGCGGCGCGCTTCATTTTCCCGAGATCGGAATGTGCCACTTTGAGCTCGAATGTGCACACTCGACTTTAAGCACGATTCACAATAATTTTGGTGACGAAAATTTAGTAAATAATTTTTTATCGTTCCCTCTCGCTCGTACTTATGCGTTTGTCGTATCTTTTCGCTCGCTCCCACTCATTTGCTATGGTAAAAACGTTTTTTGAATACAAAATCGATATTTAATAAATTAAATTAAAATTTTTGAGTTGAAAAAGCGTAGGGAAAATTATATTAATGTAGTAAATGCGAGGATGTGCGCATTCGAGCGAAAAGTGGCACATTTCCGAGCGAGGGAGGCAAATGAAGCGCGACGCGGAGCGGCGCGCTTCATTTTCCCGAGATCGGAATGTGCCACTTTGAGCTCGAATGTGCACACTCGACTTTAAGCACGATTCACAATAATTTTGGTGACGAAAATTTAGTAAATAATTTTTTATCGTTCCTTCTCGCTCGTACTTATGCGTTTGTCATATCTTTTCGCTCGCTCCCACTCATTTGCTATGGTAAAAACGTTTTTTGAATACAAAATCGATATTTAATAAATTAAATTAAAATTTTTGAGTTGAAAAAGCGTAGGGAAAATTATACTAATGTAGTAAATGCGCACACTCGATTTTAAGCACGATTCACAATAATTTTGGTGACGAAAATTTAGTAAATAATTTTTTTATCGTTCCTCTCGCTCGTACTTATGCGTTTGTCGTATCTTTTCGCTCGCTCCCACTCATTTGCTATGGTAAAAACCTTTTTTGAATACAAAATCGATATTTAACGAATTAAATTAAAATTTTTGAGTTGAAAAAGCGTAGGAAAAATTATACTAATGTAGTAAATGCGAGGATGATGGCCTATTCCGCGGTTCTAGTGTTAACATGTTTCTTCCTGAGTACTTTGAGTAACTTCGACTCTTTGTGCGTTTGCTTCGATTTCGAAGTCCCCATGTACAATTTTAGTCGCTTTTGTGGTTTTACTGCATTTCCGGTCTGCCGAAAGTTACGATGGTTAGTTGCAAAGCAGATGCTCCCAGATTAGATGATGTCCAGTGGCGGCTCGTGTAAAAAATCTAACCACTGATCCCCAAGATATAGAACGACTGGAGCTCATTAATTCCATAAAAAAAGAATTACATAAACAATACCTTGAAACGATTCTTATATAATTACGCATAAATTTCCTTCGGAGCTAATTGAATGTTATTTAATAAAAGCCCACAATCATGATGGAATGTCTTCATGAGTGCTTTTGCGTTTTATTTTTTTCTTTTGCTGAATTCATCTCCAAGTCCGGCCCTGTTCCGGTCGCATACCTCACGAAATGCCGGTCGGTCTTCCATTCTTTCGTAACTATTCAAAAGGAATCCCAATAACCGACTACTACCCATCGAACAAACATAAACCCACGTGGAACCCGATGAACAATCCAGCTCTCTTCTCATCAATCAAACCAATAACATTTTTTTCAGTTATTTTATGTCGAATCGCCCAAAATTAATTCTTCGTGGGTTGATTTCTTTTTTTTTTGCAGCGTGATGGGATGATCGGGTTAGAAGAATGCGGGCCTGCGCCCCCACGAGCGCCCCCGTCCACGAATAGAACGCGGGAGCGTACGGCCCAGGCTGTGGAGTACTACAACACCCATTTGCAAAGAGCCAGGATTAATGCCGGATTAGCGACGCCTCGTTCCTCGTACAACGATCGCCACAACCACAATTCGACGTCGCGACGCCAACACATCTCTCCCGACCTGTTGTACCGAAGCAATTCGAGCTTGGAGCTGGTCGATCACCACATCCGGCCGTCGACGACGTCCTCACCGACGTTGAAGAGGGAGTACGGAAGTCAGGGCTCCATCGACGTCATCGATAGGCCCGGGCCCATCTCCGGCACCAGCGAGTCCTTCTTTGCCATGCTCCAGGATTACAGGCCTACGGTTTTGGGAGCGAACGGGGCCGATCAGAGATCACCGGGTCCCTCCGAGTATCTGAGGGGGAAGGTGGAGGCCGAGAGCACGAGTTCGTTGGGCGACGACGGGGGTAGTTGCGGTGGCGGTGGCGGTTCCAGTGGCGTTGGTAATGGTAATAGTGGAGTGACCCAATCTTTCGTAGCCCAAAGTCCGAAGTTGAGAGTTAAACTGCCGAAATTTTGGGGCTCTGGGAGTGTGAGTGGAAGTTCTTTAAAAAACCAAAGACAGGCGATGGACGACAGTGCCGTTAGTACGTCGACCAGCACGTCGAGCGTGGCGTTGTCTTCGGACTCGGAGGAGATCCAAAGGCGACGCGCTTTCGTCCACTACGATTGTCAATCTCTTACGACGAATCTAAGTTATTCTGTACGCATACGAAAGAATTTATTGTCCAAAAGGCGTAACACCACGACGGGAGCTTCGGCCGCCTCCATGATCGCAAGATCTTCAACACCCGATGGAGAGAGCGGCGACGAAGATTACGGCGACGGGCACAGCAATGAGTTGGTCGAAAACTGTCCTTTTTTCCGAAACGAAATCGGGGGCGAAGAAGAGAATTGTGAGTTTGACGCGCTTACAGAGTGCCCAACAAAGTTCCAACCAAAGGAAGCCGCTGCATAGGCCCCCTCTGGCTTACGGAGTGGCAGTTTTGGAATTTCCGATCGGGGAAACCCATTGGAGGCAATCCACTTGTCCCTACCAAAGATTACCCAGGCCCATCGAGAGTGTCGACCAAGGAGCTTTGTACTACCGAATATATTTTTTAGGACAAGGTGAGTGTGCGGAAGGGTCGATGTTGATGGTACCCAAAAAAAAAAAAGAGGAAGTGCATTGACATTACTGTGCTACGCATGTAACAGTATTAAGCTTCCTTTTACAGAAGTTTTAGTGCGTGGAAAATTTACAATAACAAAATTAACGGTGCATTGCAAATCACTCAGATGTACAGTCAAACTAAGAAGTAATCAACACCCTAGAAACAGACCTACAGTAAACGTACTATTCCAAGAGACAAGATCTGGCGCTGCATAGTTAAAAAGCAATTAAGATTGATCTTTGTAATTTTAGTACCTGGAACTAAAGGTAGTAAAATTGCAAAATTACTGTAGGTTTGTTTCTAGCGCGTTGATTACTTCTTAGTTTGACTGTACAGTGATCAAAAAGAAAAAAATTATAGATTAACTTCGGAGATATTTAATTAATATTGATTTTAAGAAATACTTCTGTTTAATAATTCATTTCTTTGATCAATTTTTAAATGTAGTTTTTCAAAATACATAATTTTAAACACCTGTAGCTCATTAAAATTTTAAGATTGTCAAAATGTATCTACGCCAACACTTAAAAGAACAAGTTTGTTTAATTAATTTTTAATTGAATTCTAAAATGCAATTTCTGTGAACAATTTTGAATAGAGCATTGCAATAACAGTTTATGAACATTGAAAATGCACTCCGAAGCTTTTCTAAAACAAATTTAATAATTAATTTCTTTGTTTTCTGGATGTCTTCTAACAGCTTTCCCGAATTACCCAAATAAATACACATAAATAAACTGAATTAACCCCTTGACATACAAAAAAAACCGAATTTGATGAGTCCGAAAAAAACTATTAATTTGGCTCAACTTAACTGTTATGAGCATACACAAATAACATAAAATAAATAATTAATAGTTTGAAAATATTTTGAAATATGTAGAGCAGTGTTTCCCAATCTTTTTTTAACATTCCCCACCTAAGTCATTCTAAAATTTTGATGCATATAATATATAACATATAAATATTTTTTTATATTTAAAAATTGAATTATTCCATAAATGAAGCCTAATTACAACTTGTTCAAGACACAAGATTTAGGTTTTAGCAAGAAATCACTAGGAAATTATTAAGAAAAAGAAACAATAAGTAAATTTTAAAAACATAAACTAAAAAATATTTTTATATCGATAGCTCGAATTTTGATAACGCAAATTATTTTTAGTTTCTCTTCAACTTCGACCTATCGAGGTTTGACTGTATTTAATTTTATAAATTTAATATTTCTGAACAATTAAGATAATTTATTTATTGAGTTTTCTCCAATATTAATTTTATTTGCGTAAATTAATGATCTTCAAAGTTTTTTGAAAAACCACAAATTCTGTATTTACTCTATTTGAGTTTTCTGAAAATACATAATAATTTTTTCATCAAAATTTCCTTTTAAATTTCCCGAATATAGTTTTGTTTTATTCAATTTGTGTTATACAAAAAAAATTGATAATTAAAAATTTCTAAAGTTCTTAAATATATTTTAAAAATTTTCCAAGTTATTAATTTATTTCATTTGAGTTGTCTAAAAACCTAAAATAATTTATTCTTCGAGTTTACTTTAATAATTTTGTTAAATGTTTAAAACTGAATTTCATTATATGTAAAAAAACCGGTGCATGTGCTTATGTACGCACGTTAGAAGTAATACTTCTTTGGCGTGACTAAATTAAATGTAACAACGCGCTATGTTGCGCTTGTGTATAGCTAGACCAGTGGTTATCAAACTATATGTTACTGCGCATATGTCGTTTTATTTGAATACATTGCTATTTCCTTTTTAAATCCAAAAAGTAATTTAAACAAATTGAATAAATACGAAGATGTGCGCGTTCGAGCGAAAAGTGGCACATTTTCGAGCGAGGGAAGCAAATGAAGCGCGACGCGGAGCGGCGCGCTTCATTTTCCCGAGATCGGAAATGTGCCACTTTGAGCTCGAACGCGCACACTCGGCTTTAAGCACACTTTACAAGAATTAATTTACTCTCTGACAATTTGCCATTAAATATTACAGAATTATATTAATAACAAAATTCCCAAATCGCCAATTTTGTGCCTTTTAACAAAATTATTGTTGAAAACAAACCTTTTTCGGAACATAAAATTGAATACAGTTCTTGACGTCTTAGAGACGACAAAATCTACAATGACACCCTAAATGATTGACGTCTCCTAGACGTCATTGTACGTCAAGGGGTTAAAGCAAGTTTTGTAATTGCTATGCCATTAAGGCTCAATTCTTTATAGAAATAAACCAATTCAAGATTTATAATCATTTCCTCAAAAAGTATCTAAAATCAGGGCCGGATCTACCATATGGCTTTCTGGGCTTCAGCCCAGCTAAGTCAAGTCAAAGTCAAAAATAGACGATAATGCGAAAAAATCCATAATTTTATTAAATTAAACAGATCGTAAGGTTTGCAGCCCTGCGAATCCTGCAATTAATCAAACTTTTCATTTCATTTAATTAAAGTCTACGACGTTCAGGTGGGCCCCTAAGTAGTATTAGCCCGGGGCCCCCTAAACTCACGGTCCGGCCCTGCCTAAAACACATATCTTATGTTTCTGAAAGGATTCTTCAGTAACTCTTCGTAGACATTTTAACAAACATACAACCGTTAATTCTGTTATTGCCAACGCATCAAAACGAATCGATCTCATTGTATGAGAAATATTTAACGAACAACTTGCATTAAAATCGACTACTTTCTGCATTTCAGACCATCAGAACTGGTTTGGCATGGACGAGCAGCTCGGCCCAATAGCGTTGTCGATTCGTCGGGAAAAAGTCTGTCACCAGGACAATCACACAAATTCCCTCATGCTGCACCAGTACAGGCTCATAATACGCACATCGGAGTTGCTCACTCTACGTGGAGCCATCCTCGAAGACGCCATTCCCAACATCAAGCAGTCCAGCAGCAAAAGCCTCAACGTCAAAGAAGTTCTCGAGTACGTCTCGCCGGAAATACAGATCAACTGTCTGCGATTGGGCAACCAAGGTACGCAACAGATGGAGGAGCAGCTTCTCAAACTTGACGAACAAGGTCTAACCAGTCACTACAAAGTCGGAGTTATGTACTGCAAAGCGGGCCAGTCCTCCGAAGAAGAGATGTACAACAACGAAGAAGCCGGACCTGCCTTTCAGGAATTCTTGGAGACCATCGGTAAAAAAGTCCGATTAAAAGGCTTCGACAAGTACAAAGCGGGGCTCGACAATAAATGTAAGTCGATCCAATACCAACACGAACATTTTAAATTGCTTTTCCTTCTTCTTCAGCCGACTCCACGGGACTGTATTCCGTCTACTCCCAATATCAGGACTGCGAAATCATGTTCCACGTCTCCACAATGCTTCCATTCACCCCAAACAATCGCCAACAATTACTCAGGAAGAGACACATAGGAAATGACATCGTGACGATCGTCTTTCAAGAACCGGGCGCTCTTCCGTTCACCCCTAAAAATATAAGATCTCAATTCCAGCACGTTTTTATCGTCGTACGTGCCATAAATCCGTGCACGGAGAACACACATTACAGAGTGGCGGTGAGCCGGTCAAAAGACGTACAAGTTTTGGGCCGCCCATCAAAGAGGGTGCCATTTTTCCCAAAGGCAAAGCGTTCGCCGAATTTCTGTTGGCCAAAGTCGTTAACGCCGAAAACGCGGCTCATCGCTCGGAGAAATTTGTCACGATGGCCACCCGAACGCGACAAGAGTATCTGAAGGACTTGGTGTCGAACTTCTCGAGCACCACACCTGTGGACACCGGTCAAAAATTCTGTAAGACACTCAAAGTAATCGATTTATAAATATGTGGTTAATTAATGTTTTTTACAGCAATATTTAGTAGTAAGAAGAAGGACAAAATAAGACCACGTTTCATCCCGGATGTGTGTCAAAGAGGTGCCATCTTGTGGCAAGTGATGTTGGACGATTCAGGGCAATCGCAACAAATCGAATGCTTTTTGGGCGTCTCGACCGATACGCTCGTGTTGATCGAAGAGCAAACAAGGCAGATTGTCTTTGTGACGCCCTGCAAGTCGATTTTGGGCTGGTCTCCTCAGACGAACAGCTTGCGAATCTACCATCATCAGGGCGAGTGCATGACGATTCACATGCGCGATGCCAATTGTGATCGGGACGAACTGATGGAAATCATGGAGCGATTAAAAGCAGTGACGCCCGGCGTCTTGGTGCAAGAGCTCTCTTTGAAGCGCAACATCATGGGGCAGCTAGGTTTCCACGTGCAGCCCGATGGAATCGTAACTTTGGTCGAAAGTGCGGGACAAGCTTGGCAAGCAGGGCTTCGTCAAAATTCGCGTTTAGTTGAAATCTGCAAAGTGGCCGTTTCAACTCTCACTTACGACCAAATGGTTGATTTATTAAAGACTTCCATGCTTGTTACTTTGACTGTGATACCCCCGATGGCCGATGGGTCGCCCCGGAAAGGCTGTGCCTTACAAAATTGTAAATATAACGAAGGTAACTACGAAAGCGACTACGAAAATTCTAATGCGGACGAGTCCAAGAATCGAAAGGCAGCACAACTACAACAAGCAGTACCTGGTAATCATAAACGCATCTACGAGAGGAGCTTCTCTCCTCCGAGATCGAGCAGCAGCTCTGGATATGGCACGGGAAGTAGCAGCAAATCTTTTTTAGGCAATGATTCGAGGTTTCCTTCAAATCCAGAGGTAAAACAATTCTTACATCCTTATTAGTCGTATAAAACTTTCATTTTAGGGCACATTGACGAGTTCCTCGAGTGGTCACTCGGACGACCGTTGGTACGAGTTCATCCAAGAAAATTTAGATCTGGAAATGGGGATACCTCCACCTCTTCCTCTCAAATCGTCTCTTCAAAGTCGTCCCAATCATGCAAACAATACATATCCATCGACGCCGAAACGCAACAATTTACATCAAATCTCGCATCTGCAAGTGTCTCAATCGCATAATCACTTCGGGCCCCAAAATGCCCAACATAGCAAGATACAAGTGAGCCATTCTCTTCCACTTCAGCATGCCAATTACTCCACGCCACTCACAGCCGCTCTACACAACAACACTTATGACTACGAAACTAATTACAAGTTAGATAAAAACAATCTCTTGAAGCAGGAGAGATTGCGACAAGAGACCGAGTACTGCGTCACCAGAGCCCCAAAAGTAGCCGAATACACAACGATCCAACAATTGAACAATGAATTATCTCGAAGTAATTTGCTGGGGAACGATGGCCACTCGACCGATAGCTCCGTAAGCGATCGTCTCTATGGACTTGGAAGTGAAGACGAGCTCTCCAATGGGAGCGGCGGAAATATTTCTCCAAGAATGCGTCGCTCCACGAAGTACTTAGGCAATATCTCCAACAACAATAGTCGAAATCAAAGCCCACGTTCGGTCAACGGGGAAGCTAAACTAAGACCTGGAGTTACATCTCGTTCTTCGAATCGTAACAGCGCCAATTTATCTTCGAGCACCTTCCAGGAGGAATTGATAAGACTTATAGATCCTGATAGTATCGAAGAGTCCTGTGAACCGGCGAAGCTCACCGATATTAAAAATCATCGTGATAATCAAAATAATGCTTTATCCGTCCATAAGTCTCAGCCGGAAGTTATTTTAACGATGGCGAGACCAGCGACTGTCATTTCCAACGCGAGCACCACTTCGAGTCCTCTTCCCGTCGAATTTAAGACGAAGGACGATAGATTATCGCCGAGAGTGACCACGAGTAAAGGCAACCCAATTGTGGTAGGACCTGAAGCTTTACCACTTCCTGGGGACATGGATTGGCCCAGTCTCGTCGATACAGCAACTCGGGTCATGATGCAAGTTGCCGAAAGCTCGCAGAGCTCTAATGCCAACGAGAACGACAACGGACGACATTGGGACGAAGATAATACCGGTGATGCTTCCATCAGTTCTTTGTGAGTACCTTTTTTTTGGGCATCGCCGATCTTTGAGTTTATTGTTTAATTTTTGTAGAATAAGTTCGAGTACAAGTGTTCCTGAATTGCAGAGTCACGTATCAGACTTAGAAACGCGAGTATCGGAGGAGACCAGAAGACGTATGTCTTTGGAGGACGAAGTGCGACGTTTAAAGGACGAAAATCGGAAATTGCACGATCAGGCGCAAGCTGCTATTAATCAATTGAGGAAGTTTACGGAGTGGTTCTTCAAAAATGTGCAAAGGCAATAATTACATTTATAATGCATTTCTTTTTTGATTTAGACCGAGTATTTTTGTTCTTTGTTGACCGATTTCTATGTGTAAATATTCTTATAGAAATTTATTAACAACGCTTTAGTATTAAATTTAAATTATTACTTACAAATAAACTGTTTTAGAGTATTTAAAAGGAAAACAAATATAGTACAAAACTGTATTATTACTACTTAATTAAGAGATCGAAATTTGTAAAATTCGTGTGGTCAGTATTGATTTACAAAAAAAGGAAAATTGGCAAAGCTTCGAGAAAACCGATTAGCTTTTACAGTTACCATATTCTAAAATCGCTTGCTAATTAAAAGGAAATTAAAGGAAAAAACACCAAGAAAACTTAGTTAAGTGCCCTTCTTAATGCACAATTTAAGTAAAGTTAAGAAAGAAGCATACCAAATCATTTTGTCTTATAAATATTATATATATAGTTGTTATTTATATTGTTACTTATTGTATTAATTGAATCAGTATGTATTTGTTCTAATAAGTATTATCTTTTAGTTTTTACGTATTACTCCTTAGAAAGAACACCAAAAAATTTTAAATATGATAATAATTAATAATTTAACTACTGTAATAATATAATCCTTATTAATGTTTTTTTTTATATATCTTTACATATTTAAAAAACAAAATTTCATTCCTGTACATTTTTAAATGATGCCGAGATGAAGACTAGCAATTAAATATGCGTAATAGTAATAATTTAAAGTGTGACCTGCATATGCCTTAAGAATGAATGCATTTTAATAATGTATCTTTGAATTTTTATTGAAATATATTATGTATAGTTGTTTTGTATTTAATTTACATATTTTCTAAGATGCAAATCATATTTTATACGAGGTTGACAAATTTACCATATAAGAGCTTTTGTATTAATGGGAAAATTGTATGAAAACCCCCGATTAATGTGATTGCAATAATGGGTATAAAATTAATTTATTGCTACAAAAGCAGAATAAATAAATTCTAATTAAATCCCTCTTTTTCAACTAGAGAATTGATTTGTGTAGAATAAATGTAAAAAAATACTAATGAAAGTGTAAGATTTTGGTTTTGTCGAGGACTAAAAAGCTTCAATTTAGTCGATGAGCTTTCGGGTAGGCAACTTGCAAAAAGTTTAATCGACTATCTTTGATTTTTAATTAGCACACAGCACATGTTCCAAATTAAAATAACAAAATTAGCATATTGAATAAGCAATTTTGCGGTGAGCTATCAGAATTGATAACGAAAATAAGTGCAAGGGAAATGGAAATTGGTTCCAAGCATAAACAGAGGAGCTTCTTACTTAAAATTTAATTTTGTAAATTTGAAAGTGTAATTTACGGAGGAACGAATTGCTAGCTAAAGTTGCAATTTTGCTTTTAATTTTATTAGCACGAAAAGTGAAGTCAAGATAATTTATGCTAATAATAAATTTAATAAAGCGAGGCAATGATTTGAAAGTACCTGCGTCACAAGCAAACCCTAGTTTTTGGGGGTGAATACAAACAAATTTTCGCCAAGGATCAATCCTTGGGCTTAGTCCGGCGATAATGAAAGAGCAACAGATAACCGCGCCTCATTTTATCATGTTTGAAGGAATTTCACATAAATATTTTGTACAATTAAAAAGAACCGAGTCCGTGTCTCAACATATTTATAACTTGTTAGTTGCGTTGGAGGTTCGGCCGTGTTAAGTTCTGCGTGTGGCGAGAGAAATTTTCAAAAAAAAAAAAATGGCTAAAACGGAAACCGATGAGGTGGCAAAGGGAAAAACGAAAAAAGATTGCTGTGGCTGCTTTCGTAGACGTAAAGAAAAAGTTATGGAAAATGAGAGCAAAACCGAACAAACAATAATAACTCGACAGCCTTCGGTAAATAACAATTTCTATTATTTATATTTATAAATAAATATTACACGCCACGAACTCCGATAAGCGAGGCACAAACAATTTATATAGTGAGATACACTTCACAATTTCGATAATAGTCAATGTCAGAATGAAAAAGGTACCCAAAATCACGTTTGCTTCTCGTTAAATATTCATAAATGCCTTCGTTCATTATGAAATCATCGTCCTTCACTTTCGACTGCGTTCCAAATAGGAAAAAGACATTGCACAAAAAACTATCTATTTAATTTAGTCGTTTAATTGAGCCTCTCAATTAGTACCATTAGTTATTTTTAGTTAAGCGACCGAATTCGCATGTTTTAATTGTTTTATGTCCCATTCTCTGAAAAACCATTCATTTTAATGCATACTAAATTATTTAGAAAGTGTACTATTTTATTTAGTGCATCGGCTTTAGGTTTGATCGATTTTAAATCGATTTACTACGACCAATCTGGTGTTTTGAAAAAACAACCAAGACCATGGTACGTGGGAGCTCATCAATTTAAAGAACCTACTTATTTTAATCAAAATTAAAATATTTAAACTGCGATAACGAAAAGATACAAATGAAATTAGTAAAAACCGAAACCAAACAATTCGACGACGGGTACCTTTATAATATTCAAGTCCTCCAAGGACCAATTCCGTCCCGAATGAAATTTTTGAGTTTTATTTTTAGAACAAACTAAAAATTAGAGGCCTCGGTCGTTCTAAATTTACGGGCCGAAACGAATCTTTTTCGATCGTCTTAAAAATAAACAAACCAAAGGAAGCAAAAGTAATATTGCGGTTTCCCCACAACGCAAAACGTGGTTTTAATTGAAATTTGGGACGACGGGTTCTCTTGCACTTGGACGACCGTGAAAACTGTGCCAAGGCTCGTACAATTTTTTTTTTGGCAAACGAAGACGAAAGGCGATCGAGTTCGAATTGATGGGAGAAGAAAAAAGGCCAGTTTAAGATGTTTTCCGAATAGAAATAACAGATTAATTATTTATTGATTATGGCTGCGAGTTATCAGTGATATGAGCAAGGTTAGCGGGATAAACACTGACTAAAGGTTTGATATAACTTCTGTACAACTTCGAGATTAGTTTCGAGTTACACAATCAATACTTTTAACAGCGGATAGGAATAAAATTGTCGTCGTGTTGAATAACTATGACTCACAACACAGAAATCCATGCGTTACAGCAGAACCTGTGTGCGTTCAACTCGTCGAGAGCAATCGCTCTCGATTTCGAAATCAAAAAGGGTCCCAAAATGACCGAATCGATGTAAGTTTATTACAATTGTGCTATGTACAGTCGAACTTCCATAAGTCGAACGCCGATGAGTCGAATTTTTGATAACTCGAACTCGAACCAGTTTCCCAAAGATTTGCCTATCTCAACGTTAATATTTTTATGTCAATAACTCGAAATTTAATAAATCGAATTATTTAATTAGTCGAAGCGTTTTACAATTCATTAAATGCAAGTTTCCATTTGTAAATAGGTTGATAACTTGAAGTTAAATTTTACAACTTTTCTAAAAATTTTGCTAGCTGAGAGAGGATTAAGGACGGCTTGGTTTGGTGTTATTGATGCTTTAAAAGCTCTATTGTTAACTACGAATAAAAGGTTTATACTACAATAATGTTTTGACGGCGGCACTTCAATTGGATTTAAAAACTAAGTAAATAATATATAAATAACTATATTTTTTAGGGTCTTAATAAAAATAAATAATGTTAATGATTGTAGATCAATTTTGGTTATTTTCTATAAAAAATGAATGATATATATATATATATATATATACGGAAATATTTAACTGAACTTCTTTCAGTAACTCGAGTTTTTGATAATTCGAATTATTTTTGCTGTCCCGTTCGACTTCGACTTATCGAGGTTCGACTGTAGATCTTCAAAGAGCTCAAATATCATTTTTGTCCATTTCAATCGTACACCAACGGCACCACCAAATGGAACCAATCGATTCGAGGAGTTGAAAGCACGCAGGTCCTACAGTCCCCCGGATGTTCGAAACTAAGTCTCTTTTTACCACGTAACAAATACATTCCCAACTATAGCATGTGTGCAGTTATCTTTCTCGTTTGCCAACCGCCGACCACCGATATTCTCCGCAAATTAAAAACGCAAACAAATAGAAATGAAACGACGTCGTGCTCCAATTTATTCCCTTTCTTAGCAGTAAATCGAACTAACAAAACTTGTGATATTGTGTAATAATAATGTTTACGACGAAAAGTAATAGAGTTTGTCTCCAACAGAAAGTGCCTTTTTCTGGAGTTCTTCCTAATAATTTAACTGTCGGAAATGTCATCTGCATTAGTGGTTTCGTTCAGCCCAACTGCATAAGGTACGGAATGACGTTTTGAATTATTTTTCAGCAATAATTAAAAAGCTTTGTTTCGTTTAAAAATTAATTATCTTGGTCCATTGTCGCCGCCGCACTCCTTCTCTCTTTTCCCGTGCCAAACACCACTTTGTTTTGATTCTCCAAATTGAAATTTTCTTTCATTCTAACGTCATTATTATTTTTTAATTAAAAAGCACAAAGGGACGGGGGGCTAGGCATTTAAATTAGCCTCAATTCGGATTGGAATATTAAAAATAAATAATCTTTTGAAGGTTTGCAGTGAATTTATCGTGCGGAAAGGGCCCGAATGCGGACATAGCGTTCCATTTGAATCCGAGACTGGATAGGAATTATGTGGTGCGCAACGCCCGCCTCCAAGGCTGCTGGGGCGACGAAGAAACATCTTCCATCGTAAAATTCAACATTGCTCGCAACCGAAAGTTCGAAATTGCCATTTTCATCGCCAAACAGGAGTTTATGGTTTCGCTTAACGGCACACACTTTTGCGCATTTAATTTCCGAGTTCCCCTAAATCTATGCACCGGAATCGAAATAGAAGGGAACCTGGACGTCCACGGCGTCGAATACAAAACGTGGACCACCTACCCCGAAAATATGACAACAATCGTCTCGAACATTCCTTCTGCAAACGTCGATCCCCCCTCCCAACATTTGGTAAGTTAAATTTATTTAACCTTCCGTGTACTAGGTGGGGTATAACTTGAACAATTTTTTTTTGTTAAAACGGCACGTTTGGTAATAGAGCTTAAAACCGAGTGTGCGCATTCGAGCTCAAAGTGGCATATTTCCGCGCGACGCGGAGCGGCGCGCTTCATTTGCCTCCCTCGCTCGGAAATGTGCCACTTTTCGCTCGAATGCGCACATCCTCGTATTCATTAAATTTTGTTAATTAAATTTTCTTTACAATCAACAAATTCAATTTATTTCAGTAAATATTGCTTATATGTTCAAAAAACGTATTTTTACCATAGCAATGAGTGGGAGAGAGCGAAAAGATACAACAAACTCATAAGTATGAGTGAGAGGGAATGATAAAAATTATTTACCACTTTTTCGTTACCAAAATTATTGTCAATCGTGCCTAACATCGAGTGTGCACATTCGAGCTCAAAGTGGCACATTCCGATCTCGGGAAAATGAAGCGCGCCGCTCCGCGTCGCGCTTCATTTGCCTCCCTCGCTCGGAAATGTGCCACTTTTCGCTCGAATGCGCACATCCTCGTGTTTATTATATTAGTATAATTTACCGTGGGCTCTTTCAAATCAAAAATTTTAATTTAATTTAGTAAATATCGATTTTATATTCGAAAAATGTATTTACCATAGCAATGAGTGGAAGGGAGCGAGAAGATACGATAATCTTGGCAATGCAAGTGAGAGGGAACGATTAAAATTATTTAATTAATTTTTCGTGTAATGTATTGGTCTCAATTATAGCGAATCTTTAACAAATCGCCGAGAACTTCATTTGTATTTCAATAAGGAGGCAAGAATGAAATTCTTTTAGGTTTTTTTAATATTCGGTATCGTAATTGACACGTGTCATTGGAATTTAGTACTCAAGAAAAGATTCAATAGTTTAAAAGTCTATTCTAATGCATATATGGGTGATTCTCAGTTAACTGTGATTTTTTTATGTCCAGTATTTTATTTATCATCCAACATAGTTTTTTCTTATTAAGAAGTCATTAATATCATAAATCTGATCATTTTCTTCAACCTACATTAGATATTGGAACATAAGTAGACTTAGATTATTCATAACTTACGAAAATATATTAGAATTGTCAGTACCGTGGCATGTCCGATTCTCATTTTTCAAACTAAATGTAAAAATTTCTATCGATATTCGTTTTGTAATTTAAAAGTTACTTCTCATAACTTAAGTCTAATATATACTTCATTAAATTATATCGCAATTATACGAAAATAATGTTTGGTAAAAAAAATAATCGTCTTTGATTTATGTCCGGGACTTTTATTCAATTTTTAAGTTTGAAATATTTGCCGCCTAATCGCCATTTTCAGGAGGGACGTTTACAGCTGTGTATTTATTTTGAAGTTTCAAAAATATAATTAAAGTAATTTGTTTTATTTTGAAAAAGGTAAGTCATAAAATTACATGTCAGTACCGTGGCATTAAAAATTTACGGTTATCAATACGACCTTTGAATTCATTATAGTAAATTTTTATTTACTTTTACGTAAACAATCGAAATTATTTAGGAAATTGTTTTATTTATCCGCATTATAAAGTTAGGCCAATTATAAATTCAGATGTCAGTACCATGGCAAAAATAAGAAATAACTTTTTAATTAATTTTTTCCTCAATGTTTTAACTTATTTCTGTATTTATTTGTTATAGTTTTGTTAAAATTTTTTGACAGAATAGCAATTGAATGTAAATTTTGCAAAAAAACAAAAAAAAACTAGCGCTCAACAAGTAGCAACAAAGGACTTTCTAATTCGTGGTCTAGCAGAATTTTGGTCAAGTATTAATGTACCAGACCAATTCTATACAAACGTTTTAAAACATTTTTAATTTCAAAAAAAACTTTAGTTACAAAAATCACAGTTATCTAGGAATCGCCCATATAAATGTTTTTCGCTTAAACCTATTCATTATTGGTTATTAAAAAATATTTTTTATCATTGAACTGTCATAAAGTACAATTTTGTGGATTCTATTTCATTTTATTTTTGGGGTACGGCAAACCCCACCCAGTTTGGCATGCGACATTTAATCACCTAGTACGCGGAGGGTTAAAACGGCAGTCTCGCCGCAAAAGTTTCGATCAAATCGATGCGAAAGAAAATTCGGCGTGAGAAGCCCTCCTTTTTTTTGCCAAACCGGATTAAGGTCGATTTTAATCCGATTTGCAAAGGAAACGAAATTAAAATTAAAATTTAATCTGTAAATTCCGATTTGAGTATCGAATCTATCCGAATTTTGGATGTGAAAATAATTTTTTAATCATTTCAGGCGATTCCGTTCACGGGAAATTTGGCGAGGGGCTTCGAAGAAGGCTGGAAGCTCGAAATCTCAGGTCGTGTAAAACTTTTACCGCATTCATTTTACATAAATTTACAAAACGGCGCTCAGCTGTGGCCTCATCCGATTATTCCGTTGCACTTAAATCCGAGATTTAGTAAGTCGCCCGATAAATCCTTCCCAAACATTATTATCTCGCAAAATGATTTATTTTTCGAACATAGACTTAGGTGTTTCCCCTTTTTTTTTAGTGGAGAACGTGCTGGTCGGTAACGCCTGGACGGACGGCCGATGGGGCGCCGAAGAAAGGACTCCCGGTTTTCCATTTTCGCCCGGATCGAATTTTCGGGTGGGCATTCGACGGGAGACCGGCCAATTTTCGGTATGGGTCGATGGGAAATTATGTGCCGAATTTAAATTTCGGGGAGCCTTCGACAAGATCGATACGATTTATATTCAAGGGGACCTTGTTCTCAAAGAGATCGTCGTGGAAGAGGCTCCGGCGGACGTCTTTAAAAATGGAAAATAATGTTGTTTACTGTGATTATACAAAGTGTTCATACTCTCACACACACACACACACACACACACACATTTGGATAAAAAGCTTTTTTACACCTCGTAATAATTAAATGATAAATTTAAGATGTTGCTCTTTTCGCCCATGGATTACCTGTTAATCTATCTTTGTGAGTATTCTATTAATTGTTTCCCCCTTTTGTATATTTTTATTACAAATAAATAAATTTATATAACATAATAATTGTTGTATTTCTAGATTTGATTCAATTGAAACTTCAGGTGGACCTATCAAGAGTTAAATCCAAAAAGAAGATTTAGTCTTTCATATATGGGTAATTCTCATTTTTTATTTGAAAAACCTGTCAAAAAATGAAAACGTCTTTCTAATAAAAGTGACAATGGATCTTAATGGTTTTGGTCTTTTTCTTCAAGGAAAAAACATTCACCGAGCTTGCAGCCCCCAATTTAGACAATTATAGGGATTTGAAAAAATGTCGTCCATGGTGGTGACCTCATATCCGTCGATGTGGCATTCCTTACATTAATGTAATCCATGGGGATGACGTGTTACAAGGAGGTGACTCTTTTTGGAAATAAATTTTACCATCAACTTTATTTACCCCAATTAAAAAGTCACTTCCATGGACGATAAAAATTTATCCATGGAAGCGACTTTTTTTGTTATTATGAATGTTAAGTTAATTGAGTAATTAATGGTAAAATTTATTTCTAAAAAGTGTCACCCCCTTGTAGCAAGTCATCCCCATGGATTACATTAATGTAAGGAATGCCACATCCACGGATATGAAGTCACTATCATGGACATTTTTTCAAACCCCTATAATTGTCTAAATTGGGGGGCTGCAAGCTCGGCGAATATTTTTTCCTTAAACAAAATGACCAAAACTATTAAGATCCATCGTCACTTTTGTTAGAAAGACATTTTCATTTTTTGACAGATTTTTCTAATAAAAAAATGAGAATTACCCATGTTGGACATGGGATTAAAATAACATTTAAGTAAATAGAAATTCAAACGATTATTGCGTACAAAAGGGTGCCCTTTTTTATATTTCGTGTGCTATTTTGTTTTTACTTTTGGGTTGCTTTTTAATTTGTTAAAAGTATTTCTTTGCAGAATGTATTTATACAAAAATAAGATCCTCTGCCTTTTGTAAACAAATACTTTTTTTGCAAGTGCCCAAAATGTGCGTATGTGAGCTTAATTATTTCAAAAAATGTAAACAATATTCTAGTACCTATAGCTTTCAGATAAAATCGCAAAAGGCCCTCGTAATTATATTTTCTAATTATGTCCAATTTGAAAAACGTCCCCCTACAATTATTAAGTGCGACCCAAAGCTATCGATCCGTGATTTTCATAATAATTATTTACAAACATCAAAGGGCTCGTTTAAATTTTTCAAAGCATCTCCCATTTTTTTTGTTCGATGACAAACAATTACGAGGAGCGTTAATTGCATAAAAGCTGAACAAATACAAAGCTTTACGTGTTGATTTTGCGTGCTTTAAGCACAAACGGAATATTTAAATTAAAAATAAACAAATTCTTTGAACAACAAAGAATTATGCGATAAACAAATTGAGGGAATTTTTTTTAAGCACAAACAATAATACGGTTTCTTTACACAACACCCTTTTTTTTACTATCTTTTTATGTTTCTATTGAGAGGTCTCATTTGTTGAGAAAGTACTACCAGTTTTATTATTGGAGAGTGATGGACTATCTTGAAAAAAAAAATACTAATGAGATAACGAAAAAATAATTGTTTTACATCCCAAATTGGGTTTAATCATTTTTTTTTTAGAAACACATTCTGTTTTTGTCAAAAAGGGTGTTGGCATTGTGTTCCGGCCCTAACAGACCATCGAATTTGAGATTCTAAGTTCCTGATAAATAATACAGTAAAACCTCGATTATCCGGACCTCAGTTATACGGATTTGCGATTATCCGGATTGTCTTTTTGTTAATTTTCATTTAATAAGCCCATTACTCTTGTTTATTTAAAAAAAAGTTTTTTGTATTCTTTTTTTTAAATAGGTTTATAAATATACAATATGATTCAAATTTCAAATATTTCTAATGTAACTATAGTTACGAAATAATGAATTCGATCTGATTGGCTAATTAATGGGCGGCCATTGAAGTGAATCAAGAATAAGCCAATCACAGTGGCACATTTACAGCGGGATTTTTAAAAGTCAATTTTTGTGTTTTTTTGGATAACTTGATGTCCGATTTCGACTGTATTTATACATAACCCACGAAATATAGTTTGGAAACTGCTGTTCTAAAATACATAATAGAACTACTCCCTCCAATTCTCAAAAATTAAAATCTAAGCGAAAATGGGGGGCAATTTAATTCAAAAAAATACTTCAAAGATATACTTCTTTGGCGTAACTTATTTAAATATGATTAAATTTAATAAATACGAGGATGTGCGCATTCGAGCGAAAAGTGGCACATTGCCGAGCGAGGGAGGCAAATGAAGCGCGACGCGGAGCGGCGCGCTTCATTTTCCCGAGATCGGAAATGTGCCACTTTGAGCTCGAATGTGCACACTCGATTTTAAGCACGATTCACACTTTTAGACGGCTAACTTCATACTGTCGAATTTTTGTTAAACAACTATAATTTAAATTTAATTGTCCATCATCAAAAGCTTAAATTTCGAATAAAATTATCCCGAGATCGGAATGTGCCACTTTGAGCTCGAATGTGCGCACTCGGCTTTAAGCACAATTTTTCTCTACATTCAATTAACCGAATTTTCGATTATCCGAACGAGCTGCAACAATAATTAGTCCGGATAACCGAGTTTCTACTGTACTAAATTTTAGGTTTAAAGGGAAAAAGGATGTAGCAGAAACACCAAAGATGCATTTGGACGTGTGGAAGATTAAAAAGCTTTTTCTAATTAACTTGGAGATTCGTTGGATTTGGGTTGAACAATGTTGCTTATGCCAACGGAAGCTGTGTGCTATTATTACATTGTTCCATACAGAGAGAGACAGCGACTAGGAACATAACAATTATTAGATTATTATACAGAATAGAATGTCAGTATTCTAAACATTGGAACATAACGTTGCGGTTTATATATTGTGATTAAATATTTCTTGTTAACGCAGAGATAGCATGTAACTTTGTCAATCTCGAACATAATTACAAATACCTATGGGGTTTAATTTCCAACTTGCTTCGGGATGCTGGGATCCACTCATTTCCCTTCTATTCCCGCATTTCTTTCTATCGGCAAAAATAACACAGAACGACCATTATTAAAAACGCCGAAGTGGAGTAACATTAATTAATTTTACATAAGTTTAACGTTGTACTAAATTATTTGTTGTGGTTTCCACTTTGACATATCCCGAGCACTACCATACAGGGGAGAAGGTAATTAATTAATTGAAACTAGAAAATTACATCTGTTATAGAGTTAGCTTTGGTACTTGAAAGGATTCTTAAGATATAATTCCGTTTTAATTACATACGTCAGCGATTTTATTGTGATATTAAAATGTAACATTCCGCGTTTGACTTTGGAAGCTTTAAAATAATGTGCTCGATTTGAAGATAGACACTTAGTCACTTCTTCCGCGACATTAAATATGTATGTGACAATGCGCAATTGTGAAATGGGGGATAAACCTATTTATGATCTCTCTACTTGTTGAACGCACCCTGCTTAAGTTATTGATCAATTATTTTGAGAAATCCTTCAGCTCCCTTTTTAATAAATTGCACGGCGCACACGTCCAAACAAACACACGTTTCGGGGCCCTTTTTTTATGATACCTTTCGAGAGCATATCTTTGCCAACACTCTTAACCCCTTGACGTACAAAAAAAACCGAATTTGATGAGTCCGAAAAAAACTATTAATTTGGCTCAACTTAACTGTTATGAGCATACACAAATAACATAAAATAAATAATTAATTGTTTTAAAATATTTTGAAATATGTAGAGCAGTGTTTCCCAATCTTTTTTTAACATTCCCCACCTAAGTCATTCTAAAATTTTGATGCATATACTATATAACATATAAATATTTTTTTATATTTAAAAATTGAATTTTTCCATAAATGAAGCCTAATTACAACTTGTTCAAGACACAAGATTTAGGTTTTAGCAAGAAATCACTAGGAAATTATTAAGAAAAAAAACAATAAGTAAATTTTAAAAACATAAACTAAAAAATATTTTTATATCGATAGCTCGAATTTTTGATAACGCGAATTATTTTTAGTTTCTCTTCAACTTCGACCTATCGAGGTTTGACTGTATTTAATTTTATAAATTTAATATTTCTGAACAATTAAGATAATTTATTTATTGTGTTTTCTCCAATATTAATTTTATTTGCGTAAATTAATGATCTTCAAAGTTTTTAAAAAACCACAAATCCTGTATTTACTCTATTTGAGTTTTTGAAAATACATAATAATTTTTTCATCAAAATTTCCTTTTAAATTTCCCGAATAAAGTTTTGTTTTATTCAATTTGTGTTATACAAAAAAAATTGATAATTAAAAATTTCTAAAGTTCTTAAATATATTTTTAAAATTTTCCAAGTTATTAATTTATTTAATTTGAGTTGTCTAAAAACTTAAAATAATTTATTCTTCGCGTTTACTTTAATAATTTTGTTAAATGTTTAAAACTGAATTTAATTCTATGTAAAAAAAACCGGTGCATGTACTTATGTACGCACGTTAGAAGTAATACTTCTTTGGCGCGACTAAATTAAATATAACAACGCGCTATGTTGCGCTTGTGTATAGCTAGACCAGTGGTTATCAAACTATATGTTACTGCGCATATGTCGTTTTATTTGAATACATTGCTATTTCCTTTTTAAATCCAAAAAGTAATTTAAACAAATTGAATAAATACGAAGATGTGCGCGTTCGAGCGAAAAGTGGCACATTTTCGAGCGAGGGAAGCAAATGAAGCGCGACGCGGGCGCGCGCTTCATTTTCCAGATCGGAAATGTGCCACTTTGAGCTCGAATGCGCACACTCGGCTTTAAGCACACTTTACAAGAATTAATTTGCTCTCTCACAAAACTAATTTAAATATCATATAAAATTGATGTTTGTGTCGTTAATAAATTTAGACTTATCGGTGGCTTGATGATACTTTTTTGCTTTGCAAATAGACGAAAGGTACTTTTGTGCAGCTTTGCCAATTGCATCATTTCGAGATGGGTCATTTTTGGATTTGGTGTGCTTACGAATAAATCGAAACCGTTTGTAGAGAATTAAATTTGATGATGTTCCCGAGTAAACGTGAAATATGGCCGGTTTTAGATGATCGCACCACCCCTGAAAAATAGTTTGATCGACGCAGCAGTGCAGCACCCTCGAATCGTAGGGTTTTTACCCCCAATTTAAAAGCACTTGTTCAACCAATTAAAGTATTAATTGTCGTGCGAACTTACGAAGAATTAAAAAACGAGTTTCAAAAAAAAATTCGTAAGAGCCTTATTGAACCAAATTTAATTCTGTCTTGAGGTGTGAAAACCGAATTAAGATTCGAGCACTCGCTTCATTGTTATAAACAATTTCTCACTTAGATCCACACTTTTCTTGCCGAATTCAATTTTCAGTTAGAAAGGCCATGGGGGGATAAGCATGGAAAAAATGCCTTTTGTAAATATAAAGATCCTGAAAATTTTAAACCTTAATCTATATGGGTCTCTTCAAATTGGAAAATATTTTTTGTCTTTGGATTGAGTGAATCAATTATTTTGAAAATTTAGTATATTATGCAGGCGATAGAAAACTTTTATGGACACCATGGTATAATTAATAAATGATAATCAAAAAAATTATTTTCTCTTACTTTTTCAATTTTTATTATGATACTTTTAGAGCAAAATTATGATTCCATCGTTTTTATCTTTCTCATAAGATCTATAATCACTCAGAATTTTTTCAAAATTTTCTTAATGGTACGCCATAGTTAAAAAAAAATAAAAACTATTTTTATTACCAAACAAAGCAAATTTTTTAAACAAATTCTACCTAAATAATTACAAATTGTACTATTATTATTCCATAAATAATAAGCTGAAATAAATCCCTTACATTAGAAAATAAAAAAAAATTGTTTTTACATTGGAAATATAATGCATATTAGAATTTAATAAAAATATAGTTTGAAATAATTTGTAACTCAACTTTATTAAAATTATATTTCAGCGTATTATTTATGTAATAATAATAATAGTATAATTTGTAGTTATTTAGGTAGAATTTGTTGAAACATTCAACTTTTCGGTAATAGAAATAGTTTTTATTTTTTTTAACTATCGCGTACCACTAAGAAAATTTTGAAAAAAATCTGAGTGATTATAGGTCTTATAAGAAATGTAAAAATGATGGGAGTTATAATTTTGCTCTAAAAGTATCATAATAAAAATTGAAAAAGTGAGAGAAAACAATTTTTTTGATCATCAATTTATTAAGCCAAAAATTAGTCCATGGTGTCCGTAATGCATAATATACTAAATTTTCAAAATAATTGATTCACTCAATCTAAAAAAAATTATTTTCCAATTTTGACTTATTTAGACTTTTTGAAGAGACCCATATAGATTAAGGTCTAAATTTTCAGAATCTTTATAATTTTATAGTGTCTACATATCCATAGAATATCATTAAGATTTTACAAAAGGCATTTTTACAATGCTTATCCCCCTATGGCCTTTTCAATTAGAGGGAAATATGGGAATTTTCCCTTTAACACGATCCAAAAAAAAAACTAATTAAAACTCTCAAAAAGATTACTCCCATAAAAAATTCTAAACGATGGCTTTCCAGCAAGTAATTTCCTTCGATTTAAAAATATGCGGCAATTGTATGGCAAAAAGCGTTGATAAATTCACTTTTATGCGGTCGTAAGAAAGATTCAGAGCACACATTGTAAGAGCTTTCCTAAGAAGACCATAAAACGAAAACCTTCGAGCTATCTGAATGTTTGTATAAAACTCTCGATTTATCGAATAATTCAGAAATTGTTAAAGATTCCAAATCGAATCTTAACAACACGAGCCTTTATTTCGAGCCTTTCCAAAACACGTCTACGAGTCCGAGCCCGAAGGAAACGACGTACACAATAGCGGCCGGTCGTCGTCGCGAGAGCGGGTTCATTTCGGCCGAGCTCTTCTAATAAACAAACTTCAAAGGGCTGTCTAAAAAACTCGCCCCGAAAAGAATGTAGGAACGAATGCGCCCTATGAAGTTTCGTAATCTTTTTCCAAACAAATAAAGAAAACGCGTCATCCGCTGGGGACGGTCGTCGACAACTAACGACCACAAACTTTGTTGCTAATGAAGGCCCCCAGAAAAAAAGAAACTTCACGACACAAACATTATTCGCAACAAAGATGAAAGTGTCGTAAAGGACACGAGCGGCTCGTGAATCGGCGTCCGCGGGCGGGGGCCAGCGTCGCTCTCGGGGCAATTAGCGGCGGCGGCGGCGGCGGCGCCGCCCGCAGAACAATGCGCTTTCCGGCGTCCTATCAACGCCTCTTATTTAATGTTATATATCCGACGTATCTTGTATGTGTTGTATTCCCTCTTCTAATTTATTTGGTCGCGTATGTTGACGTCAAATGTCGGAGTCTCGGGGAATTACCCGGGTCCCACAGTATGTTTTCTGATGCGATGGCACGTTGCAGAGCGCGCTGGATGGCCCAATAAAAGGAATTGCGGAAGATATATTTAAAAACTGGAGCGAAGTCTATCTTCGTGCCCGCCGATTTTTCTGTAGCGTATGTAAAGTTGGCATAAATTACCGCCGACGAACATAAAAGCGGTTTACGACGGAAAACTTCGAGGATACCTTTGCTCCTTGCAGCGTTTGGAAATGTAGCTCGAGGCGTTATTTATGAGTCTTCTTTGCTCCGAAGTCGACATCGAAGGGTTTATATGCACCCATCGCCGATTTCTGTTGCGTAGACGTACTTATTTTTATATCTTCGGGCTTCGGGAATCGTCGAAACAACGGATTTTCCTCCGAAGCACCCTCATCGAATTCAATTCGCTTTAAATCCTTCCTCTACGGCAGGGGTTTCCAAAAGTGGTTCTTAGGCGGGCCATTTTAATATTACCGGGCCCAAAAAAAACCGGAATAAAAGCAAAACGATGACCATAAATATTTATTATTTATTTTACTATTTACTCATTTATTTCTTAACTTTCCGCATACTAGGCGACTAAGTGTTACATGCCATACTCGGTGGGGTTTGCCATTCCCCCGAAAATAAAATGAAAGAAAATCCCCAAAATTGCACTTTGTGCCAATTAAATGATGAGAAATATATTTTAATAACCAATAATGAATAGGTTTAAGTGGAACACATATTTATTTGGGTGATTGCATGAAATTTGGGTAACTTTTAAGAAGTTTTTGTCCCCACCATGTTTTGGACGCTAATAAATTTGCGATTAGAGTATAACGTGAATAATTAAGTTATTATGTCATACTTAACAGGGCCGGTCACTTTATGAAAAATGTTATAAAAAAATTAGGATTTTGTAAAAGACATCTAGGAACTGACAGATATGGCTAGCGACCGACGAAAAATTTTATTATTGTAAAACTGATAAACATTAAATTATTAAAAAGTATTGCTAGTTGAAGTAAGTGAAAATCAGGCCTTGGCCACTCCGTCATCCCCAGTCGCATTTGCGGCAACGGACCGAGGGTCTAGGGACTGACGATTTGTAGAAAAACTAAGAGAAACACATGTTCTACAATAATTACTAGAATATCTAATGTCATATATCAAACAGGACTAACAAAGCGCTAGTAAATAAAAATTAATTAAAAACAATTGCTTATTATTTAAGAATTAAAATACTCAGCTAGGGACTGACGCAGTGACTGGAACAACACGTGCTTTCGCAAAATCAATCGCCGTAGCACTGAATTAAAAAATGATCGAAGCGAACAAGTGGCCTCCGCGAAGAAGTTTATGTCGTTACTTTAAAATCAACTGCCTTATATTCGCTCATTTACTGGTTAATCCGCGAAATTTTAAACATTTGTAAGCGACTAGGGCCTGACGGTTAAAGTCGCGGACACTAATTTGACTTGCGAAAAATACATAATTACTTTTCAAATTTCTAATAAATTGATGTTATTAAGTGCATAATCTAACTTTAAACATTTGTAAAGAAAATAAAAGTATACGGGCTAAATGGTTTTTGAAATATAAATGGCCGAATACAGAATTTCGATGCGCGGATATGGCTAGGGACTGACGTTTACGGTCATTAGAATTTTTTTAAATGAATACGACTTATTAATTTAAACAAAGTGAGCGTACTAAATAAAACACATTTTTATCTATTATATAGCAATCTTATAACAAAATTAATTCAATTAGATGAAGTGAAAAGTACTGCGGACATAGAGTTACCCAAATTATATGGAATCGCCCATTTATGCATTAGAATAGACTTTTATTAATAAAAATACAAAAACTTAGCTTTTTCTTCAACTTATAAACTATTGAGTCTTTCTTGAATACTAAATTTCAATGACACGTGTTAATTACGATACCGAATATTAAGAAAACCTAACGAGAATTTAATTTTTGCCTCCTTATTGAAATACAAATTAATTTCACAGCAATTTCTTGAATATTCGCAATTACTTAGACCAATAAATTACACGAAAAATTAATTGAATAATTTTAATCGTTCCCTCTCGCTTGCATTGACAAGATTATCGTATCTTTTCGCTCCCTTCCACTCATTTGCTATGGTAAAAACGTTTTTTGAATATAAAATCGATATTTAATAAATTAAATTAAAATTTTTCATTTGAAAAAACGCACGGTTAATTATACTAATGTAATAAATACGAAGATGTGCGCGTTCGAGCGAAAAGTGGCACATTTCCGAGCGAGGGAGGCAAATGAAGCGCGACGCGGAGCGGCGCGCTTCATTTTCCCGAGATCGGAATGTGCCACTTTGAGCTCGAATGCGCACACTCGGTTTTAAGCACGATTCACAATAAATTAAACCAATAAATTAGATAAAAATCATTTAATTAATTTTATTTGTTCCCTCTCACTCGCGTTGACGCTATTGTAGTATCTTCTCGCTCCCTTCCACTCATTGCTATGGTAAATTCGTCTTTCAAATATAAAATCGATATTTACTAAATGTAATTTAATATTTTGATGTGGAAGAGCGACGGATGCAATAGACGAATGTAATAAATACGAAGATGTGCGCGTTCGAGCGAAAAGTGGCACATTTCCGAGCGAGGGAGGCAAATGAAGCGCGACGCGGAGCGGCGCGCTTCATTTTCCCGAGATCGGAATGTGCCACTTTGAGCTCGAATGCGCACACTCGGTTTTAAGCACGATTCACAATAAATTAAACCAATAAATTAGATAAAAAAATCATTTAATTAATTTTATTCGTTCCCTCTCACTCGCGTTGACGCTATTGTCGTATCTTCTCGCTCCCTTCCACTCATTGCTATGGTAAATTCGTCTTTCGAACATAAAATCGTTATTTACTAAATGTAATTTAATATTTTGATGTGGAAGAGCGACGGATGCAATAGACGAATGTAATAAATACGAAGATGTGCGCGTTCGAGCGAAAAGTGGCACATTTCCGAGCGAGGGAGGCAAATGAAGCGCGACGCGGAGCGGCGCGCTTCATTTTCCCGTGCTCGGAATGTGCCACTTTGAGCTCGAATGCGCACACTCGGTTTTAAGCACGATTCACAATAAATTAAACCAATAAATTAGATAAAAATCATTTAATTAATTTTATTTGTTCCCTCTCACTCGCGTTGACGCTATTGTCGTATCTTCTCGCTCCCTTCCACTCATTTCTATGGTAAATTCGTCTTTCGAACATAAAATCGATATTTACTAAATGTAATTTAATATTTTGAAGTGGAAGAGCGACGGATGCAATAGACGAATGTAATAAATACGAAGATGTGCGCGTTCGAGCGAAAAGTGGCACATTTACGAGCGAGGGAGGCAAATGAAGCGCGACGCGGAGCGGCGCGCTTTATTTTCCCGAGATCGGAAATGTGCCACTTTGAGCTCGAATGTGCACACTCGGTTTTAAGCTCGATTACCAAACGTCCCATTTTAACGAAAAAAAATTGTTCACGTTGGTTATACCCCACCTAGCCGCATTTGGCCCGCGGGCCGCACTTTGGGAACCCCTGCTCTACAGTTTATTGTAAAGCACGCGAGCTCACTACAACCTGTCAGATTTATAATGCACTTTACTCCCCCAACTTTTATGCCTTTTTTTTATAACAAATACAAATTGAAAATTTTATTTAAAGCCCTCGCGAAGCTCCGCCGTAAGCGAGCGCGCACAGGCCACCCATTTTTATGGCGGATTCGCAATAATAATAATAATCGGGCAAACGACGACGACGACACGACAGGAAGCTTTCTTTCCTTCACTTTTTCTTTGCCAACTTTTTTCTAAGGCATCATCCTAACGTTACGTTTCGGCATTAAATCTTCGTCGAAATCAATAGTGAGAGATAACTGACACAAAGAAGCCTTATTCTTTCGTCTCGCGGTTAAGCCTAATGCCTAAGTCTGTCATAGTGAAAAGATTTCCACGTTTTCCGGAAGAAAAGCAAGGATCGTTTGTGTGCCGGCCCAACTCCCCTCGCCCGCTTATTGCGTAAAAAATTATTGCGACGCCCGTCGGCGTCACAGCGATTTTTTTCTCGCAGGTCTCGGATGACGTTTCATTAGGAAAAAATTAATTTTTTTAAATACAGTCGAACTTCTATAAGTCGAATTTTTGATAGGTCGAACTCGAACCTTTTTCCCTAAGATTTTCCCATCGCAACGTTAATATTTTTATGTCGATAACTCGAATTTCAATAAATCGAATTATTTAATAAGTCGAAGGCGTTTCACAATTCTTTAAATCCAAATTTCCATTAGATTAAATATTTCCAAACTCGAGAGGATTAAGGACGGGTTGGTTTGGTGTTATTAGTGGTTAAAACTGGTTTGTTTTTTAAATGCTTACCGGATAAAACTTTGACTTTTTTAAATGAAAAGTGTTACGGTGAGAAACGCAGCACATTTTTTAATAACTCGAATTATTGATAACCCGAATTAATTTTGGTGTCCCTTCGACTTCGAATTATCGAGGTTCGACTGTATTAATTTCAAATAAATAAACCAAAATACAAATAAAAGCTCCTTTAAGGACACCTCTGTTAGAAGGCAACCTCTCTTTTTTTAAATAGTTCGTTTTTCTCGACGCATCAATTTTTTTCTAATGGTTTGTCCCATTCAATGAGCCAGGGTGGGGCAAGCGCCTCGGTGTGCCCCACCGTAGCTACGCTCGTGCTGACACACCCGATTGTTAACGCTTTAATCGCAATTTCTTCCTTTCATTCTTGAATTTCCTCAAACTATACGTCGTCTTCGTTTTCCAATTTACAAAATATGTTTTTTTCGCTCCCGAATTTTCTTAAGCAACGCGTTTTTTCGCCAAGCCAAGCCGGCCCAAGAGGTGCCATAAAGTTGGGACGGCTCGTGCATGTAAATATAATGTTTTCCCAATTTAATTTCGAAAGATTTACAGTGCGAGTTGTTTTTAACTTTGTTATTGTAAATGCAAAAAAAAAGGGGAGAAATATTATTAAGGCAATAAATCGTGCGAGCTTTGAAACGTATATAAATGTGATTAAGCGTCGCGGAAGAGTATAAAATTTTAACTCGATTTATAAAAGAAAATTTAGATTTACACGCGAAGGTCGTTTGAGTAGATAAAAATGGCGAAAGCGATTTAAAGCGCGCCGCTGTGTTTTTTTTTTTGCTTTTTATTGAAATCTTGTTTATGGCTTAGCGACAACGAAAACAATTTCGCTTAATGTAATAAAGAAAGGAGCAATTCTAATATTGAATGAAAGTTTGACGTGAATGAAATCGGGCCATAAAAGAGGAGGGGGGAGGGGGCGATATCTAATATGAAAGAATCGAAAAAAGACCACGAAAATAAACAATCTCCAAATTGCAGAAGCAATATGCCGGGGCTCGATCAAACTCGACAAACCCGAATTTACTCGTCCCGCACACAAAAAGTTGAATCCAATTTTCCACTTGGTCTCCCGCAAAACTTTCTTTTGCAATTTTGTCGGAAAATAAAACAATTTGGAACATATTGTCGCATCGGACAGACGGGCCGAATGTAATAAGGCAAAGATCATGTCTCTGTTGATATAAAAGTCGCGTTCTTTGTTTCCCGAATAACATTTTCGAGTGAAATTGCAATTTCGCGCCGGCTCCCTTTCCGTTCCAACCCCCCCGTTTACGAGAATCCACTTTTATCGCTTTATTTCGAAATCTCGCAAACTTATTCTTTCGACTACAAACATAACAAGTTTAAAGTGCAATCTTTTGAATGAAAGCGGGCCCAGGATTTCAGGTAAACCCGGCGAGCATTGTTTCGCAGTCATCCTTTCGAATCTGCGTGAAACTGTGAGAGGTTCGGAAATGTGCCGAGCATCAATTGAAAAACAATTCCATTGTCTGATCGAGGTTCGAGAGTTGCGGCTTAGCGGAATCCCCAGGGCTTCAGCCCTACACATGCTATACGGGGTCCCCCATTATGTCTAAACGAGATCCGACGAGAACTTTCGAGCCGTCGTCTTTTCTACATACGTCTCGATTAATTTTATTACTTTTTTATTACTCTTTCCCGTTTAAATTCGCTCCTTTTTTCCTCTCGCTCTTCTCGGTTATTATCGGAAGCGATACCTCTTCTAATTCAATGCGCGAAGAGGCGTCGAAAATCGTTCGCGAAATGCTTTTTTCATAGCACCCCGTCGTTCGGAACTTGTGAAAATTTACTTGCGCACTCGACCCGACACCAAATTAGAAAGATGAGAAAGTCAAAATTGAAGTGTGCTCTTGCCAATGGAAATTTGATCAAAACATACAGTCAACTTCTATAAGTCGAACGCCGATAAGCCGATAAGTTAAATTTTACAACTTTTCTAAAAATTTCGCTACCTGAGAAAGGATTAAGAACGGCTTGATTTGGTGTTATTGATGCTTTAAAAGCTCTATTGTTAACTACGAATAAAAGGTTTACACCACAAGAATGTTTTGACGGCGGCACTTCAATTGGATTTAAAAACTAATTTATGTTTAAATGCCTTATGAACAGTTATAAATTTTTGAGATGGTTTTACCGTTTATTTTACAAAAAAGAAACTATTTTTGCATTTTAGTTTTCAATTTGCTAGTTATTCGTCGACTACGAAGACTAACAAATGTGTTTTACGTTCTTTATAGTTTGTAACAGAGTGTAACAGAAAATCTAAAAAAGTTTAATACTTTTTCTAAAATTATTTACGTATTAACATGGAGTGTAAACGAAAATTAAAAAGTTTAACCATAAGGAGAAAATTAATCTTATAAAAGAAGTGGAACGTGGGCTCAAAAGGAAAAAGGATATAGCTAAAGATTTTGGTATTCCCGCAAACACTTTATCAACAATTTTAAAAAACAGAGACCTAATTGTAGCTGCTGAAGATACAAATGACAAATGTCAACGTTGATAAAGATTTGGAAGTTGCTGAAATTCCTAGCGATGAAAGCATTATAAGTAAAGTGTTAGAAGAAAATAAGAAAAACTGTGAAAGTAAAAGTGAATATGAAAGTGATACAGATGTTACAGTAAACATCCCTTCAACAACTCAAGTTTACAATGCAATAGATACTACCTATTTCTTTATTCCTATGTGCTCAAGAAGATGTTTTTACAGATATATTATTATCGGTAAGACCATTGGAAAAATTTGTAGAAACGTAGCATTTTGGAGCAAAAAAGCAAAAGACAATTTTAGATTACTTTCAATTGAACAGTAAATAATATGTAAATAACTATATTTTTTATTTTTTTATTTTTTATGATTGTAGATCAATTTTGATTATTTTCTATAAAAAATGAATGATATATATATATACGGAAGTATTTAACTGAACTTCTTTTGGTAACTCGAGTTTTTGATAACAAATTATTTTTGCTGTCCCTTCGACTTCGACTTATCGAGGTTCGACTGTACTTTATGACAGTTCAATGATAAAAAATATATTTTAATAATTAATAATGAATAGGTTTAAGTAAAACACATTGTATCTTCTCGCTCCCTTCCACTCATTGCTATGGTAAATACATTTTTCGAATATAAAATCGATATTTACTAAATTAAAGTAAAATTTTTGATTTGAAGGAGCTCACGGTAAATTAAACTAATACAATAAGCACGAGGATGTGCGCATTCGAGCGAAAAGTGGCACATTTCCGAGCGAGGGAGGCAAATGAAGCGCGACGCGGAGCGGCGCGCTTCATTTTCCCGAGATCGGAATGTGCCACTTTGAGCTCGAATGTGCACACTCGGTTCTAAGCACGATTCTGATGAAAGTGACACAGATGTTACAGTAAACATCCCTTCAACAACTCAAGTTTACAATGCAATACTAGGTTGTTCAATAAGTTTTGTCGTTCGATAAGAGAGGGCGTTGCTAATAGCCCAAATTTTTTTTTGTTTTGTTGCTACACTCTTCATATGAACGTATGTGAAGTTTCATTTCAATCTGTCAATTCATTCTTTGTTTACAAGCCATTTAGTGTCGCCGTGTCACAGTATTTTTTTACAATGGAAAAAATTGAATATCGTGCAGTGATAAAATTCTTATTTTTGGAAGGTGTAGCACCAAAAGAAATTCACGAACGAATGTTAAAAGTGTATAATGATTGTTCACCTACAATTAGAACAGTAGAAAGATGGGTTGCTGAATTTAAACGTGGTCGTACAAGCCTTGAAGACGATCCACGTGAAGGACGTCCAAAAAGCGCATCAACACCAGAAATCATAGCCAAAATTCAGGATATGGTTTTGGAAGATCGTCGATTGACTGAGAGAAATTTAGTAGAGGCTCTACACATCTCATTAGGCAGTGTGAGCCATATTTTAAGTGAAATTTTGGGTTTTAGAAAGCTGTGTGCACAATGGGTGCCGCATCCTAACAATGGAACAAAACACATTCGAATGCGACTTTCTCAGCAACATTTGGAGTTTTAAAAGAAAAGTGATTTTGTGCGTCGATTCATCACTATGGATGAGATTTTATCACCATGATCCTAATCAAAACAAGAGGTAAAGATGTGTGAACCTGGTTTTTTCGAAAGAGTTGTGTCCGAAATCCAAGAATTAGGGATCGTTTTTGGGATCGAAAAATTTTGTTTGTGATTACTTGCAAACTGGTAAAACAATTAATTCGAATATTATTGCAACCTTTGACCAGTTGAAAAAATTTGTAACCCTTTTCATTCAGGACAATGCATGTCACAAGACATTTTGAAATGGCAAAATCCATAATTAAATTCGAATTGTTGGAGCACCCACGTATTCACCTAATAAAAGCGACTCCATTTGTTTCGAACTCAAAAATTTATGCGTGGCAACGTTTTCTCAAATGAAGAGGTCAAAGGCTGTTGAAGCGTATTTTGCGCCTTTCCCGATTCTCAATTCGGAATGGCCACAGATTGAGGATCGTTGGAGCAAGGTTTAATCTTCAGGGATTATGATGAATAATGACAAGTATTTTCCCAGTAAACTTTTTTCTTCCAACAAAACTTTTGACAATGGTAGATACTATTTCTCTATTCCTATGTGCTCAAGAAGATGTTTACAGATATATTATTATCGGTAAGATCTTTGGGAAAAAATTTGTAGAAACGAACATTTTGGAGCAATGAAGCAAAAGATAATTTTAGATTACTTTCAATTTAACAGTAAATAATATGTATATAACTATATTTTTAGGGTCTTAATAAAAATAAATAATGTTAATGATTGTAGATCAATTTTGGTTATTTTCTATAAAAAATGAATGATATATATATACGGAAGTATTTAACTGAACTTCTTTTGGTAACTCGAGTTTTTGATAACAAATTATTTTTGCTGTCCCTTCGACTTCGACTTATCGAGGTTCGACTGTACTTTATGACAGTTCAATGATAAAAAATATATTTTAATAATTAATAATGAATAGGTTTAAGTAAAACACATTGTATCTTCTCGCTCCCTTCCACTCATTGCTATGGTAAATACATTTTTCGAATATAAAATCGATATTTACTAAATTAAAGTAAAATTTTTGATTTGAAGGAGCTCACGGTAAATTAAACTAATACAATAAGCACGAGGATGTGCGCATTCGAGCGAAAAGTGGCACATTTCCGAGCGAGGGAGGCAAATGAAGCGCGACGCGGAGCGGCGCGCTTCATTTTCCCGAGATCGGAATGTGCCACTTTGAGCTCGAATGTGCACACTCGGTTCTAAGCACGATTCTGATGAAAGTGACACAGATGTTACAGTAAACATCCCTTCAACAACTCAAGTTTACAATGCAATAGATACTACCTATTTCTCTATTCTTATGTGCTCAAGAAGATGTTTTACAGATATATTATTATCGGTAAGACCATTGGAAAAATTTGTAGAAACGTAGCATTTTGGAGCAAAAAGCAAAAGACAATTTTAGATTACTTTCAATTGAACAGTAAATAATATGTAAATAACTATATTTTTTATTTTTTTATTTTTTATGATTGTAGATCAATTTTGATTATTTTCTATAAAAAATGAATGATATATATATATACGGAAGTATTTAACTTAACTTCTTTTGGTAACTCGAGTTTTTGATATGACGAATTATTTTTGCCGTCCCTTCGACTTCGACTTATCGAGGTTCGACTGTACATAGATTTTTTCATTTAGTTATTTAGGATTTAATTTCGACCTGAAAACACTTCGACTAATGACGATAAATTTAATCAAATTTGTAGATAGAAATAAAAATTTCGAATTAAATAACAAGTGTCTTTACTGAAAGAATATTAGAAGACAATTTACAGTTTTAGAATCATAATTTTGACTATATTTTATCGTAAACTGGGACTATATTCTTAAAACTCTAATTTTTGCATTGTAACATCTTTTTTTTGTCTTTTCACGCCTTTTGTATACCCAGAGTGGGGTGTAAATTTTGTTTAAGAAATTATACTGCTCAAAGTCCGTTCATTTTGGAACACCCTGTATGCGGCCGTTGTAATGTACAGGTATTAGAAAAAAAATATAATATGACGCAAGTCCAATCTTCGCTGAATCGAACAATAAATATTTGTTTTAACTGATAAACCGTATTTTACGATATTAAAACAGTAATTTTGTCAAATCGAATTGAATAAATCGTAAACAGTCAATATTACTACAAACAATTGTAAAATGTACGGCGATTTAAGTATAGTCCCAGCTTACGATGTGGGCATTGCAATTTTTCTAATAACATTCTCCCAGTGTACGACGGTTCACAATGAAATGTTTGTATCGATATTAAATTTAATCAAAAACATTAATATTTCGATTCTCTGATTTGACTGCGCGACCTACGCATTAATTAAACTCAATTTAATTAAAAAAGTTGATTTAACATCGATTTAAACAAATTCCCGCAAATAACGAAAGAGCAAAGCTCTTAATTACGTACGAACTTAATTTAATCCAAAGAAAAACCATTAAAATTCTCTTTTCCGATAGTCCGAAAGACTGAATCCAATCATCATCTGATTAATTTGAAAAAACAAACAAAAACATAATTTTAATGTTGTACTCGTTAAAAAATCTCAAATCGTTCAAACGTCCGAAAGAACAAAGTTCGATTGTTGCATTTGCACACACCTCTCAAATTCCGACGAGCTTTTCGCAAAAAAGGCAAGGGCCGCAAAGTCGAAAGGATATCAAATTAGCGTCTGATGTAAGTTTTAAAGATGAGGCAAGTCGAGCGTGCGGGTAAAGGCATTCTACAAGTTCGAAAAGCATAATATTACACGGAAAATATTCGGAGGAAGTTTATGGATTGCGTCCTAAGTTTACGATTTAGAATAAAGTCGACGCGAAACTAAGTTTGTACGGTGCAAAATGAAACTTGCAAAGTTGGAGCCGTCGTAAGTGTACAATAACAGTAATTGTTATAGGTGAAGTTAGTGCGAACGCTAGTGATTTTATATTCGTGGTCTATTTAATGCGACCCGACCATAATTTCAGGCTGACGTCTCTTCGCGAAACTAAGTTTAACTCGAAAGTTTGGCGTCGTCATTCAGCTCGACGGGCAACAGCTCGTGACGCCGCCGCCAGGATAACAATGGTCCCAACAATGCGCACCTGCACGATGCCTTCCCATTATCCTGATTGCGCGTCGCAGGAGTCACCTGTAAGCTCCTGATTGATGGTTTCGCTCGGCACTATACATGATTGCGCGCGGATAGACTGTGATCGATTCTAACGCGAAAACCCTTTCGCAACCGCAAAAAAATCGCAAATAGACCAGAAACACGTCGCACGTTGTACATGTACAGTGAAACCTCTCGTTGCGGCCATCCCTATGATTTAATTCTTGAAAGAGCGAAGGATCAAGTAAAGAAATCCAATGAATACGAAGATGTGCGCGTTCGAGCGAAAAGTGGCACATTTCCGAGCGAGGGAGGCAAATGAAGCGCGACGCGGAGCGGCGCGCTTCATTTTCCCGAGATCGGAATGTGCCACTTTGAGCTCGAATGCGCACACTCGGTTTTAAGCACGATTCACAATAAATTAAACCAATAAATTAGATAAAAAATCAATTAATTAATTTTATTCGTTCCTTCTCACTCGCGTTCACGCTATTTTAGTATCTTCTCGCTCCCTTCCACTCATTGCTATGGTAAATTCGTCTTTCAAATATAAAATCCATATTTACTAAATGTAATATAATATTTTGAGTTGGAAGAGCGACGGATGCAATAGACGAATGTAATAAATACGAAGATGTGCGCGTTCGAGCGAAAAGTGGCACATTTCCGAGCGAGGGAGGCAAATGAAGCGCGACGCGGAGCGGCGCGCTTCATTTTCCCGAGATCGGAATGTGCCACTTTGAGCTCGAATGCGCACACTCGCTTTTAAGCACGATTCACAATAAATTAAACGAATAAATTAGATAAAAAAGCAATTAATTAATTTTATTCGTTCCTTCTCACTCGCGTTCACGCTATTTTAGTATCTTCTCGCTCCCTTCCACTCATTGCTATGGTAAATTCGTCTTTCAAATATAAAACCGATATTTAGGGGGAAAGTGGCATGAAACAGCCAAGTTTTGAAAGAGCCATTATCAATTACGCGGTAGTTTTCATACGAATCGTTTATGTATTATTATTTTAAGATAGCAAACTAGCCAAATATCCCTCACAAAAATTTGACCCTTCACCGTCAATAAACGGCGCCGATACGACGTATTGAAGATTTTGTCGTCAAAAAGTAAGGTTTTGAGTTCAGTTTATTTGTTTTCTAACGCCTATACGTACAAAACTAATAATAATATGATTACACTATAATTTTATAGATATATTAGGCCTTCTAATAACGTATATATTTTGTAGACTAATCTTTGATTTCATAGTAATTTTCGAGATTTTGTTTCTTGAGAGAATATGTTTTGAAAGAGCCGGACTGCAGTGTAATGAAAGAGCCACCTTTTAATTGCATAAAATGCAATAATAATTGTAGTAACAGCAATCAAGAGTGGTACCGATGCAAAGTTGTAATGGTTGGGCATAAAACATCCTGTGGCGTAAAAGGAAATTGCATTATTTTTGCTAAAAACGTTTTTAAGTTTTTGCAATGATTGACCTCAAACGTCAAATTTTTTGACAGTTTCTTAGATTTATGTAAGTCAATATTTTATCCAGAATTTGCGTTATTTAAAACGTTTTATAATTATATAAGATCTAAAATTATAGCTTAAGATTATTATTAAATAATATCTTCGTTAATGTGCAGTTTTAATCTTGTAATAAGAACATGGCTTTTTCAAAAATTGGGTTGGCTGTTTCAATACCTATAGGTTATGAAAAAGCCAAATTTTATTTTTTTTATAAATGATTAGAAGTCGAAAAATATCGTTAATTTTGAAAAATGTTTTATGACATTACGTACATAAATGCATGAACAATTAGAGATTTAAAAAAATTTGATTTATTTATGTCCTATATTATTTATCCCTTTTTTTAAAACTGGCTGTTTCATGCCACTTTCCCCCTACTAAATGTAATTTAATATTTTGATTTGGAAGAGCAACGGATGCAATAGACGAATGTAATAAATACGAAGATGTGCGCGTTCGAGCGAAAAGTGGCACATTTCCGAGCGAGGAGCAAATGAAGCGCGACGCGGAGCGGCGCGCTTCATTTTCCCGAGATCGGAATGTGCCACTTTGAGCTCGAATGCGCACACTCGGTTTTAAGCACGATTCACAATAACACAGGCCTGCAAATTTAACGTCATGACGTCCTCTCTAGAATTTGACAACTGATTCTGGGGTATTTTGATTATTACAAGACATTGTTAAGCTACAATACATATCAATGTCTTTGTGGAATGTGGTTCTTTTTTTCCCAAAGCTTCTGTTGCGCGATTTTCTCCGAAATTTCCGGTTTGGATTGTCGCGCTTCAGTAACCAACAATAATCTATCATCATCGTGAAGTTTCATCTTTCTTGAAGTCTTCAAGTTCTTTCAAATCTTGGTAAAACTTTTCGCCTTGTTCTTCACCAACGGTTCCTAGATTTTCTGGTAGGGTGGGTGTACCAGTCCTAAAAGCAGGTACCAGTGGTTGACCACTCGCATGTTCAATTGAATAAATTAAGAAATGGCGGACATTTTTGAAGAATTCAACTGTTTTGTTACATTGCCTAGACTGTTAACAACCTTCCAAACATATTTTTTTACGAGAGTGAACTAATAATATCGCTACTTTGCACTTTTTGTCAGACCAGTGTCTCGTTCACGTGCCCTCTAGCCGCCAATACAGTTAGAAGTGCACATTGACATGGTAAGTTAAATCTTTTAATATCACCCATTAATTCCTAATTATTGTCATAAACATGTATTATTTTCAAAATTTAGTGTTTATTTAAGAGCCATGAGCTGCTATTTTTAATAATTAATGACATTATCAAGTATTTTTAAAGGTGGTTAATTACTGGAACACACTTTGTACCGAGTTCCCATTGTTGGCCAACTGGTTTACTATTGGTACGCAGTAGTAGAAAAATTGTTTCTATGGTTGACCAGATTAGAGTTTTAACTTTGTTTCTCGTGGTTCTATATTGAAGAAGTCCCCCAAAAAGATATTTTTTAATAATGTTTAATGTTTAATGGTCAAACATGTTTGACGCATGTGGAATTTTTGAGTTTTGATGGTTAAAATCCTTTTTGTGTTGTTAAGTTGCTTGATAAAGTTGCAATAACGAAACGAAACGTTGCAAATTTAACAATTGTTGTTTTATTGAGTGTCCAATTCCAGTGAAAATTAAACATTATTAAAATATATTGGACGTGAACATTATGATTACATTTTTTAATTATACAGAGGAAAATTTGTTGAAGTACCTCGACGAAATTAGTAAAAACGCTAAAATAAGGCCAACATTTAAAAATTGGTTGTAAGTCAAGAGAAACTTTCAGTCAATACATGAAAGTCAATTTGTCTAACAAAATAGTGTTTTACTTTCAATTAGCTACCTTTTCTTCATTAGTTTTTCAGTGGTCAACTATAGGTGCAAAAGTGGTTATTTATTGGAGCACAGTGGCCAACCTTAGGTGCATTCCCGTTTTTGGTATTGTTCACGAAATTTATAAAAAACTGAAATATTTGGATTCAAATAATTCATCAATATTGCAGCGTTAGTAAACAATAACCAATTTGATATATACATTTCTACGTCAAAACTACATAACACCAGTTCAGAACATTTCAAAGTCAAAAGTCCTTAATTGGTTTGGGACTGGTACACTCATCCTACGTATTCAATGTGCGAATTTTGGAAATCAAGTTTAATGCTCATATTACAGCCCATTAGACCCAAATTTGTTATCACTTCGCCCACTATTTCTTCATGGTAGGAGTTTTTATTGGTCTCCACACAAGAGGAAGGTGTTTTTCTGCCCTCTTGACCATTTGACGAAAAACTCAATGATGTTGAAGTTACAAGAGTGGAAATCTTTTAAGGAAGCGGTGAAAAACTTTTTGGGAAACAATAAACACTCCGACCATAAAGAAATAGTAGGCAAAATGATATCAAATTTGGGTCTAATGGGCTGTAATATCAGCATTAAGCTTTATTTTCTGAATTCGCACATTAAATACTTCCCAGAAAATCTAGGAGCCGTTAACGATGAACAAGGCGAAAGGTTTCACCAAGATTTAAAAGAACTTGAAGGTGGGTATCGAGGAAGATGGAATTCTACCATGATGGCGGACTATTTGCTGGTTACAACCAAACAAGAAATTTAAAAGAAAATCACACAACAGAAGCTTTGAGGAAAAAAGGACCAGATTCCACGAAGACAATTAATACCCATTGGAGCTTAACAATGTCTTCTAATTATATTTTAATAGTTTTCAATGTTAGAAAGCAAGTAGGGGAACCTGTTGAATCTGGGCCATATGTGTACCTAGGCCAATTGGCCCGTTTCAAATATTCCCGCGCTATTAAATTCTGTTGTCTGTGGTATTCGGTACATCACTGCTAACTATCCAATGTGTAGTTAGTCGCTTACCGCCATTAAGCCGGTAGTTGGTGTTATCGAAGTTAACATTTTTTTGTCGAAAAAAGTAATTATTTTTAATATACTTTGAAATCTAATAGTTTTATACGCTTTATAATAATCGCTTAACTTTTATATGAGGTCGGTTCTTTGACTTAGCAAGTATTTAAAAAATAATAAACTTGCGAGATATGTATCCTCAAATAATTAAAATCCACCGTTTTCTACAGCAATGAAGAAGTGTTGTACTTCGGTCACTGTCGATCAGTTGTACTTTGGTCGGTGGCCTAGGTACATCCTGGATGTTATACTTTGACCAGGAGGATATATTGTTATGTATTTCACATTTATATAATAGATTCCCAATAAAATATATTTAATATTTCAAAAATCATGTCTAGAAGTAAAGAGAAGAAGAAAAGAACGCCTATTAATTACAATATTGGAGACTATGTTATATTTGTAAACGAAGGTTCCGATAAGTGACATTACAGAAAAAATTAAAATGCCTCAGAGTTAACAAAACCAGAGAAAGTTATTATGTTCCAGAGATACAGAAGTACTGGGGTTTCTGCTAAATGCTTAAGACTGAATAATATACCTAGATATTGCTAGTGTTCTTATAAAAGTTAGTCCTAATGACTGATTCAAAAGTTAAGAAAGAAATACTATGAATGTTATGTTGATTTTGTTAAAAATTTGTGATTAAATATCTCACTCGACCGAATAAAACAATTTTAGTAGAGAAAAGTTAATGTTTCTTTAAATAACCATGTTTTACCCCCAAATTTTCAATGTGTCCTAGGTACATCGTCGTACTGGCCGAAGTACATAGGGTGTGTTGTACCTTGGCATAATTAACCATTTTTTTTTAAACGTCTTAAACACATGTAAGTATGAAATAGACATTGCTGATATTTTTGTGGTGGCTACTCAAATAGTAGACCTTTCAATATATGCTAATACGGTTTGTGTACGGTACGTCAAATTACAATAAATAATATATAACTAAAAAACTGGCCGAGGTTCAACAGGTTCCCCTACTTTTTTAAATATATATTTTGTTCTGTGCGAAAATGTGTTTCTTTCGATTTTCTATCTGTAGCTTTTCCGAAAAATTTGTGCGTGATGGAGGAAAACTAAGTTCATATCTGTAATCAACGTATCAAAATACCCTAGAATCAGTTATCAGATACTAAAGACCTTAAATGACCTTAAATTTGCAGGCCTGTGTTACTAATGGAGAAAACTATAGTTTAAAAATAATTTTCAATTTTATTGACAATATAATAACACTTTTTCGGTGAAAACTTATAGTAGCTCTGTGTTCTATTAATTTGGTCCTAAAATTTCGAGTAGAACTTTCGTTCCCAATTATATTGTTTATTTTAATCAAATTTTAAGTTTTTTCGCCCAGACCGCGAGCATGGCAGGGCTATTCACAACGAGCATTCGCGCATCGTCCAGCCGTACAACACAACGCGCGGTCGCATTTAATTCAGCCGCGCCAAAGAAGTATAACTTCCAATTTCGAAAATCGATTCGAAAATGTAAGCTTACGGATCGAGGGGCGTCGAAAATGAGAGGATCACGAACCGATCGAAGCGAAAGAAAAAGGGGCCTCGAGCCCATTTTAGAGCAAATCAAATTTTTCACGAAACGCGATATTGTAAATAAAGAAGACGAAGAATGCGTTTCGAATTTGTTGCCGTTGCCAATTTTTCGCGACAGATAATCGGGCCATTTTTCCAGAAAATTGACTTGTTCCCTCGCAAAACAAACATTTGGGGGGCGACGCGCTCGGTCTGCGGAATTGATTTCATTTATAACCGCGATTTTGCACGACGGAGGCGAATTTCAATCTGCCGTTTTCGCGGGTAGTCGGCCAGAGGAGAAGGAAGAGCGTTTTTGATTTTAATAAAAATCCTTATAATGCCGAATAAAAACAACTTGCGACATCGGGCTCGAGCTCCCGCGGGAGACGATGCTGATGTGATTTGGTCTCGACGTTCCTTCGAACAACAACTGGGGCCGCATACATATTGATAAGCCGTCGCGACTGATAGCGAACGGATCAGAAAGCTGAATCATAACCTGCATGCGAATATGAAGGCACGCCATATTCAACAACCCCTTTTCCTTCCATCCACACACACACACCTCGCGAAGCCTCAAACACAAAGTAATCAAACGCAGAAGCAATATATTATCATTTCGAGCGAAAGATCCTGGGGGATGGGGGCGGAACGTGTTCGATAGTCGGTCTCCTTCAAAAATTTATTAAAAAATTCAACACCTCGTTAAATTCGAATATCTTAAAATGAAAATTTAAATTGGAAATGCATTCCTCCGTTTTATTATTAACGTATTCGCGTAACAAGCCGTTTGAATTCTTGAATACATCATTATTTTTGATTGGTCGTAGCGTGTGCGCCCTTCGCACAAATTGCCTCACATAACAATGCAGAAACAAGAACGCGCCACCCCCGGCACGTTTTCTACGACGTTCGCCCCTCGCTTAACACACGCAGAAATTCTTTGGCGGAGCCCCTCCGGCCCCGACCGCCGATGCCTATTCAAATTTCTAGCCTCGCGCCTCGTCAAACTCTTTTTTTTGCCGCCGCCGCCCTCGGATTAGTTTTATGGCCCCGGCAACGACGCCCGACGTCGACGCCGAAGTGTCTCATAGATAACTTTTGAATTATAATGAGCGCAACACCTTCGGGGGCGACATTACAAATACCGAACACGTAGATTTTCGCGCTTTGATCTTTTCGAATAATTCCTGCAGCTCTTCTAATTGCGGAAAACCGAAAAATTAAAGTGGGCGACGTCAAGTTTTCGTTATGGACTCGATCGCAAATAGAAACGTGGTTTTTTTAATGGATGCACGGTCTTCTTCTTCTTTTATGTGTGATTGTTTTTTTTTAATAAACGTAGAGGAAGATATTTTTGTTATTAATTTTAATTGTAATGTTTACAAAATACTTTTAATTTTTGGGTCGTTTGTTTGTTAACACTCTGTATATGAAATAAGTTACAATCGTATTTTGATATTAAATACAGTCGAACATTGATGAATCGAATTCGAAAGAAGACTAAAACAATTTCAATTATCCGAAATTTGTGTTATACAGTAAAACCTCGATTATCCGGACCTCAGTTAAACGGATTTGAGATTATCCGGATTGTCAACCACGTTCGAAAATTAAATTTCTTACTAAATATTTTATTTTGAATTTCGCACTATTTGACCAAGTTTTTTCCTGTTAAAACGCGACGCTTTGTAATTGTGCTTAAAGCCGAGTGTGCGCATTCGAGCGAAAAGTGGCACATTTCCGATCTCGGGAAAATGAAGCGCGCCGCTCCGCGTCGCGCTTCATTTGCCTCCCTCGCTCGCAAATGTGCCACTTTTCGCTCGAACGCGCACATCTTCGTATTTATTGGATTTGCCTATATTATTATTTTATTCTTCAATTCAATAAAATTAAAAATCAAATAAATTAGATCTATTTTAAGTTTGAAAAAGGTTAGATATTTTATTCCTTTTGATAAGTTATCGTGGTGCTCTTCCGCACGCCTAATTGTAGCGAGCTTGATAAAAATATTTTCAGGTGTACCTTCGAATGGTTACTAATTCGCATTTTTGATTAATTAAAATTGTATATGATTCAAATTTTCTGAAGTGGGCCACTAAAAATCAACTAGTTGATTTTTATATCATCTTTTGCAGATTGCTGAAGGTTTATATGTCAAAATCAAGTCTCCAAATATTTTTGGGTAATTTTCATTTTTGTAAAAATTATAAACAAATTAGTTTAAAGGCACATTTTGTATACACTGTTGTAATTAGAATTCAATTATGGATTAATTTAATTTTTAAATATAAAAAAATATTTATATGTTACATAGGGGGTGCATCAAAATTTGAGAATGACTTGGATGGGGTATGTTAAAAAAAAGGTTGGGAAATAAGAGTCGAAATTCGGAAAAAGTTAAAGCATTTTTTTTTCATGTACGCTGAAGTTCCCAAACTATATCCTATTGGTTATGTGTAATGTATAAATACAGTCGAACCTCGATAAGTTATACCCAAGTTGAAACCAGAAATCGAGTTAGCCAAAAGAGTGCAATAATAGACTTTTAAAAGTCCCGCTTTAAATGAGCCACTGTGATTGGCTCATTCTTGATTCACTATAATGGCCGCCAATTAATTAGCCAATCAGATGGAATTCATTATGTCGTAACTATTGTTACATCATAAATATTTTCAGGTGTACTTTCGAATGTTTACTAGGGCTGAACAGTACAGTGATTGGCCCTTTTATTAAAAAACATAGTTATTGGCCATATAAATATAGTAATTGACCAGTGAATTTACAGTGATTGGCCAATATTTTCTAATTAAAATAAGATATAGTAAATTAGCAAAAAAAACGAACCATTTATTACAAAATATATATATGGAAATATAAATTTATTAATCATAATGTTCACGTCCAATATCTTATAGAGCTTTACGGTTAAGCCATGAAGATTTTTATGAAGATAATATACTACGCATGAAAAATCTTCTTATTAATAATAATTACCCTATAAAACTCATTAATCGATTTATAAATAATTATAAATTGGTAAATAACAAAAAAGATGTCCAACAAATAACAACATACTTTAAATTTCCTTACATCAAAGAATTGTCCAGTAGTATAGATCGTTTTATTAGACCAAGAGGTGGAAAACTAGCATTTTATAATATAAAAACAATTAATACAGTTTATAGCAAATTAAAAGATCCAATTCCTCTTCTTCAACAATCTGGTTTGATTTATAAAATACCATGTAGCTGTGGAAGTAGTTACATTGGTCAAACAAATCAAAGACTTGAAGAAAGATTAAAACAACATAAAAATGATTGTAAAAATATAAATTATGTTAAACCAAACAAAACAGCATTAGCTATGCACCATTTTGATGTTGGACATCAATTCCAATTTGAAAACGTTTCCATTTTACATCGTGAACAAAATATACATAAAAGAAATTTAAGTGAAATGGTTTATATCAAAATTAATAAAACTGTAAATTTGCGTTCGGATACTCAAGGCCTTAGTTTAATATATAATGACATCTTAAATAAAATTAAAACATAAAACTAAAATTAATCATAAAATTTAAATCAAAATTATACAACTACAAATAATTTTCTTTTAGAATCATAGTTACAGCCTTTCATGTAATTATTTAGAATCATAGTTACAATCTTTCATATTTTATAAAAAAAACTTTCATTTTGACGTATATAATTATTTAGAATCATAGTTGCAATCTTTCATATTTAAAAATCTTTCATTTTGACACATGTAGAATTATTGAGTTTTAATGGTTAACTTCCTTTTTGTGTTGTTAAGGTATTTTATAATTTATATTATTTTATAAAATACTTGTAGTTATTGTTGTTATAGTTTGTTAATTTTCAGTTGCTTGATAAAGTTTCAATAAAGAAACGAAACGTTGCAAGTTAACAATTTGTGTTTTATTGTGTCCAATTCCAGTGAACATTAACATATTATAAATTTATTATTATATAATTTTCTAAATATTGCCAATCATTGTCGACTGGCCAACAACTGTACTATTTACCCCTAAATGTACAATATGATTCAAATTTCAAATATTTCTAATGTAACTATAGTTACGAAATAATAAATTCTATCTGATTGGCTAATTAATTAGCGGCCATTGTAGCGAATCAATAATGAGCCAATCACAGTGGCACATTTACAGTGGGATTTTTAAAAGTCAATTTTTGTGCTTTTTCGGATAACTTGACGTCGGATTTCGACCGTATTCGACTGTATTCATACATAACCCACGAAACATAGTTTGGAAACTGCTGTTCTAAAATACATAATAGAACGACTCCCTCCAATCCTCAAAAATAAAAATCTAAGCGAAAATGGGGGGCAATTTAATTCAAAAAAATACTTCTTTGGCGTAACTGATTTAAATATAAATAAATTTAATAAATACGAGGATGTGCACGTTCGAGCGAAAAGTGGCACATTTCCGAGCGAGGGAGGCAAATGAAGCGCGACGCGGAGCGGCGCGCTTCATTTTCCCGAGATCGGAATGTGCCACTTTGAGCTCGAATGTGCGCACTCGGTTTTAAGCGTGATTCACAATAATTTATTTATTTTTTCAACAATTTTAGTTCAAAATTACAAGACTATATTTATATTAGAAACACCAAATGTCCGATTTAGTGCTTTCGACTAGTTATTTTCAAAAAATTGAAGTTTTTGATTTTAAAGACAGATGCACATTCGGTTTTAAGCCTGATTCACAAAAATTAATTTACTTCCTAAATAATTTGAATACATTACACTATTTTCTATTTTAGACCAAAAAATAATTTAAACAAATCGAATAAATACGAGGATGTTTATAAATATACAATATGATTCAAATTTCAAATATTTCTAATGTAACTATAGTTACGAAATAATTTATTCTATCTGATTGGCTAATTAATTAGCGGCCATTGTAGTAAATCAAAAATGAACCAATCACAGTGACACATTTACAGCGGGATTTTTAAAAGTCAATTTTTGTGCTTTTTCGGATAACTGGATGTCGGATTTCGACCGTATTCGACTGTATTCATACATAACCCACGAAACATAGTTTGGAAACTGCTGTTCTAAAATACATAATAGAACGACTCCCTCCAATCCTCAAAAATAAAAATCAAAGCGAAAATGGGGGACAATTTAATTCAAAAAAATACTGCAAAGAAATACTTCTTTGGCGTAACTGATTTAAATATAAATAAATTTAATAATACGAGGATGTGCGCTTCGAGCGAAAAGTGGCACATTTCCGAGCGAGGACAAATGAAGCGCGACGCGGAGCGGCGCGCTTCATTTTCCGAGATCGGAATGTGCCACTTTGAGCTCGAATGCGCACTGGTTTTAAGCAAATTCAACATGATTAACCATTTCCAAATATAAAATTCCATCCCAAATCATTAAAGAAAATGGGGAAATAAAATTTGAAAAACTCCAAAATCCTTGCAACTGATTTAATTAAAAAATTTAATAAATCGAGATTTATCGAAAAAGTGACATTTAGGAGAGTCAAATAGCGGCGCTATGGGTTTCTTTTAGATTTCGAAAATAATTGAGCGAATATTTGGCTTTTAAGGAAGATAAAAATTTCGTTTAAATAACAATTTATTTCGCATCGGGAAGAAGAAGAAGAAGACTCGTTGTTATTGTATTTCGTACGGAAAAGTGGGCCCGTATTTTAATTTTCCCACGAAATAAAAGTTGCTTTCATGCGAAGCGAACTCAATAAAATGCGGAAAATTCGTTAATTAATGCGAAAGGTCGCTTTGAAACGCTCATGTCTACAAACTAAATACAGTTATCCCAGGCCGCACTAACTTTCAATTTCCCTTTCCTCCGGCCTTTTTTTAAAGGGCTTTTCTTTGGGTTTAAAAAATTTAAGGATAACTTTGCTTAATTTTTTAGGGTTTCTTTTGTTTTCGCGAAAAAATTTTGGGGTTCGGCTTTCCAAAGCAAAAGAGATACATTTTAAACGAAAACTTTTTTCGCATCGGAAGGAAGGATCTGTTTTGCAAAAAGGGGCCCCGTATTTTAATTTTCCTCTCGAAAAAATTGTTTCGGCGAAATAAAAAGGGAAATTCTTAATTAAGGAAAGGTGGGCCCCGAAATTAAAAAGCCCGGCCGCAAAAAAATTCTTCGGCCCGATTCCCTTTCCCGTAATGCAAAACTTTGTTTAGGGTTTTGTTTTCGATTTTCCGGCTTTCGAGAATTTTTGCTGAAGGCGGAGCGGGGAGTCCGTTTTGCAAATTGTGGAAATTAAACCTTAATTAAAGCCAAATAAAAACTTTTATTAATTAGGAGCCTTGTGGCGATTACGCGCAAAAATTGGGGGATTATGAATTGAATTTTCTTTCGCTTTTGTTTTTTCCTTTTTCCGCCATCGAAAATTTTTGTTGAAGGCAGAAGTTTTTCTTCCAAAAAATTTTTCTAGGTGGCTCTCCGCTTGTCAGAAGTTTTGAAAACGAGGCCTTGAATACGATATTGTATAGAGATGCAAATATCGATTTTACGATGTTTTGAAAACGTTCAAAATACATAAGTTGCTGCAATCTGTTTTATCGGTCAAACTCGCATACTTTCGTCTATTTTCGACATGTAGTTTGGTATAGGAAACAGTTGATTACTTCAATATTATTTCAAATGTTATACATATTCAGAGAATTTTCATGCGATTTCGATTGTTAGGTTTGGCGGAAAGCGCAAAGTAAGCGTCGGCGCGCAATTCAAAACCAGTTTAAATTTAAGAACACATATTTATTATGTTATGAATCTTAATTAATGCGAATTGTTTTATTAATATTACAAAGTAACATAAATATGTGTATAAAATTGTAAAATACTTTTACTTTTCTTTAAAATGAAAGAATAATAATTATAGTATTGCAGAAGGGCGTTAATGATTAATTTTCTGGATTTCTTTTTATTTGTTCTGATGATATGTTTATTATTTTTAAATATAGTTTCATTTTATATAATTTTATCATAAATAAATGTTGAAAATACTTTGATACTAATGTTTTTTAGTCCAATTATATTTAATAAAAAAAAAATTTCTATATAAATTTTTAAATCGTTTTATATATCGAAATTATTTATAATTATGGTTAAAAAATAACGAACAAAATTTTAAGCGCAGAAGAGTATTTTGTGGTAAAAATATACACCGTGATAAGGGGGTAAGAACGAAAAAAGTTAAATTTTGGAAATACTAAACATGCTTAGTATTTTCAAATTCTAGAACAATTGGAAATGATGGGGAATACAAAGTGAATACCTATTTAAATTGCATACCTTTAATAAATATTTTCTCAAAAGGGCATATTTTGCAGGGATCGACAATTTTGGAACAGATGATAACGAAATTTATTTTATTTTATTATCTATGTGTGCTGCCAGAAAATGTTTACCAAAATCGGCATACTTCAATTGCTTGATAGCCATTTAATAAAATTAATATCAAAAAATAAAATCTACGATAATTTCACAAGCTTTGCCGTTTGATTAATACAATTATCATTATTTTGAAAAACGGACGAAAGCTTCGAAGTTGGGCTGTTTTACGTTTTATTAATTTTTTGTGTAAAACTCGTTGATTTATCAAAATCCAAAATTATATTTTTAAAACGGATGATCTTTAGCTCTAAAAAATTCAACTTTACATCTTCAAAAATAAAATCAAAACCTACAACCACTTCACAACATACTATAACGTTTATCAAAGTCTATTTGTATACGTGCTTTATTTTTGGAAGATTGTGATCCCTACCATACCTTTTGGTGGCCCCTGAGGTTTAAAAACCTTGTTTTGTATAACATCTATAATAGGGTGCTTCGTTTTAAACGATTTTTTTAATTTATGGTCCATTGAGAAAATATTGTTCTAAACAAAAAATAAATTTTCACATAATTTCAATCTTTAATTTTAATTGGTTATTAGTTAATTTTCAAATTTTCACATTTATTTAATATGTGAATTTACAATTTTTTCAATTATCTATATATCTGCTGCATTTTAGGTAATTGTCGTGTTCTTTATGAAAAATTGTAGGAAAAATAACAATCTTTAAAAGTGCTCCATAGTTGGATCTGTCACTTGAATGGTTTCACGGCATTTTTTCATAAACGGCTAAACTTATAGCAAAAGATAAATGGCAATTTTGGAGGAAATTAAATTTTCTACAAAAAGGTCTGCAGTCAAGAGTTGTGAAAAATAATAAATAAACAGTTATTTGAAAATTTAATATGGAATTTTTAACACGATAATACAAAAATATTTTAAATGTTTATACGTTGGAATGTATTTATCTTATAAACTAATCACTTTACAACTTGGACTCTACGGTGGGCACTTTTAAAATTTATATTTTCTTTACAAATTTCCGCAAAGAACAAGATAATTCTATAAAATGCAGGACAGATACAGATATATAAATTCACGTGTTAAATGCATGTAAAAATTTTAAAATTAATTGGCGACCACTTAGAATTAAAATTAAAGATTGAAAATTGGAGAAAATTTCTTTTCTGTTCTAAAACAATATTTTGTCTGCGGATCGCAAAAATAATTGTTTAAAACGAAGCACCCTAATACATATATTTTTTTTATGCTGGCTATTATTCAAAATGTTTATCTTTATAAATAATTAAAATTTGCAGTAATTTTAGTATTGGAAACGTTACGCACAAAAGTTTCATTAAAATCATTTAACTTATTATAAATGTAAAATAACTAATATTAAAAATTGTTATTATAATATTGAGTTGAAAGGTGTGAAAATTATTTTTTAAATATTAACAGAATAAGAACAAGTTGCATTTATAGTTCAATATCGATCGATCCTGTGTATAACACTCTGTCTAAGCGTAATTAGAAATATGCAATACACAACATTTCTAACATCAGGTACTAGAATGAAATGGTTTAATATTTTGTAGGGATTGATTTATATTTGAGTAATGAATGCATTGATATTATTACACCATTACGTTGTTACGATTTTTATCGATCTGCGTTCAGCGTACCTAAAAAACATCTGTCCGCGGGCAACACCGCAAGGAATAGCGCTATTACGCAATCCTTACTAGTCCTAAACGATTTCTTATATAAAACCATACAAATATGTTTGTAATCATTACAGACCCTAAAATAAATTCTGAGTGTAATTTTTAATTATTATAGTCTTTTTTCTGATGTAATAACGCCATCCCAAGGCGCCATTACCCCACAACTTGAGGATATGAAGCAACTCCTTGAAATCTATATTTTTCTTCATCAGGCTCAAGATCTAAGAAATTTCTTTTACCTGATTTGGCCAATTTAAAGCCATTACTTAAGAACAGGACATATGCAAGAAACATAATTAAATTTTCAGAAATAATAAATACACCTATCGCTTTTCGTCAATGAAAATCACAGAAGTAATTCTCATTAGTCAAACATGTGGTGTCGGAATTTCCAGCACTTGAATGGTAAACAAAATTTTCAAATATAACTGTTCAGCGCTATTACCATCTAACGCATAAGAGTCAAAGTTTTGGTTAGCGAAGACAACGAACCGCAATAAAAATTTCAACATAACCCTATCAAGAGATCATGAACAGTGCCTCGGCGTTTCTATTACCAAATTGTTATTAGACACTTTTGAAACACAATTTTTAATAATGTATACATAAAAGATGCCTCTAGAGCATATTACATTTCAAATTTGATAAAATTGCCTAGTTTTTGCACAATTACAGCCTAAACTATTATCTTTTTGCCCTTAAAACATTGTAATTTAAGTAGGTTTGCTATTTTTTTAGATTTACATTACATTTTGTGCAAAATGAACTATAATATCTTCTAGTCCAATCCTTTATTGGTCTATTTAATTTTTTTTACAACATTTTATATTGTTAATTAGAAATGGTAATCGAAATACAAAATATCTAAATTTTTATCGATATTAGGCAACCCATTTCTCTCGGATCGCCCCCTTAAGCGTGATTCACAATAATTAATATATTTTTTCAACAATTTTAGTTCAAAATTACAAGACTATATTTATATTAGAAACACCAAATGTCCGATTTAGTGCTTTCGACTAGTTATTTTCAAAAAATTGAAGTTTTTGATTTTAAAGACAGATGCACATTCGGTTTTAAGCCTGATTCACAAAAATTAATTTACTTCCTAAATAATTTGAATACATTACACTATTTTCTATTTTAGACCAAAAAATAATTTAAACAAATCGAATAAATACGAGGATGTTTATAAATATACAATATGATTCAAATTTCAAATATTTCTAATGTAACTATAGTTACGAAATAATTTATTCTATCTGATTGGCTAATTAATTAGCGGCCATTGTAGTAAATCAAAAATGAACCAATCACAGTGACACATTTACAGCGGGATTTTTAAAAGTCAATTTTTGTGCTTTTTTGGAAAACTTGACGTCGCATTTCGACCGTATTCGACTGTATTCATACATAACCCACGAAACATAGTTTGGAAACTGCTGTTCTAAAATACATAATAGAACGACTCCCTCCAATCCTCAAAAATAAAAATCTAAGCGAAAATGGGGGACAATTTAATTCAAAAAAATACTGCAAAGAAATACTTCTTTGGCGTAACCGATTTAAATATAAATAAATTTAATAAATACGAGGATGTGCGCGTTCGAGCGAAAAGTGGCACATTTCCGAGCGAGGGAGGCAAATGAAGCGCGACGCGGAGCGGCGCGCTTCATTTTCCCGAGATCGGAATGTGCCACTTTGAGCTCGAATGCGCGCACTCGGTTTTAAGCACAATTTTTTCTATACATGCAATTAACCAAATTTCCAAATGAGCTGCAACAATAATTAGTCCGGATAACCGAGCTTCCACTGTATCGATATAAATTAAGAAATAAACATTTTGTCGGAAAACACTTTCCAATTCGAATTATCAACATTCGACTGTATTGCCTTTATTTAATTTCGAGCATCGTAGATTTTTATCGAAAAAAAAAAGTATATACAATTTAAGGATCCAGTTACTTTGCGTTAGCTAGCTTTATTAGGAGTTTTCTTTTAGAATTTTCGCGAAAATAATTTCGAAGGGATATCAAATTTGGCTTTTTCCGAAGCGAAAGAGATACAGTTTTAAATTTCGTTTAAATAACAATTTATTTCGCATCGGGAAGAAGAAGAAGAAGACTCGTTGTTATTGTATTTCGTACGGAAAAGTGGGCCCGTATTTTAATTTTCCCACGAAATAAAAGTTGCTTTCGCGAAGCGAACTCAATAAAATGCGGAAAATTCGTTAATTAGTGCGAAAGGTCGCTTTGAAACGCTCATGTCTACAAACTAAATACAGTTATCCCCGGGCCGCACTAAAATTTTAATTCTCTCCGGCCCTTTGATCTACGCTTTTCCTTTCTGTTAATAGCAAAACTTTGATAATATAGGGTAACTATTGTTTTCGAGCTTTAATTCGTTCGGCATTACGAGCCAGCGATTCCATTCTGCGAACGTTGCGGAGCGGCAGGAACGATCCGTCTTGCAAATTGTTGCGAATTTAAATTTTCCTCTCGAGAAAATCGTTCGGCGAAATAAAAATTATTATTAATTAGGGAGTGGGGGGGGGGGGTGGGCGATTAGCGCGCGCGAGGAAAGGGTTGGGCCGCGATTACTCCGAAATGCGAGATTTTCTTTCGCGTTTCGTTTTTTCCATTTTCCGCCATCGAAAATTTTTGCTTGAGAGGCAGGTGCGGGTGTGTGCGTGTGCGTATTGGGGATGACAACCATAATTTAAAGCCAATTTAAAAACCTTTTGAATGTCTATTCGAAGCCCCTTGTTAGGCGTATTACGCACATATTGGATTATGATTTGAATATTTAATTCGAGTGTTATTCAATTCCGAAAGCGGATATTTATTGTAAAACGCAAAAAAGATTTTTCGTTCCCCAAAAAAAAATTATTAATAAACCGAAGCGCTCGTCCTTTCCCTTATGGAAAAGCGCCTCCGTACGCTTTCGATCTCCGAATAAATCGCTTTAAAATTGTTTTTAATTTAAAGCTCGCTTATTTTCATTCGACTTCGTACGACGTAACGCGAATTTGATTGCGTACACACTTAAAATTGTATAAATCATTCCGAAATCGGGCCCTTTTCAAATATCGCTAAGCGCAGAATTAGGGGATGAAGTCGCCGCGATCGAGTCGCCGTTTTAATTTCGATTTTAATCGATTTCGAATTGTTTTAGTCGGCCCATAAGAAAACAAAAAGGTGCATTTTACAAAAAAAAATAACCGATCGCCTCTATGGCAATTTTTTGAAAAATACTCGAACAGTTTTCGATTGTAGCTTACGTTAAAACCAAAACTGGAAATTTCGAATTGATAGTTTCCGGGAAAATTTCGGAAAATAGAAAGTTAACGGGTTTTTCCACGTAAATAATAAAAAACAAATTCAGATCGAATATGTGTTGTAATATCCGCTGCGAAAGTTCAATTCTCGCGTACAGTGCGGTGGTAGTAAAGTGGTCCATTTCCCCATGTTAGAATTTGAGTATAGTGTCGTCGTTCCTTTCTGCACGCGTGTGGAAATTGCGCACTTTCGCTTCCGTTTTCTAAAACACTATAATTCGTTTTAATATTTACTGCCAGTTTACTTATACATATAATTACACAAAATCAGTAATCAGCGTGTTTAATCAAAAATTTGAGGATTCTGAGTTTAAATTAATAAGAAAAATGCCCCCAACTAACGATTTATTAAAATTGATAATTAATAAACGCGTTTCACTTTTTTGAGTTAATTCAAAAACATTTAGAAATAATCAAAAACGAATACAAAGTAGTTTTTTTGGAAAATTGGTAACGTTGCGGTGGGTGCCAATTTCGATCGGATTTAAATGTCGATGGGACGAATGCAAATCGAAGCACGTCCGCGGTATTTTTGCCGAAACGATGAAAAGTCATCTTTTAGAAAATGTACGGGTAATAAAATAAAGTCTGCGGTGGAAGAGCTTATCTTGTTATTTTAGACATGTTTTGTGTAAGAGAAGTCGGTTGTAAGTATCCCCTAAGATAATTTCATCTTGGAAGTTCTCGAACGAGCATTTTCGTAATTTCCCGAGCTTTTATCACGTATTTACTTTCCGAATGCAGTTTTGTTCAAAACCGTGTCTTATAGGTCACGTTCCTATAATTTCGTTATCGAACTCTTACTTTTGATTAGGAACAGTTCTATATTAGATTTACAATACTTTAACTTTGATATAAATTCGGTTCAAAAGTTAGCGGATAGGAGCGAACGCTTTTGCTATTCTCGTTGCGAACTCTTCGGAAAAGTCGGAGGTGGAGCGAGAAGAGGTGGCGTGTGTGGGAAAAGTCCTCGGCAACTTTCCGTGCACAGAGAGATGTATATACAGTGCGACCTCTCTAACGCGACCGGCGACGGTTCTTGTTCAAATTGAAGCAGTATTATTTAGAAAGTAAATTAACAACACAGGCCTGCAAATTTAAGGCCATGACGTCCTCTTTAGTATCTGATAACTGATTTTGGAGTATTTTGATACGCTGATTACAAATATGAACTTAGTTTTTCTCCATTACCCACAAATTTTTCGGAAAAGCTGTTTTCTCACAGAACAAAATATATATTTAAAAAAGTGCTTGCTTTCTAACTTTGAAAACTATTAAAATATAATTAGAAGACATTGTTAAGCTCCAATGGGTATTAATTTTCTTTGTGGAATCTGGTCCTTTTTTTCCCAAAGCTTCTGTTGTGTGATTTTCTTTTAAATTTCTTGTTTGGTTGTAAGCAGCAAATAGTCCGCCATCATGGTAGAATTCCATCTTCCTCGATACCCACCTTCAAGTTCTTTCAAATCTTGGTGAAACCTTTCGCCTTGTTCTTCGCCAACGGCTCCTAGATTTTTTGGAAAGCGTTTTATGTGCGAATTTAGCAAATAAAGCTTAATGCTCATATTACAGCCCATTAGACCCAAATTTGATATCATTTTGCCTACTATTTCTTTATGGTCGGAGTGTTTATTGTTCCCCAAAAAGTTTTTCGCCACTTCCTTAAAAGATTTCCACCCTTGTAACTTCAACATCCTTGAGTTTTTCGTCAAATGGTCAAAGGGGCAGAAAAACACCTTCCCCTGGTGTGGGGACCAATAAAAACTCCTACCATGAAGAAATAGTGATCAAAATGATAACAAATTTGGGTCTAATGGGCCGTAATATGAGCATTAAACTTCATTTCCAGAATTTGCACATTGAACACGTACCAGAAAATCTAGGAAGCGTGGGTGAAGAACAAGACGAAAGGTTTCACCAAGATTTGAAAGAACTTGAAGACAGGTATCAAGAAAGATGAAATTTCACCATGATGGTAGATTATTGTTGGTTACTGAAGCGCGACAATCCAAACCGGAAATTTCAGAGAAAATCGCGCAACAGAAGCTTTGGGCAGAAAAGAACCATGTTCCACAAAAAAATTGATATGTATTCTAGCTTAACAGTGTTTTTTCTGTGTAAAAACGTGTTTTTTCTCGAATTTCTATCTGTGGCCTTTCGGAAAAATTTGTAGGTGATGGAAAACAAAAATTGAAAAGAAGTATAACTTCAAAAGCTCGGCTTTAGATTTAATAAAGCGCCGCGCTGGCTTTATTTCGTCATTATGGCACTAAGTTAATCGGGCCCGTTATATTTCAAATATCGAATAATTTGAATGAAAATAATCGGGGCGCTAGCGAATGCAATTGGGCGTTATTGTTCCTAGTGAATAATCCGATAATGGTGTGTTTGTTTCGTTTCATTTCCATCGTTCATATTTTATAAGCAGTTTACATATTGTATAATGCGATTGATGCCCCCGATGCACTAATTGCTTTGCGTGGGGGCCGAAAATATTGCTATTAAAGCTCGAAGCCCCCCACACCCCCCCGAACCGCCCACGTGTTTATCATATTTTAATTAATGTTGTTGCCTAATTAATGAAAATTTAATATCGCGCGCACCTGTACACCTTTGGAGCTTCAGGTGTGTAATATTATGAAGGTTGTACATTTTTATTAGCGTTTCGGATCTTTTCAAATTATGTCGCAATAACGCCTTAACGTCGCCGACTACGCTCTTCCCCCTTTTTTTTATTTTTTTGATTAAAATTTGTGGCAAAATTAAAATCTGCAATATGTGCTTCTACGACGCTTTGTCGTAATTGGAGTTTTAAAAGGAGCTTTTCCCGTGCTTTGCATGGAGCTTTTCGTATTTTTCCGAGGGACGAGGAACGAGGAACGTTTGTAGATTTCTTAGAAATAATTGCAGACGAGCAGTGCCGGGTTAAGTATTATTAATTGTGGTGAACAAAATTAACATGCAATAGGTCAAAAGTTTGATCGTATTTGAGCAGTGTTTCCCAACCTTTTTTTTTAACATGCCCCACCTAAGTCATTGTAAAATTTAAATGCCCCCTATGTAAAATAAATATTTTTGAGGTTATACTTCTTTTGGCGCTCTTTGAAAGTCAAATATTTGCACTGCTAACGAAAATTCGACAGACGAAGTAAGAGAGTAAATTAATACTTGTGAACGAGGCTTAAAACCGAGTGTGCGCGTTCGAGCTCAAAGTGGCACATTCCGATCTCGGGAAAATGAAGCGCGCCGCTCCGCGTCGCGCTTCATTTGCCTCCCTCGCTCGGAAATGTGCCACTTTTCGCTCGAACGCGCACATCCTCGTATTTATTCGATTTGCCAATTTATCCTTCGCTCTTTCAAATCAAAATATTAAATTATATTTAGTAAGTATTGATTTTTGGTTCGAAACACGTGTTCACCATAGCAAGAGTGGAAGGGAGCGAAAAGATACGACCATAGCTACGGTGCGAGCGAGCGCAAACGATTAAAATTGATTAACTAAATTTTCATGTAATTTATTGACCTAAATTGCTGTGAATCGTGCTTAAAACCGAGTGTGCACGTTCGAGCTCAAAGTGGCACATTCCGATCTCGGGAAAATGAAGCGCGCCGCTCCGCGTCGCGCTTCATTTGCCTCCCTCGCTCGGAAATGTGCCACTTTTCGCTCGAATGCGCACATCCTCGTATTTATTCGATTTGCCCATCTATCCTTCGCTCTTTCAAATCAAAATATTAAATTATATTTAGTAAGTATTGATTTTATGTTCGAAACACGTGTTCACCATAGCAATGAGTGGAAGGGAGCGAAAAGATACGACCATAGCTACGGTGCGAGCGAGCGCAAACGATTAAAATTGATTAACTAAATTTTCATGTAATTTATTGACCTAAATTGCTGTGAATCGTGCTTAAAACCGAGTGTGCACGTTCGAGCTCAAAGTGGCACATTCCGATCTCGGGAAAATGAAGCGCGCCGCTCCGCGTCGCGCTTCATTTGCCTCCCTCGCTCGGAAATGTGCCACTTTTCGCTCGAACGCGCACATCCTCGTATTTATTGAACTTATCTTTGCACGTGGCTATATTTAATTGAATTACATCAAAGAAGTATAACTTCTAATGCGCGTACTTAAGTACGCGCACCGAATTTTTTAATTTTGTATATAAAAATTGAATTATTCTATACAGGGTGTTTCACGACGAGCTTACACTACCTATATATTGGAAACTACTCATACGATACTTATAAAAATTGGTATAGAGGGATTACAAGTTATGGCAAATTAATGGAAAATATTTTCACAGACATGCCACTACCGGTTATACCGGAAGTGAAGAGCAACTTTGTTATTTTAAATAGAACACCCTATATATTATTAACTCTTCGGATTCTACGTTAAATTTTAATTTTACTTTATGTAAAATACCTTATACCTAAAATGTATACTTTTCGAGATATTAATTTTTTTAATAAATTATTGTCAGTTTCAGACCCTTATATTAAAAAATTCTATGTGAACATCCCCTATACGAAATAAAATAAGTCTTGTCGGGTTAATGAGTAGGAAGATCAAGCTAATTGGGGACCTGTCCAAAATTGCTTTATTGTATACCTACAGGGTTAGTAAAAAAAGGTGTAGAAAGTTCAACTTCAAAAAAGTCAAATATCTTAATTTTTTTAAATGAAACTACCATTTCTTTTTCTCTTTTACTGAAATCTACGGCCAAAAATAAGGGGAGTTTATGTGTACTTTCCTATACCGAAACCTACGCGTTTTTGAAACATTAACAAAAATTTAAAAGTCTTTATTATTTCTGCTTTATTGTTGCTTATTAAAAGTGGGCCGTGTTATTAATTTTTTTAATTTAGTAGGCCGTATATGTAGCTCTATTAATTAAATATTCATTTTTATTATTTGTGGTTATTGGCACTTTTACCAAGTGATAGATACGGCCCGTTTGGAATCAAACAATAAAGATTATGTAAATTAATTTTTAATACATGGTAAATGTGACGGAGTTATATCAATATATCTATATCAATTTTTATAAAAATCGTGTGAGTAGTTTCCAATATACAGATAGTGTAATCTCGTCTCAAAACACCCTGTATATAAAGCCTAATTATATCTTGTTCAAAACACAAGATTTTGGTTTTAGAAAAAAATCACTATGAAATTATTAAGAAAAAAACAATAAATAAATTTTCGACACACATAATAGGTAGATAACTAAAAATCAAGTACGTTTCCAAATTGAACAATGATATTCCCCTAAACCGTTAAATTGCCCCCATGTGGGGCGTGGGACCCACGTTGGGAAACACTGTATTACAGTGTGATGTATATAAACGTTTTCATGTATCAAGTACAGTCTGGGACAAAAATAAATACATTTTATAGACTTTAGTTCCGATTATCAATAGCGAACTACCCTAAAACCAGCGGCGTATCGTAAATTTGTGGTGCCCCGGCCCTGGGCCTACCTAATCACTCGACTAATTGCCATTTTGTCAAAAAACCGTTTTCTGTAGTCACGTAGGTATACAGTATAGAAAAATGATTGGATTTTTTTAATTCACAATATCCTCGATTGTTTTCAATGGCAGCTGGGGGCCCTTCGTATCCACGCGCTCCTGGGCTGCAGCCCAAAAAACCCTTAACCAGATCCGCCCCTGCTCAAAACACAACCCTTTCACTACATCAAGAACCTAACCCAAGATAAAGTCATTCGAAAAGAAAAACCTTCGGGCCCAATTATTTTTCGGAAACACCACCAAGCACTTTGACGATTCCCAAAAAGGATTTTGAATCGATCCTTCGCACTTGCTCGAGCATTAATCCGGCACCGGAGACGATAGTAATCAACTTCAAAATCCAATTAGTAGATTTTCTTAATTAGGAAGGAAATTTATCGATGGCGTTTGGCGTTGTCGCAATAAAGATGGGTAACAATTTCATTGTCCCATTCCGGAGGACGGGGGGGACGGACGGGGGGGACGGCAGTGCGTGTAATTGCTCGGTTCATCTTAATTGAGTGAAATTGTGTAGACGAGTCCTATTTGTTCGGATGGATGGAAACAATAATGCGCCGGGGACGTAATAGTTCCGGCAAAATTCCGGAAAGCGAGTGCATTAACTTTGAAACGTCGCTATGTTCCAACGTTCCATCATCATCTTCGTCGCAATCGCCATTTGTCACTCGTGTTAAGTTCACGTGACAGTTTTCCAGGTGGCTAATGGATCTAATCTTCCCTCGACTCTAAAGCTCCAATGATCAATTCTAAAGTCATAATACGCATATGTCGTGTAATCTATCAATAACTCTTCTTGTTTTTTTTTTGTGCAACCCTCGTTTCCCTCTCATTTCCTCCGAGCTCGGCCAATATCGTAAAACGGCTAAGAAAAAATATTATTACAAAGGGCTTTGGCGCGCACACACACACACCTATATATATTACATTACATAAAGAAAGAAATAGGAGCGTAGTAAATAACCGAGTTTTTCATTTAGAAAATATTTCTGGAGGAAAAATACGTCCCAGACTGAACATTTGTATCGAGCGAGTGATGTTGGGCGAAAACGGGAAAAATTACGGTGTTTTAAAGGTGACGCCGACATTAGTCAGCATGTGAACTTTCCAGGGACGCCGTTAAGCTCACACTTACGCGAATGTCTTTGTAGACATAAAGCTGACGGTGGATTCAAACTGCGTTCAGGGTTGGATCCCTTATTCCTTTCCGCATAAAGAACACACACACACCTACGCCCTCCTCCCACCACCGCCATACGTGAAAAACACCGGAAAATAGCGCTTTTTACACAATATATTTTCCGGGAACGAATATTTTACGTTTTCTTCTGCATGATCTCTTTGTTTCTTATGGTGGAATAAAAAGGGGTTGTTTATTACTTAAAGCGTACAATTATGTTAATGTTAACGTTTTTTAATAAGGTATTTTAACAATTAAATAAGGCAAATACTGTCTTTACGTTATTAAGCCCATATAAAACCGTGATCTGGTATTGGTACCGTTAATTGGTGCAGAATTAGTAGTTGATCAACTAAGATATTTCGAAATACAGTAGAAACTCGGTTATCCGGACTAATTATTGTTGCAGCTCATTCGGATAATCGAAAATTCGGTTAATTTAATGTATGTGGATTATCAAAATATATCAAAATATTCATTTTAACATTTTGTATTTATTTAAATAATTATTTTTGTCGCAAGTATCAAAAATTCAAATTGAAGAAAAAAGATTGGTTCTGTTTTGTGTTCTACCATACGATAGAAGAGAACCGTAAAATTTTTCCAAGCGATACCAAAAAAAATTGTACAAAATTACAGAAGAAAATTAACAGAGTGCTTCGACAACGCGAATTAAAATATTTAATATTTTTATCTTTAAATTGAAATTGATACTTTCTTCTAGTTGTTTAACCTTTCTTTGATTAATATTAAAAAACGTTCAAAATACAATATACTATAAAATAAATATTAATAATAACTCTTTTCTTATCGAATTTTTGTATTTATCCATTTAAAGGAAAAAATTTCTTAATTATTATTTTTAATTCGATTAAAGTTAAAATACTATTTCAATTTTCGATACTTGCAATAAGAATAATTATGCTCAAATAGTAAATAATTGAAAATAATTAAATCTTGATAATAATACCTATGAAATATAGTTTTAATTATGAATAAAATTTTGTTTACTTATACCGGAAACAGCAAATCTCTGATTGAATGCATTTAGACGGTTATTTTAAAATATTAAAGCCTGCAATTTTTTCCAAATAGAAAAAGCATCAATTTAAATTTTTGATTTTAAAGAAACATGATTAATATACTTATACAAATCCAACTGATGCGAGGTATGTGCGCATTCGAGCGAAAAGTGGCACATTTCCGAGCGAGGGAGGCAAATGAAGCGCGACGCGGAGCGGCGCGCTTCATTTTCCCGAGATCGGAATGTGCCACTTTGAGCTCGAATGTGCACACTCGGTTTTAAGCACGATTCACAGCAATTCAGGGCAATAAATCAGTTGAATAATTTTAATCCTTCCCTCTCACTCGTACTGACAAGATTGGCGTATCTTTTCGCTCGCTCCCACTCATTGCAATGCTAAAAATTCTTTTTTCTAACATAAAATCGATATTAACTGAACTAAATTAAAATTTTTGGTTTGAAGGAGCGAAGAATATATTAGACGAATGTGATAAACACGAGGATGTGCGCATTCGAGCGAAAAGTGGCACGTTTCCGAGCGAGGGAGGCAAATGAAGCGCGACGCGGAGCGGCGCGCTTCATTTTCCCGAGATCGGAATGTGCCACTTTGAGCTCGAATGTGCGCATTCGGTTTTAAACCCAATTTGCAATCATTTTGGCCCCAAAAATTTAGTAAATAATTTTTATCGTTCCCTCTCACTCGTACTTATGAGTTTGTACTACGTTTTCGCTTGCTCCCACTCCATGCTATGGTAAATAACCTTTTTCGAACATATAATCGATATTTACTAAGCAAAATTTAAATTTTTGGTTTCAAAGAGATGGAAATGTAGAAAAATGCAATTAATACAAAGATGTGCGCATTCGAGCGAAAAGTGGCAAATTTCCGAGCAAGGGAGGCAAATGAAACAGTCGCACACTATCTTAAAATCAACAAAGCAAAAAAAACAGTGTTTAGTGCGAAATACAAAATAAAATAATAAAATATGTAATAAGAAATGCCGAGGTTTAATTTTCGCAACGACAATCCCGATAATCGCAAATCCTTATAACTGAGGTCCGGATAATCGAGGCTTTACTGTATTAATTTTATATCAGTTCTAATTCAAATCGGCCACAATAACAATTTTGTATAAGAACCCGCATCCACGAAGCATTCCGATTAAATTAATTCACTTTCCGCGAAAAAAGTGGCATTAATATTAATTTTTTTCAAAACATATAAAAGAGGGGAGGATTCGCCTTCGAAAACACTCCGGCAAATTGAACGCCGTAAAATTAGATCGCAACGCACTAATTAAAAAGAATTGTTAGACCATTAACAAATTAAAAATAATTCCCTGCAATTACCGAAGTTATTCGTTACATTCTCGCGAGACTAATTATATGTATTAAAGCTCTTACAAACAAAAATTACGCGCTAATTTTCTTAATATTTCAAAGGCTTAAAAAACGACCTCCACTTATCTTCACTTTGTTGCCGCACACTTTATAATTTTTGAATAAAACGCGAACCCTTTGATTTTTCTCGAATAAATAAAAAATCCCGCGATTTATCTAATCACAATTGACCTGCGAGAAAGGGGCAGATTAATCTTGTCACAAAAATAAATTTACCAACAATAACAGTAGCGCGCTCAAACTCCAATAATGCTCACTTTAAAATTAATTCTTTTGGCCACTCTTTCTAATTTAATTTCCTCCGAAATCAACATCTCGAAACCCATAATCGAAGTGTACTCGCCCCAAGGCCTAAAAGTCACATTCAAAAACCTCGAAAACGTGTCGGAAATTTTCCTGTGGGGCAACGTCAACGAAGAAATCGACGAAACCGATATTGGAAACGTCATGTTGTCGGCTCTGGAACCGACCCAAAATGAATGGATCTTAGAAGACGACGAAGTTCAATTGGACAAGGGAGACGTCGTGCATTTCATCGTTTTCATCAAAAGCAACGGAATCACGCACAAATTTAAGCCGACCACTTTCAAAGTCGATGGTAAGTTTTCCTTGCCAGCTTAATCGATTTTCTTTTCAAAAACTGAAGAGAAAATGTGTTGATTGCTTTACAGAGATAATTTTCCTCGTGCCTACCACTACGGAAGAAAGTCTCACTGAAACCACGCTTAAAAAAATTACAACTTCGGTTCCGGCAACTTTTGCGCTAGAAACGACCACAAAACCTGTTTTTTCGACAACGCCACTACCACCACCACGACTAACAACAACAACCACAACAACATCACGACCACCACCACCACTAACAACAACAACAACAACGCCGCTACCACCACCACCACCACTAACAACAACAACATCACGACCACCACCACCACTAACAACAACAACAACATCACGACCACCACCACCATTACTAACAACCACAACCACAACAACATCACGACCACCACCACCACCACTAACAACCACAACAACAACATCACGATCACCACCACCACCACTAACAACCACAACCACAACATCACGACCAACACCACCACTAATAACAACCACAACAACAACAACAACGCCGCTATCACCACCACCATTAACAACCACAACCACAACCACAACAACAACACCACGACCACCACCACCAACACCTACAATAAACCCAAACGATTGTCCACACGAAATCACAAATATCAATGTCTTTGACAATTTTGTGGAAGTTTACCATGGCAAACCGTCATCAAAAAGTCCTTGTCCCAAAAAGAAATACAACACGAGATTTCTAGAGCAAATTGCAATCAAAAGCTCGATCGATTTCCAAACGACTTCCAAAGAAAAGAATAATGAAATTTTGTACGTCAACATCAACTAATTAGTTATAAATAAATCGGAATCCAAAGCAGCCCGGATTTGGGAAAGTCCTCGGTGCTCGATTAAAAATGACTTCAAACAAAGGTTATCAGTAACATACTTTATAAACTATTGCATTTAGAATTAAATTTAATTATTCGTCAAAATGGTGAAAGTGGTGGTGGTGTTCCTAACGGTTTTGTGGCATTTCTTTCCGGCGTCCTGCTTCCACGAAGAATACAGAATTCCGAACCCCGAAATTGTGGTCTACGAGCACGGTTTCCGCGTCAGTATTCCAGACGAAACGGGCATTGAATTATTTCACATTAATGGAAGATTAATAAGGTCCGTGGAGAGCGACGAGCCCGATTCGATTTCCTTAGGCACGAGGGAACAGACCAATAAAAAATGGATCATAGCCGATAATTACACCAAATTCGAAATTGGCGATCGCCTCCAGTATTGGCTCTATGTCAGAAAGGATGGCGTCGGCTATCGCAGACATTTTTCGATTTTTCGCGTTTCCGGTACGTAGGAAAAATCGTCAAGGCCCTTTTAAATAAGAGGTACGATTACTGGCGTCGTTTAAGTGGCTACATTAATTTGTTTTTCTAGATGTGCTACCCTTAGACGAGTCCTCCGAAGAGCTATCGATTAAAGTGGAGGAAAATGCGGAAAGCCTCAACGCCACCGAAATTTTGGCGTGTCAACGAACGTGCAAAACTCAATTTAAGCAAATCTCGGCTACGATAAGGAGGCTTAAGTCGCAGGTCGAGTCCTTGAGGACTACCGTCAAGGAATTTACTAAAATTCTGGATTATTCCAATTCGACTGCTTTCGAAGACGTGATTGCCGTATAAAATTAGTTATAAATTAAATTTTGTATTAAATTAAATTAAATTAAATAAATAATTGTAGGAGACCGTATTACCTGTTTTCGAGTGGCTTTAATGAACGAAATAGGAACTAAATTGAATTTAAATGGTAATTGAAACGGAACGAGTTCGATTTAATTGTTAATCTTAAGGGCTGTTCGCAGCTGTAGTAAACATTAAATTTAACAATGACACGACATAAAATTTATGATCAAAGCTACTGTCACAATATTCGTGACACTAAAATACTACAAATAGGAGAGGAATGCAAGCCGAATTGAATTAAACCAACAATAACCCCTCGCATATAAATTTAATGCATTTATCAATTTTCGATTTACATAACCGCAAGCAAATGTAGCTTTTATTTATGCTGCCGACCCTCCCCCCGCTACGATTTTTTTTTTCGATTTTAATAATAACTTTCATAAAATTTTATTTGATTACATCGGCGGAAAGAAAAACCGTAGCTGGATATTACGCTAAATTTCTTTTGTATTCAAAGCTTATAAACACACACCTTAGAGCCTCCTTAGTAGGGTTTCGAAATGACTGCGATAAACCTATAGATAAAAATCCCTCCCTTTTCTGATCGTTTTTATCTTCGTTATCGTTAGGTGACGATTTTTCTATAAAATGCTCGGCTGTAAATTTTTAAAATCGATTTCCGGCACAAGATTTTCTTTTTTAAAAAAGAACGCAAAGCGAACTACTGCGAAATGTCTTTATTTAAAAAAAAAATCCAAAAAATCGTTAATATCGCAAACAAATAGAACATTTAGCGATGAAGCACGTACCAAATGACCTCAGACTGTTTTAAGAACATATTACGACGATGATGCTGTGTTGCTATTTACTATAAAATTAAAATGAGTCTTTTTCGAAATTATTTCGATTTAGAAGATATTGCATGTAAATTTTTATTGTTTAGATTTGGGCAAGGTTTCACGCCATTAACCCTCCGCGTACTAGGTGACTAAATGGCACATGCCATACTGGGTGGGGTTTGCCATACCCCGAAAATAAAATGAGATAAAATCCACAAAATTGTACAGTCGAACGCCGATAAGCCGAATTTTTGATAGCTCGAACTCAAACCAGTTTCGCTAGGACTTGCCTATCTCAACGTTAATATTTTGATGTCAATAACTCGAAATTTAATAAATCGAATTATTTAATTAGTCGAAGCGTTTTACAATTCATTAAATTGAAGTTTGCATTAGTAAATAGGTCGATGACTCGAAGTTCAATTTTACAACTTTTCTAAAAATTTCACTACCTGAGAGAGGATTAACGCCGGCTTGGTTTGGTGTTATTGATGCTTTAAAAGCTCTATTGTTAACTACGAATAAAAGGTTTATACTACAAGAAAGTTTTGACGGCGGCATTTCAATTGGATTTAAAAACTAATTTATGTTTAAATGCCTTATGAACAGTTATAAATTTTTGAGATGGTTTTACCGTTTATTTTACAAAAAAAGAAACTATTTTTGCATTTTAGTTTTCAATTTGCTAGTTATTCGTCGACTACGAAGACTAACAAATGTGTTTTACGTTCTTTATAGTTTGTAACAGAGTATAACAGAAAATCTAAAAAAGTTTAATACTTTTTCTAAAATTATTTACGTATTAACATGGAGTGTAAACGAAAATTAAAAAGTTTAACCATAAGGGAGAAAATTAATCTTATAAAAGAAGTGGAACGTGGGCTCAAAAGAAAAAAGGATATAGCTAAAGATTTTGGTATTCCCGCAAACACTTTATCAACCATTTTAAAAAACAGAGACCTAATTGTAGCTGCTGAAGATACAAATGACAAATGTCAACGTTGATAAAGATTTGGAAGTTGCTGAAATTCCTAGCGATGAAAGCATTATAAGTAAAGTGCTAGAAGAAAATAAGAAAAACTGTGAAAGTGAAAGTGAATATGAAAGTGATACAGATGTTACAGTAAACATCCCTTCAACAACTCAAGCTTACAATGCAATAGATACTATTTCTCTATTCCTATGTGCTCAAGAAGATGTTGCTACAGATATATTATTATCGGTAAAGACCATTGGAAAAATTTGTAGAAACGCAACATTTTGGAGCAATGAAGCAAAAGACAATTTTAGATTATTTTCAATTTAACAGTAAATAACTATATTTTTTAGGGTCTTATTAAAAATAAATAATGTTAATGATTGTAGATCAATTTGGGTTATTTTCTATAAAAAATGAATAATATATATATATACGGAAGTATTTAACTGAACTTCTTTTGGTAACTCGAGTTTTTGATGACAAATTATTTTTGCTGTTCCTTCGACTTCGACTTATCGAGGTTCGACTGTACTTTATGACAGTTCAATGATAAAAAATATATTATAATAATTAATAATGAATAGGTTTAAGTAAAACACATTGTATCTTCTCGCTCCCTTCCACTCATTGCTATGATAAATACATTTTTCGAATATAAAATCGATATTTACTAAATTAAATTAAAATTTTTGATTTGAAGGAGCTCACGGTAAATTAAACTAATACAATAAGCACGAGGATGTGCGCATTCGAGCGAAAAGTGGCACATTTCCGAGCGAGGGAGGCAAATGAAGCGCGACGCGGAGCGGCGCGCTTCATTTTCCCGAGATCGGAATGTGCCACTTTGAGCTCGAATGTGCACACTCGGTTCTAAGCACGATTCACAAAAATTAATTTATTTTCTAAATAATTTGAATTTAAAACTACAACGCCGTGCCAAATGTATGATTTAATCTCGAGAAAATGACGTTTTATTTGAATACATTACTATTTTCTGTTTTAGACCGAAAAATAATTTAAACAAATTTAATAAATACGAGGATGTGCGCATTCGAGCTCAAACTGGCACATTTGCTTCCCTCGCTCAAAAATGTGCCACTTTGAGCTCGAATGCGCACACTCAGTTTTAAGCACGGATACCAATCATCCCGTTTTAACAAGAAAAAAATTGATCACGTTAGTTTATACCCCACCTCGTACACGGAAGGTTAAGCGTCAGTACCTATTCGTCCGACACACAGCACATAGATCAACGGTAAAAAGCCGAGTCTCCCAAATTAATAAAAAATCAAGTCGTCCAAAAACGAATAATTCCCAGTGTTGTTAATCTTCAGAGCCAATTCTTTGACGACTTTACGAAGCGATTCCACCTGCCCTTGAAGCTGAATCAAACCGATCGTCGCATTTTGTAACTCTTTATTACAGACATTTTGGCAACTCAAATGCGGAGCGCAATCTGTCGGGTAAAAGGCTAATGTTTCATTTATCGAGCCGGTAATGTTATAATTCTCATCGAGATAAGAGCCGGAATTGAGAGGATTCGACGTCCCATTCAAATCGTACGGTAGCACATCTATCAAACGATTTTTTTAAATTTAATTCGGAAGTTAAAAATTCAAAAAGGACGTACCAGAAATTCTGAACTGACCCGTGGGTCGCCGATAGCCGACGCCGTTCTTTCTAACATAGAGCCAGTAATTTATTAAGTCCCCTATTTTCAATTCGGTTTCGCAATCCTCAACCACCCAACTGCCATTTGTATTCTCCCGAGTTGATATCGAAATTAGTACATCCGACTCGGATGATTCATTTGCTTCGATCGCTCTACGCCCATGGAAATAAAATAATTCCAATCCGTCCTCGTCCGGTACGCTCACTTCGAAGCCCTTTTTGTAAACAACGAAGTCGGGAAGAGGCACCACGTAACTCCGCAACACTTGCGAAGAAGTGCCCAAGAAAAGCACGAGCAAAGCCCAAACGCACCGCAGAAACATCGTTTTGTGAATGAGCCTTTCGTTATTTTCTTTCACGCTCTTGTGCCAACGATAACCTTTTTAATCTTAATCATTTTAATTTCGTAGAATTGTAATTTTTCTTTTCTAGAAACTTATTTTGAATCGAGAGCCATTTCTCGCGAAAAATTTTATCTCTTTCGAAAACGGAAAAGAAATTCCAAAACCGCAAAATAATACCCCCGACCAAAATGACGCTAAAGCGATCGACTTGCACAACTCGACGAAATAAATTGGCGTTAGGGTTACCAACTTAAAATTTCGAGTCTGGAGATGTTTATTCGAAGATGTAAACGTTAGGGTAGGTCGAGATTAAATTTTTTAGCTTAAGGGTGGAAATTTGAAAAAGAATTTAGCAATTAATGGGACACCTGCCATATTAAAAACAAATATCTTTTTTTTTAAATTACAATTTGTACAGTGAAGCTAAAAAAGAAAAACCAGTTTTTCGACCCACCCTAGTAAATATTAAACAAAAACGCCCATTTGATGTGGACATTGACAAAATAATTAGCTAATTAAGCAATTAATTTTTAAATTTTATGTGCTATAAGCTAACATGAATGGTTTTTGAATTTAACAATTTTTAAATTTAATTATCATTCATTTTTTACATAGGAGTCATTCCATATGAAATCAACAAATGGGGTGTGCCGCCTGATTTTTAATTTTAATAAAAAAAAATTGTAGATGATCTTTGTGGTGCCAGAAGTGCTAAACCACCACCGTTTATTTTTTTTTATTGTTATAATATTATTTTTATTAAATAACAGAATTTAAAAATTTTGATTTTGATTTGATTTTTTTTATCATAAATTGACATAATTCTAATAGTTTAAATAAGTTATAAAATTTTTATAAATTATTATCAAACTCTCATATTATTTTCATATTTAGTTGTAAAAGTAGCACTTTTAAAAAAATCATATTTCCTAAAGAGGTAAAAATAACAGAATGGCACTAATTGAACTTCATTAAAGAAGATATGGACTACATTTCCTGAAAATTTCAGATTTTTATTTTTTCTTCCACATGGGTTTTTTTGGGGCCAAAGTTGAGCTTTTTTCAAAATTATCAATTTTCACAATTTTTTTTTTCGTAGAAGATTTTATTCTAGGACGATGATTATTATGTCACGACATCACAAGAGATAGTACTTTATTGTAAAAAAAAATCAACCCTTAATATGCAACAGGGTTGACACAGAGTCCAATCAAATATCGTAAAATGAAAAAATTGTGAAAATTTTGCATGGTCACCATCTTGTTCCTAATTGTTTTAGTTCAATTTTATTGTATTATATAAAGTGCACATTAAGGACCCTTTCAAATAAAAAATAACCTGTTCTAAATAAAAAGCTACAGCCCATTATGTACAAGTATGAAATTGAGCCAATTTTTGACTTCGGATGGGTACTGATCAGAAGTTATACAATAAAAAAAATAAACGGTGGCGGTTTAGCACTTCTGGCACCACAAAGATCATCTACAATTTTTTTTATTAAAATTACCAATCATCCGACACACTTTTTAATTCAAATTTGTTGATTTTATATGGAATGACCCATACTGGACTAAAACTGGACGGTTGGTAACCCTAACTTTCGTTATTTGGTCCAAAACATTAACAAATAACAATTTTGAGTTCGAACCGATGGAGTTCCCTCTTCCCCCGAAACTTAGAACTACCATTTTGGGACAAAATTAATTACGACGCTTTAAAACTGGTTTTACCGACCGATAATACTAAAGATTAATTATATTATCTTACTAAGCGATTTATTATAAACGCAACCGTCGAGAAAAACAGTTCAGTAGCGCCGAAGATGTTGTTCTACAAGCTTGCAATAGTATTCGCGTCGTTCGCATGGATCGGGGCCCAATTTTTGGTCCCCGACGTCGAAATTTTGGCGTTCAGTCCCAAAGGCATTCGCGTCAGCATCCCGGACGGTTCCGGCATAAGATTATTCGCTTTCCACGCCAACTTCAATAAGAAATTAGACGGGGCCCACGTGGGCGATCTGTCGCGAGAGGTCCTCCACATGAAAACGGCAGATGGGGCTTCGAAGACTGCGAAACAACCCTTAAAGTTGGCGACACCGTTCATTACTGGTATTTCGTCATCAAAGACGGCTTGGGGTACCGAAGGACGACAAGGTCTTCGTCGTTAAAGGTAACACTCGTCTTTCAAAAACTCAGCCAAAGTAATAACCGTTTTTTCCCGAGCAGAATTGGTCGGAGCCGTGGTGCAAAACGAAGAAGCGCCGACGATGGCACAATCGGCGTCGGCACCACAAGAAAAATTGCATTTCGACGACGGCCGGCAACTGATGATTTGCGAGAGAAGCGTTGCCAACACCACAAAGTATCTGATAACTATTCAATCGGAAGTGATGGCCCTGAGGGAGGAAAATAAAATATTAATTTCGCTGCTCGAAGAGCACCCCAATGCCGGGAAGTTGGTTCTGAGTGGAGGGATACCCCCGGGTTCCGAGACCGAAGCGATCGTGGGTTTCGTTCTTAGGGAGAAATTGGGGCTGCGGCCTATTATTGTTTCTGCGAAACGAGAAGAAGACGAAAGTATCACCTTCGAGGTCTCCCTCAACGACAAATTGCGGATTATTAATGCTAGCAAAGATAAATTGGCGGGGAGTCGGATTGCTATTAAGCCCTTCCTAACCTAAATTATTTGTTTTGTAATTTATTTAATTTATTGCCGCGTTGTATTATTTAATTTATTTGTGTTTTGCGTACTTAATGTTTTTTAGTAAAAGGGGGCATGAAATGGATGACGTTACTCGGACGTCATTCTATGACCAAAGGTTAAACTCTTTATTTATCTATGAATAATTTAATTGTAATTAGTAATAATTATTGTTGACTTTAATAAGTACTATGTTAAATAGATAATAAAATTAAACTACTATTCTTTGACTTTTTAGTGATCGTCTACTAATTCCCTTGATCGGGTATTAGGGCAAGCGAGTAATTATTTTGAAATATTAATTTTACTAATAGCCGTTCTCTTATATTTTGAAATTTTATAACTGGAAACCCATATTAATTAATAAAAAGAAAGAAAATGGAATTGTAACAGATAGAAATAATAATAATAATAATAATCTTATAAACAAATCCTTTTAAATTCAGCGAAAACCGCTTTGCGACATCTCTCTTCATTTAAAAGCAATTAATTTTTTTCCAAGATCGAATTGTTTGTAAATTAATTTAGCGCGCCCCTGTAATTTCACGAAAAAATTAATGGCCCCCCCGATCGGCGCTGAATTCGATAGGAAACTAAGCGAGAAGAGTTATGGTGAATTTTTCATTTAAAGTGGCATTTTCCGGAAGTAGAATAATCTACATATCGTGCAACAAAAGTATAGTTGAAGTTGTATTTCCTATTAACAAGGAAGACATAAATTTCCCCCTCGTAAATTGTTATTAAACAATAATTTACAATGTTTTTATTCTAATAAATCCCCCGTTAGGTGTGCAATTAAAAAGAAATCTTTCCATTTTTCCAGACTTGGGCATTTTCTAGGGGAAAATTATTTCAAGCCGGAAAATTAGTTGGCACGAGCTTCGTTTTAATTTTGCGGATTCGAAATAAATTAAAGTGTGCGGTATTTAATTGAAAAAGTTGCGTCGTACACTATTTTTAAGTAGGGCAGTGCTTCCCAACCTTTTTTTAACACGCCCCACCTAAGTCATTCTAAAATTTCAATGCCCCCCTATGTAACATTAATATTTTTGAAGTTATACTTCTTTTGGCGCGCTTTGAGAGTAAAATATTAGCACTGCTAACGAAAATTCGACAGTTGAAGTAAGAAAGTGAATTAGTACTTGTGAACGAGGCTTAAAACCGAGTGTGCGCGTTCGAGCTCAAAGTGGCACATTCCGATCTCGGGAAAATGAAGCGCGCCGCTCCGCGTCGCGCTTCATTTGCCTCCCTCGCTCGGAAATGTGCCACTTTTCGCTCGAACGCGCACATCCTCGTCTTTATTCCGTTTGCCCATCTATCCTTCGCTCTTTCAAATCAAAATATTAAATTATATTTAGTAACTATTGATTTTATGTTCGAAACACGTGTTCACCATAGCATGGAGTGGAAGGGAGCGAAAAGATGCGACTATAGTTACGGTGCGAGCGAGAGCAAACGATTAAAATTGATTGACTAAATTTTCATGCAATTTCTTGACCTAAATTGCTGTGAATCGTGCTTAAAACCGAGTGTGCACGTTTGAGCTCAAAGTGGCACATTCCGATCTCGGGAAAATAAAGCGCGCCGCTCCGCGTCGCGCTCCATTTGCCTCCCTCGCTCGGAAATGTGCCACTTTTCGCTCGAACGCGCACATCTTCGTATTTATCGAACTTATTTTTGCACGTGGCTATATTTAATTGAATTACATCAAAGAAGTATAACTTCTAATGCGCGTACGTAAGTACACGCACCAAATTTTTTAATTTTGTATATAAAAATTGAATTGTCTATACAGGGTGTTTTACGACGAGCTTACACTATCTATATATTGGAAACTACTCATACGATTTTCATAAAAATTGGTATAGAGTGATAACAAGCTATGGCAAATTCATGGAAAACATTTTCACAGACATGCCACTTCCGGTTATACCGGAAGTGAACAGCAACTTTGTTATTTTAAATAAAACACCCTATATATTATTAACTTTTTGCCTTCTACGTTAAATTTTAATATTACTTTTATAAAATACCCTATACCTAAAATGTAGTTTTCAAGATATTAATTTTTTTAATAAATTATTGTCAGTTTCAGACCCTTATATTAAAAATTCTATGTGAACATCCCCTATACGAAATAAAATAAGTCTTGTCGGGTTAATGAGTGGAAAGATCAAGCTAATTAGGGACCTGTCCAAAATTGCTTTATTGTATACCTACAGGGCTAGTAAAAAGAGGTGTAGAAAGTTCAACTTTAAAAAAGTGAAATATCTTAATTTTTTTAAATGAAACTACCATTTCTTTTTCTCTTTTACTGAAATCTACGGCCAAAAATAAGGGGAGTTTATGTGTACTTTCCTATACCGAAACCTAAGCGTTTTTGAAACATTAACAAAAATTTAAAAGTCTTTATTATTTCTGCTTTATTGTTGCTTATTAAAAGTAGGCCGTGTTATTAATTTTTTAATTTAGTAGGCCGTATATGTTGCTCTATTAATTAAATATTAATTTTTATTATTTGTGGTTATTGGCACTTTTACCAAGTGATAGATATGGCCCGTTTGGAATCAAACAATAAAGATTATGTAAATTTCTTTTTAATACATGGTAAATGTGACGGAGTTATATCAATATATCTATATCAATTTTTATAAAAATCGTGTGAGTAGTTTCCAATATATAGATAGTGTAAGCTCGTCGTGAAACACCCTGTATATAAGCCTAATTATACCTTGTTCAAGACACAAGATTTAGGTTTTAGAAAGAAATCACTATGAAATTATTAAGAAAAAAACAATAAATTTTTCAACACATATAATATAGGTAGATAACTAAAAATCAAGTACGTTTTCAAATTGAATAATGATATTGTCCCCATGTGGGGCGTGGGACCGACGTTGGGAAACACTGATCTAGGGGCACGAAGACGTGGATAATTTTAAGAAGTGTGCGTGTGTGTGTGTGTGCGCGCGGTTAAGCCAGTTTTTAATTTTCGGAGATAAAATTTTGTTTTGGCGGAGTTTAAAAACTAATTTAGCGTAGAAGCTGACAGTGACAACCTTTGATGAATAAATAATAAGATATTTGCATATTTTGTGACTGGCAGAGGTGCTAATACCTTGAAATTGCGAATGTTTTATTCATTAGCATGCATGTACCAATTTAAACAACTACTTATGCATTATTAATACTTAACCGGCAATCTACACACTAAAATTTATTGCAATTTAATTATTCTAATGTGTAGTTTTCCTTAAATTTCCATTACAATCGCGCTTTGTTCCTTTCGGCGAGCCAAAATGCTTTGTTTCGAATTATTTTTGCATGTCTCAAATAAAAAGATTACGTTCTCCTCTTTTGGAGGCGAAGCCCTAAAGATTTTATTCCGTATATGAGGCTTTGCTATTCTCGATGAACAAAGATGGATAACCTAAGCCTTACAAGCAATTTTGAGAATTGTAGATAACCGTGATTTATGGTGATTTACGCTAAGGATATTGTTCTACTCCATTCCTCGACTCAACAAAATAATTAATTTGTATTAGAAACACAATTTATGTTGGAAATTACTTTCGATTTAATTTTCATGCTCAATAATTGTGTCCCAAAGGCCCATCCAATTTATTCTTAAATTGCTAATCGATATGCTTTTCTCCGAAGTTCTTTTTTTCCGACAATCCCTTCAGTCTTTTCGCTCGCATCTTAAACGATCTCGGGGACTTTAAATTATTAAACGTTGTAGGTACAGTACATGACCGTCAAAAGGTAAATAATTGATTTGTAAAAAATCGCGCAGAGACACCTATTTGCTCAAATTTAATCGTCTTTCGATGGGCAAAAGGGGCAAATTAATCGGACACGACGTTTGTGCGAAATAAATAATTTGTCCACTCGATTTGTGTGAAAATGGATGTACACTGGGAATCATATCAATATGGGCATGGGTCTGGTCGGGCGACTTTCGTGCCTATTTCAAAACGATAGAATTGAAACTATTCTAATATAACTATGGTTACGAAGTGATTAACCTTTCTGATTGGTCAATTAGCTAACGGCCATAATGGTGTATCAAAAATGAGCCAATCACAGAGACTTATTTAAAGCGGGATCTTTAAAATATGCTTTAAACCACTTACAGTTCTAATCACGTTATATAAAATACCATTTCACATAAAAGATATATACATAAACAAATATATATTTAATTTTTAAGCTTTTTTAATAACTCGAATTATTGATAATTCGAATTAATTTTGGTGTCTCTTCGACTTCGACTTATCGATGTTGGACTGTATTTCTCTTATTCGAAATTTTAAGTTGTCATTTATTTAATATAAATTTTAATGAAGATTTCTTATAAAGAAATGTCAATAAAATTTTAAATCAAAATTTCTCTCGTTTTATTTTATTTACGTGCTCAATGACTATTTTTTGTGGTAGTCCTTAAAAATAATACTTATTTTTTTCTCGTTATATTTTTGAAATTTTTCAGTAATATCTAGTCGTAAAATTACAATTAATTTGTCAAAATGCGCGGGATTTTAGAAAACTTTCACGAATGTCGAATGGCGAATGTAAAGTCCCTCTTCGCGAGATATAGGAAGGTACACCTTGCATAACAGGTAAAAACATATTGTTTTGTTAGAAAACTGGTTTTGATAATCTGATATTTTTTATTATAATTGCAAGTATCATTCACAAAATGATCGAAAGGAGAATATCATTTTTGTTGCTTATTTTGAACCAGTTTATTCCACAATAACATTAATTTTTGGAAATATTCTATTTAAAATTAAAAAAATAACATATATTTCAAAATTTAGCTCATAAGCAATCTTTACAAATATACTTTTGATTTGTGATTTAATAAAAACAGCTGTTTGAGGTTTTTTCCAACAATTTTGAAACCATATTACTAAAGTAATATATGCATGTTTTAATAAGTTTAATATAGTAGATCAAAAGTAAACAGCTCTTTAAATAGATCATATAGGTACCATATATTTTTTTTTGAAAAAAATAAGTATTATTTTTAAGGACTACCACAAAAAGGGACATTGACCACGTAAATAAAATAAAAGAAGACAAATTTGGAATTAAAATTTTATTGACATTTGTTTATAAGAAATCTTCATTAAATTTTAATTTTTGGTTTAAATAAATTACAACTTAAAATTTCGAATAAGAGAAATAGATGAAACCGTATCTTTAAAAGTTTGCTTTTTTCAGAAACAGTCGAACCTCGATAAGTCGAAGTCGAAGGGACGGCAAAAATAATTCGAATTATTAAAAACTCGAGTTACCAAAAGAAGTTCAGTTAAATACTTCCGTGTATATATGTACATCATTTATTTTTTATAGAAAACGGGACGCTTTGTAATCGTGCTTAAAACCGAGTGTGCACATTCGAGCTCAAAGTGGCACATTCCGATCTCGGGAAAATGAAGCGCGCCGCTCCGCGTCGCGCTTCATTTGCCTCCCTCGCTCGGAAATGTGCCACTTTTCGCTCGAATGCGCACATCCTCGTATTCATTAAATTTGTTTATATTAATCTTCCCTCTTTTAAATCAATAATTCATTTATTTTAATAAATCGGAAATTTAATTATTCTGGTATGGCAACGGTTTTGTAATTTTTTATTAAAAACTCTTTCAAATTAAATTAATTATTGTAAATTGTGCTTAAAGCCGAGTGTGCACATTCGAGCTCAAAGTGGCACATTCCGATCTCGGGAAAATGAAGCGCGCCGCTCCGCGTCGCGCTTCATTTGCCTCCCTCGCTCGGAAATGTGCCACTTTTCGCTCGAATGCGCACATCCTCGTATTCATTAAATTTGTTTATATTAATCTTCCTCTTTTAAATCAATAATTCATTTATTTTAATAAATCGGAAATTTAATTATTCTGGTATGGCAACGGTTTTGTAATTTTTTATTAAAAACTCTTTCAAATTAAATTAATTATTGTAAATTGTGCTTAAAGCCGAGTGTGCACATTCGAGCTCAAAGTGGCACATTCCGATCTCGGGAAAATGAAGCGCGCCGCTCCGCGTCGCGCTTCATTTGCCTCCCTCGCTCGGAAATGTGCCACTTTTCGCTCGAATGCGCACATCCTCGTATTTATCGGATTTGCCTATACAGTCGAACCTCGATAAGTCAAAGTCGAAGGAACAGCAAAAATAATTCGTCACATCAAAAACTCGAGTTACAAAAAGAAGTTCAGTTAAATACTTCCGTATATATGTGTATATCATTCATTTTTTATAGAAAATAACCAAAATTGATCTACAATCATTAACATTATTTATTTTTAATAAGACCCTAAAAAATATAGTTATTTACATATTATTTACTGTTAAATTGAAAGTAATCTAAAACAAAAATATAAAAATAGTTTCTTTTGTTATAAAAGAAACGGTAAAACCATCTTAAAACTGTTCATAAGGCATTTAAATCTTGTATTGTAGTATAAAACCTTTTCGTCGTAGTTAACAATAGAGCTTTTAAAGCATCAATAACACCAAACCAAGCCGTCCTTAATCCTTTCTCAGGTAGCGAAATATTTAGAAGAGTTGTAATTTTTAACTTCGAGTCATCGACCTATTTACTAATAAAAACTTGAATTTAATGAATTGTAAAACGCTTCGACTTATTAAATAATTCGATTTATTAAATTTCGAGTTATTGACATCAAAATATTAACGTTGAGATAGGCAAGTCCTAGGGAAACTGGTTCGAGTTCGAGCTATCAAAAATGCGGCTTATCGGCGTTCGACTTATAGAAGTTCGACTGTATTTACTTGCTAAATGCATATCGTAGTGTTGAAGGGACCCCTTAAATGCTTCGTATTGTTAAAGGCTTGGAGCAGGTAGTATTTCGAAGCTCGCTTCCATGTTGGGAGTCGAACCTCGTTAAACACCACGAAAGTCGCCCGACCAGACCCATGCCCATATTGATATGATTCCGAGTTTACAGTGCACGTCAAAAGAGAACGGACGTGCGAATGAGAAGTAAAAACCTCCAAAAGATAGAGGACCAACATTACATTAAATCACCAACAGTTTCTAAACACTCGAATCGATCCCTTTTGCCTACAACATCAACCCATCAAGTTTAGGCAAAGCGCGATATTCCCTGACAGATGTTCCTCCATCTGACAAGGCGCGCGCTCGAAGGAAACCTTCTTGGCATTTCCCCAACCACCAAACCAACAGACACAAAGAGCAGATTTTCGCAAAAGAATTTTTGGGGAAGGTTATTAATAAACAATGGGGAGGGGTGGTGCGTGGGGGCGCGATATTTTCGGCCGGCGTACGATTGCAAACATGCAGAGGAGCGGTCCATCAGCGTAACACCGAGCCCTTCCGGCGATACATCATCCGGCTTGCTTTAGTCATTTATATTACCTCGACATCGCACAAGCGTCGGAAATTATTGATGGTGACACGTATTAAGCGACGCTGTCATCTGAATTACTTTTTACTGAAATTTAATAACAAACATGTCACAAAAACCGACCCGCTGAAGCGTACAATGTGCCGCTTGCGACGCGAAAATTGCGCAAATCGGGCGATTAATCAACACACGGAAACGTCTGATCAACTAACGATCCGAATAGGTGCACGATCCCCCCCCCCCTCCCCCGAAAACGATTAAAGAGTACCATTTCGAATTGCGACAATTAAATCCGTTAAATACCCATTAATTTTCCGGCAAATTCAATACCCGGTGTAACGCGTTATTTTACAGGCGCGCTTAAATATATGTACCTTTGATGTCCGAAAGGACAGAGCCATTAAAAATAATTCGATTTAAATTCTAAATTCGACGCAAGCACGCACAGCTGAATTTCGACATTTTGGTTCCAAAAAAGAAGCACGGTGACAACGGCCGGCTTCATTTTCAAATCACACTCAACCGTAGGAAAAGGTCTTAGGGATAACGTTGATCAACTTTTTTGGAAAGGTAAAAGTATGTACAATTCGGAACACTTCGACGATTTTGAAAAAAACCTGCAATGTTACTGTTTGGTTTGAACTTTTGAATTTTGGTATTTATTACAAAAAATTGCAGGTTTTTCTACTTTTACAAGTGCCTTAACGTCTCCTGAAATTGAAAAGATTAGTGCTCTTAAAAATAAAACGTTTTAAACGAAACCCACCCCATTTTAAGACCGAATTAAAGCTCAAAAAATCCGGATTTTTTGAGCCGAAAGACGCTTTAAATGTGGGAGAGTCGAAACGCACGAGGGGCTTTGGCATAAAGGCCAAGTCGCACATGTCTCCAATTATATGGAGAGAAACGCTTAAGTTTTGCAAAATGCAAGGGGTGAAAGCTCAACATGTATGAGCTATGGATATGAGACCTTTTAACAAAGTCAAAACGCCCTGAAAAAAACGTCCTGAAAAGCAAAAGTTAGTGGATTAAGTATTTCAAAAAAAGTAATAAAAGACCTGAAAAGGAAACACATCATTTAGTCAAGGTAGCTGAAAAGGGCATATCGGAAACGAAAATTCACAAACACTAACCCGAACACGAAAATTTGCAAAAGAATAAGTTGAATCTATGGTCGAGGAACCGCGAACGACCGTGCTGAGCTCAAAAGGCTGCAAAGCAATTATTTCGAAAAACCGTAACTCTCCCAACATTTGATTGTTATTAATTAGATCGCATTTTTATTCCCCAGAATTTTATTTTAATTCTTATTCAATTTTTAATGTTGAATAAATGTCCTAAAGGCTCATTTCTTTGAGCTTGGGCGCTTAATGACCACCCTTTTGAGGGAGTCAAAACCTGAAATACTATTTTTAAGAAGCAAAGCGGAAAAGAACTCGATGACTTCCAAAAGGACAGTCAAAACCCAGGGCCCTAACCACAAGAAGACAAAAGTCTCACGCCTGTGCTCTGACCTAAGAGCTTTCGCGCCTGAAAATTTGTGAAAAATCTATGCCCCCTCTTCCGCCACCTCTAAAAAGATTCCATTTAAATTAATAAACAAACTTAGAGCTCGCGCTCCTTGTTTTCCAAAATCTTTTTTAGAAGTGGCAGCATTTGCAAAACGCGGTCTCTAAGGGTGCCCCATGCCCAGCTAGCGTGGGCATGGAAGCGGTACAAGTTTTACATGAAATACACAGATATATAAACATTTTTTTTGTGCAATTGCATTCAGGCCAATTGAATTTATTAGAAGAGCGCAAAATATTCAAAATTAGAGTATTAAAAAAAGGCAAAAATTGGCCTTTCAGCAAATTGCACAAATGTTGAAACAATAATCGGAATTATTCTCCCTGTTTGGGTTTTGGTGTAAAATACAATAAATCCTTACAACTAGGCGAGGGGCGCAGGGGTCCTTAAGAAAGATAACACAAGGCACCAAAAACCCAAAAGTTCGAATAAGTTCCGATTGCAAAAGGACTTGGTCCTTTTGCAGCTTATTGAATCAACGCGGGCGTTTTCTGCAGTTCAGAAATTAATTCAAAGGCAATGCCTTAGAAAAAAAATCTTCCCTTACTGAAAACCCCCATACACAGATATAAAACAATTTAAAAAAAATTGCAGGGGGTGAACGGTTTTTTAAGCAAAGACCGAACATCCAACTCTGAGAGACGTACTCTCCGAATTTTTATTTCGTCCTTTGCTTAACTTTACACAAAAGCCATTTTTTTTATTAACCAAACAGATGGTTAATAAATTACCAAATTAATTAGGTTTAGAAATACTTATTTTCTTTGAACACTTGTTTTCTTGTAACATAGAAAAGTGAATAATATTTTATTGTGTTTAAGTACACCAAAGACAAACACAAGTGTTCCAAAGCAATCAACAATTATCAAATTTGAAAAAGCAATTAATAATTATAAAACAAACTAAATGGCTGCTAAAATTATGAACAAATTCTTTAGGTGGAGACTTGACCCTGTTCTGAAAAACGCAAAAAAATCAAAAATACCTTATGACTGAGTATGAAATAAATTAATTAAGACATTTTTGAAAAAAGTTTTCATAACAATCATAAGGTTTATAATACTGATCTGTTGACAAGTATTTTCTTAATGCCTGAAGGGCATTTGAATCGAAGAATCCGTATTTTGGCGACCCACCCCAACGATATCCCGGGCGCACCGTTTTATTTCCTAAGCAAAAGTTACAAAAAAAATAACAAGTCTCCACCATCCAATTTCACCCCCTGCAATGGAAAAATTTAAAACTACTTACCGAAAAGTGCCTTCTTCCTCTTCCAACGTCCCAACGCTGGACGAACCTACCCTATGTCCTTTTAAAGATGTATTGTGCACCTCGGCGTTCGGTTGTCCGAGGTGCTATCCTCCACGATCCACCCCCTCAGGAACGGTCAGCTACCACAAAACACACGAAAACTTTTTTAAACCGAAACGCGCGATTTTTTTTTAATTAAAGGGACCACTACTGTACTGGGAGGACAAACACTCGTTTATAAGACTACGGATTGCAAACGAAAACCGGAGAAGTTCTAGTTGTCTTCATACCAAGCTGAAAAAATCCAAAAGAATTAGTTTTTCTTGTCTTTGGGTGGTTGCAACTATAATTAATCAATACTAATTAATTAATATTGATTAATTAAAGTTGCAACTAGAGTTCCAACCAAAATTGTTTAAATTTTGATTAGAGCTCTTCGAATAAGTTTGATTAAAAATAATTGTTGGCTAATCACAAAGGCATTGAAATGTTGATATCAGTTGACCTCCCAAAAAGCCAACGAGATATCCGAAGCCAGGTAGAAAAGTTAGAGTGACTAATAAATTGTTATACAATGAAAGTAAAATTATTTTAAATCCCTGTAGTTAACTTATTTAATTTTGGGGATGAAAAGTACTATTTTCATCCTCAGAACTAAATAATAAATTGTATTTCAATGGCTTTGTGAAAATGCAAAAGTCCTAAAAAAAATAATATCAGATTAGTGACAAATAAGATCGTGTTGAAGTACTGGACCCTTGAAGACACCAATGGAACAATATAGTAACTGAATCTCTGAAAGTTGAAACTAAAAAAAGTAATTGTAAATGTGCAAGATTGGAATCCACTTGCAATCCACCCAAATCTCAAACGATGGCAAACCTAGATACAGTAAATAATTAAAAGAAACCTACCATAAAAAAAATCGTCATCTTCCTGGAATCTGCGACGTCCTTTGAAGATGATGTCCTGGAAGATGTTCCAGGAGCTCCATCCCATGTAACAATCGAAAGGGAATTACTTATCACTCTTACTTAATTGTTGAAGACATAATTAGCACATATAAGAACTAAATTTTTACAGAAGCTCTAAATGGGCTTCTTTCTCCTATGAAGTCGAACACACAACTAAATTTTGTTACCTAACCCAAAGGCTGTGCAAATGTAGATATCGGCCGTCGATACAAAAACATGATTGTCTATCACACCCGGTGAATGCATAAGCCTTCGGCAGCTGATATACAAAATACCTTTACTCTTTAACGTTACTAATAAACAATTCAATTAACAACAATACAATTATTATACCAAGTTTGGTTATTATTAATTACTGAGATTCAATTAGTATCTTCCATAATGTTTAGCAATAACAGAAACACAACAATTTTTGAAATTCAACAAAGCATTTTGAATTAAAATATTCCGTCGGAATAAAATGATGCTCCAATACGAAGCAAACAGTTCAAATCAATTCAAATTTATTGTAACATTAAATTACTTTGCATATTAAAAATGTTCATTTTATTCGAGCAAAAGATTAAAGCAAATTGCAGCCTCCTCCTCCCCTTACAGCTGCCCTGACCTCGCCAAAAGTTGCAAATCAAATTATATTGTCATTTTCAATAATTGTTGTCTTTAATTTTTTAAAAGAAATTATGCCTTTTTCGATCCTTCGAAATTATAAGAAAAATATATGAAATATGTATGTGTGTAAGGGGAAAAGAAATAAAAATTGCTCCTGGATGCACGATCAGATATTCTCCTGCAGAAAAATAAGTATAAAGGACCTCACCTAAGGACCATCTCAGATCTCATCCTTGGTCCAGACTGGATGGAGCAGCTAGGCACCAGATGGGCTTGGATGTTGAAGCCATTAAATTTCTCATAGCTGACCCTAACATAAAACAATTAAAATTAGAATCATATTTATTAAAGATGTTAAATTCAGTTTTTTTGTGCATTACAAGAGCTGCAAGAGAAGTCCATGCTTAGGGGTTACCTAATTAAAAATATATGGCAAACACATAGTAAAAAAACATTCAAATGGGCGAAAGCCGTCCCTGTTGCGTAGTTTAAGGCTGCTATCTCATCCCTCGATATAAAGCGGGACGAAATCACCTGTATAAAACGCTATAAAAATAATGTTATAAGGGGTGGTTATGTTTAAAATATATTCTCTGCATTTGAATTCCTCCACGAAGTCCATTGAAACCTATTTTGCAAATACCAAGTCTGTTCAAAGGTATTTCCCAAAAGTAATTAAGCACAAATAATCTTACCATTTAAATACATTTAGTAACACACTTTTAACAATTTTCCACAGCCAAAAAGACCCAACAACCGCTTAAGTAAAATTGCATGACTTAAGCATAGGTACTGCGCGCGTTGCTTTCAGCGCTTGCTCGACTGGAATGAATAGGACCGCTGACGTCACACTTACACGAGTACACGGGTACGAGGCTATAGCCTCTATAAGCATATACCTCTGTCGCACTTTTCACCTATATCCAGCCTTGTCGCACTCCATACGCGTTTCTTTAAATTGACACCTTAAATTACCCATTGCATTCACGTTTATTCGAATTCGATTTTTTCGAAAAAAACCATCAAAATCAATTTGGAAAAATTACCAAACGTGCCAAAAACGTTTCTCTATAAATCTAAATACTAATTTTGGCAAAATTTCGTTTAAACTAATCAATTAATTTAATGAACTAGATCGATGGGGTTCTGGACTACAATTGTACTCGGCATGCTACGGTAATTTGGGACTCTGGATTTCGCTATTGCAATAGCTATGAGTGGTCGTAAAATGAGTTAACCCCTTGACATACAATGACGGCTAGGAGACGTCAAGAACTGTATTCAATTTTATGTTACGAAAAAGGTGCGTTTTCAACAATAATTTTGTTAAAAGGCACAAAATTGGCGATTTGGGAATTTTGTTATTAATATAATTCTGTAATATTTAATTGCGAATTGTCCAGAGAGTAAATTAATTCTTGTAAAGTGTGCTTAAAGCCGAGTGTGCGCGTTCGAGCTCAAAGTGGCACATTTCCGATCTCGGGAAAATGAAGCGCGCCGCTCCGCGTCGCGCTTCATTTGCTTCCCTCGCTCGAAAATGTGCCACTTTTCGCTCGAACGCGCACACCTTCGTATTTATTCAATTTGTTTCAATTACTTTTTGGATTTAAAAAGGAAATAGCAATGTATTCAAATAAAACGACATATGCGCAGCAACATATAGTTTGATAACCACTGGTCTAGCTATACACAAGCGCAACATAGCGCGTTGTTATATTTAATTTAGTCGCGCCAAAGAAGTATTACTTCTAACGTGCGTACAAAAGTACATGCACCGGTTTTTTTTTTTACATAGAATGAAATTCAGTTTTAAACATTTAGCAAAATTATTAAAGTAAACTCGAAGAATAAATTATTTTAAGTTTTTAGACAACTCAAATTAAATAAATTAATAACTTGGAAAATTTTTAAAATATATTTAAGAACTTTAGAAATTTTTAATTATCAATTTTTTTTGTATAACACAAATTGAATAAAACAAAACTTTATTCGGTAAATTTAAAAGAAAATTTTGATGAAAAAATTATTATGTATTTTCAGAAAACTCAAATAGAGTAAATACAGAATTTGTGGTTTTTCAAAAAACTTTGTAAATCATTAATTTACGCAAATAAAATTAATATTGGAGAAAACTCAATAAATAAATTATCTTAATTGTTCAGAAATATTAAATTTATAAAATTAAATACAGTCAAACCTCGATAGGTCGAAGTTGAAGAGAAACTAAAAATAATTCGCGTTATCAAAAATTCGAGCTATCGATATTAAAATATTTTTTAGTTTATGTTTTTAAAATTTACTTATTGTTTTTTTTTTCTTAATAATTCCCCAGTGAATTCTTGCTAAAACCTAAATCTTGTGTCTTGAACAAGTTGTAATTAGGCTTCATTTATGGAATAATTCAATTTTTAAATATAAAAAAATATTTATATGTTATATATTATATGCATCAAAATTTTAGAATGACTTAGGTGGGGAATGTTAAAAAAAGATTGAAAAACACTGCTCTACATATTTCAAAATATTTGAAAACTATTAATTGTTTATTTTATGTTATTTGTGTATGCTCATAACAGTTAAGTTGAGCCAAATTAATAGTTTTTTTCGGACTCATCAAATTCGGTTTTTTTGTATGTCAAGGGGTTAAGGGTTAATTGTTGGAAATTTCTGATTGGAAATAAAACGTTTAACTACCCTAATAAAACGCATAAAAAACTATTATTTTAAAAAGATCTATAGGAAATATAAAAAAAATAATTAAAATATTAAACATAGTCTCTTTAAATGTACCTTAAAAGTTTTTCTTCAGTTTAACAATTTGTAATTCTTGCAACCCTTTTAAAATGATACGATCATTTAAAGTGCACGTTAGTATTTTTCGCAAATAAATTGATTTTTAAAGGCCAGCATCTCCCACTTTCGTCGGATTTAAAATAAAATGGAAAAGGAAACGTCGAAGGTAGAAGAATCACGTAATGTAGGAAGATTTTAAAATAAGAAAACGTGTGTGTGTGTGTGGTAAGGGTTTGTTTGCATCAGCATCCTTGTATTACTCTTAAGGAAATTGGATTTTTCTCGAAAGAGATTGGAGGCCGGAATATTCTCCTCTTAAATACTCAAAAACATAGTAACGAAACCCTGCAATAGCGAATCTTCATTTCGACGTAAAAAACTAATAGCGCAACGTCATTTCCAGTCATGCAGATTGTTTATATTCCTGTATTTCTTTCGCCGAGTTGCAAAAGCAAACGGATTTTTTTCCCCGTACAATATAACACAAAGAGTTTGTTGTTTGGGGTGCCGGAGGCGGATCGAGATGGGGGGATGGCGGTCTTCTGCGATATGATTTCATGTGTCGCAGTACGCAGATTTGTTTTCATTTGGTTGTTGTGTCACCGCTGAAAAAATATCCCCAACGAAAAGACCGGCTGAAATAGACTCCGAAAATTGAAAATAATAGCTTCGGGACACAGGGAAATGACAAAATTGAGTTAAGACAACGTGAGGGAAATAAAACCAAGAAATACGTTTGCTTTGGTTATTCAATTTCAAAACATTCGTTTCGGAACATTCGCCCTCCGCCATCGTACCAACTTTTTAATCCGTAATGCTCCATCCGAAGAGAAAAAAAGTGCACGTTTTCTGAATGTGGCAGGTTAATAATGCACCACTTACTTTTGCATTCGCGGAGAGCTCGCAAGTAATTGCGCCCCCGTTTGCGAGACATTTTCGAGACATGTTTAGTGTCTCTGTCAGTTCGATCACGACGGATGGCAGTTCCGGAGGTTTAATTACTTCGCGGTGATTCCTGACGTAGAGTGATGCCAGAACGTCTTTGTTACAGACAACGAGTTTCTTTCGTTTCCGCTGATGAAGACGGACTACGCCTTTGATTGCGAACGATAGGAAGCCACCGGAAACTAACGATTACAAATTAACTACCCTTATTACTTTTTTCGACTCGCGGCCCCCCCGCTTCGGGCTGCGGCTTGTTTAAAAAATAAATAGAAAAAAGAGCGGCGTGTAGCGCGCGATTGACCTATTTTTTAACCCCCGCAGTCGAACGGGCAACCACCGTCTATTTGTCAGACACTGCGCTTAAAAAGGTTTTGCCATTTTGTCATAATCCGTGTGTGACCATACAGAAAGCGGGCTTGGCAATTTACATAATTTTATTGAAGTAGTCAAGACTCTGCCTAACGTATAAAAGTAAATTGAAGCTTATCCTCGAGGGAATTACTTTTTTATAAAAATATGAATATGAGATTTTAAAATGCAATTAAAGTGCGAAAGGGCGCAACGGTAACTTGTTCGGGATCCGGCCCCGTTCTTAGTTTTCGAATTTGAATTGCGTCGTGGCGAACGTACGGGGAAAAACGTAGTTTCGTTTTTTTTTTTTGACTTCGGTATCGAACAATCCGGTCACGATAATAACGTGTTACAAATTGCTTTTAAATTTTAAATCGAATCTAGGAAATATATCTGAGAGCTTTTATTGCATCTTAACATGCTAGCGTTGTTACTGAAATCTGCATTTTAATGCTTTAGTACCGATCCGCATTACAATTGCTTTTTTGAAAATTCGATTCGAATTAATTAAATCATTTTAAGAACGCCAGAGGCCAAAAGTTAACAAAGGTGCTATAGTTACCTTTTTTTTTGGAAACTATCTTATAAGGGAGACCGGGGTTGAAAGTCACAATTTTTTTCTGTTGCATTTATAGAGCCCATGGTCTTAATTTATCAATGACATTTATATGTCAATAGATAGTGTATTTATTCTAGTTTAAGAAAAAATAAAGACTTTTTCTTTACCCTTAGCTAAAGAGAACATATTATAATTTTTATAAAAAAAGAGAAGTGTGACATTTAACCCCGTGTCAGGGATGTTTGTCAGACGTTAAATAAAAGGTGAAATACAAAACGAGAAAACAAATACCTATTCTATCTAACTACTAGCCCCCGCTAACTTTAGACAACCTTCCCCAAAACAATTTTAGACAATTAACTCCCAAAATAAATTTAAATCAATGGTCATTTAAAAAACCATATAATGATATGAAACATATCTTAAACATCATAAATACACGAATAGATATATCACTACGCAAAATTTAATTATATATATTTTTTATACGGCATTTCAGAGCGAACTGAAGTGAAGTACGCAAGGAGGTATTGTGCTCGGGCATCTTTGACACGGGTAAACAAATTTATTAATTCATTAGGTTTTCTGTTATGGTTAATGTGACAACCTACCCGTGAGACAACCATACCCCGTCTCCCCTACTATAAACCAGTGTTTCCCAACGTGGGTCCCACGCCCCACATGAAGGCAATTTAAAGGTTTAGGGGTTTCAATTTGAAAATGTAATTGACTTTTAGTTATTTACCTATTATACAGTGCAACTTGGATAATTCGAAGCTGAAGGGACTACTATAAAAATTCGAATTATCTAAAACTTCGAATTAAAAAAGTTACATATTTTAACTTAATCTCAGATCCACTGAATATTTGAAAAAATTATTTTGTCCATGAGTAGAAGCTTTATTCATAAAAAACTTAAACAAACGTTAATGTCTTGTACTGAACGCCTGGTTTAATCAAAGACATGGTGAATATAGCGAAACTTTCGTAACACAACAAACACACCACGGTAAAAAAGCCCTGACGTTGGAAATTGGTAGCGAGAAGGGGATTTCAGCTGAACATGTCCAACAGATAGTATTCGGCGATGATTTTTTTAACGACCAAAAGTCAAAAAGTTGTTATGGTAAAAAAGATTTATAAAAAAGAAGTCAAACTTCTAATTATCCACGATTTTTTAACATTGGGTTAAAAGGAAGTTCAATGGACTAGGAGAAATTTGCGAATTAACCAAGATTTCGAATTAGGGACGTTCGTTTTATCCAAGTTGCACTGTATGTGTTGAAAATGTATTTATTGTGTTTTTCTTAATCATTTCATAGTGATTTCTTTCTAAAATCTAAATCTTGTGTCTCGAACAAGTTATAATTAGGCTTCATATATAGAATAGTTCAATTTTTAAATACAAAATTAAAAAATTCGGTGCGTGTACGCATGTACGCGCATTAGAAGTTATACTTCTTTGGTGTAACTATATTAAATATAACCACGTGCAAAGATAAGTTTAATAAATGCGAGGATGTGCGCGTTCGAGCGAAAAGTGGCACATTTCCGAGCGAGGGAGGCAAATGAAGCGCGACGCGGAGCGGCGCGCTTCATTTTCCCGAGATCGGAATGTGCCACTTTGAGCTCGAATGCGCACACTCGGTTTTAAGCGTGATTCACAATAATTAATTTACTTTTAAAACAATTTTAGTTCAAAATTACAAGACTATATTTATATTAGAAACACCAAATGTACGATTTAGTGCTTTCGACCAGTTATTTTCAAAAAATTGAAGTTTTTGATTTTAAACACACTTGACTAATATAGGCAAATTTAATAAATACGAGGATGCGCGCGTTCGAGCGAAAAGTGGCACATTTCCGAGCGAGGGAGGCAAATGAAGCGCGACGCGGAGCGGCGCGCTTCATTTTCCCGAGATCGGAATGTGCCACTTTGAGCTCGAACGCGCACACTGTTTTAAGCGTGATTCACAATAATTAATTTACTTTTAAAACAATTTTAGTTCAAAATTACAAGACTATATTTATATTCGAAATATCAAATGTACGATTTAGTGCTTTCGATCAGTTATTTTCAAAAAATTGAAGTTTTTGATTTTAAACACACTCGATTAATATAGGCAAATTCAATAAATACGAGGATGGCGCGTTCGAGCGAAAAGTGGCACATTTCCGAGCGAGGGAGGCAAATGAAGCGCGACGCGAGCGGCGCGCTTCATTTTCCGAGATCGGAATGTGCCACTTTGAGCTCGAATGCGCACACTCGGTTTTAAGCGCGATTCACAATAATTAATTTACTTTTAAAACAATTTTAGTTCAAAATTACAAGACTATATTTATATTAGAAACACCAAATGTACGATTTAGTGCTTTCGACCAGTTATTTTCAAAAAATTGAAGTTTTTGATTTTAAACACACTTGACTAATATAGGCAAATTTAATAAATACGAGGATGCGCGCGTTCGAGCGAAAAGTGGCACATTTCCGAGCGAGGGAGGCAAATGAAGCGCGACGCGGAGCGGCGCGCTTCATTTTCCCGAGATCGGAATGTGCCACTTTGAGCTCGAACGTGCACACTCGGTTTTAAGCCTCGTTCACGAGTATTAATTTACTTTCTTACTTCGACTGTCGAATTTTCGTTAGCAGTGCTAATATTTTACTCTCAAAGCGCCAAAAGAAGTATAACTTCAAAAATATTTATATTACATAGGGGGGCATTTAAATTTTAGATTGACTTAGGTGGGGCATGATAAAAAAAAGATTGGGAAACACTGCTATAAACCATCAATACATATGTAGATACCGGGTGTCCCACTAAAACCTAACCCACTTATAAATAACCGTAAACCAAATAAAAACTACCCCAAGTCAAGTGACCCTATGTGTCATATTTTTTAGATTTAGGACATATTGTATACAATAAACTTTTGTTGTTTAAATTGGTGTCAGGTATCACCGGGCCAGGTTTCGGTACCTGTTCGTGGGACACCCTGTATACATTGGTTTCTCGAAAACGATTTGGACGAAATTTTGTATTCAGATAACATTTTACTTTGCAAGTTCATCTATATAGGTGTCAAGTCTCGAGATTCTTCACTACCATAACTGAAACATTTACCACAAAATAATCGTTCCAAAAATTCGGGCCTGATTCTTTTAAAAAATGGAATCGATGGCAATCCGGGAAAGAACAAGGTTCCAATTTAATCTTCGGCAGTCAAAGCTCTTTGAGCACGAGTCGCCAGTGATACAAAAAAACTTTTGCCAGAAGGTGAACCCTGGAAAAACAAATATTTTAATAAAACATAAAACGCGTCGTATAAATCCTACCCCTCTGATTATTTTTCTGATATAAAAAATATATGGCTCCGTTTACAAAAATACGCGAACATACGTTTCGTATGTACGTTATATCAATTTTTATCGCGATGAAGCCGCACACGTTACACTCCTTCCTACTTACATAACTAATTCAAATATTTCCTTTTTCATTTTTCAAACAACTGTTTTGGGCGTTTGAATATTTCAAAAGGCGCTGGAAATAAATTAAAAAGTTCAACGTGCGGCTCGCGGAGCGTCGAAATAAAATATGAGAGGCAGCTTAAAAAATTAGAAACTTATGGAACGTCGGAAAACTGGCAAGTTTCAAATGATGCAACAACAACAACAGAGAAATGCATAAGTTGAAATGTTCTTCGTCTGCATTATACATGGCACTAAGCTACTGCATTGCGCGATACGAATGTGGTCGCCATTATGGCGAATTCTGCACACCTACAACGTTTGCCAATTACCCGAACGACTAATTTTCCAAACTAAAGATCCGTCCCCGGAACTGGGTCATCGCTATTTTCCCGTTTCGAACGAATTTAAAATGCATCCCGCTTAATAATGCACCTCTTCCTTCCATTAGTCGTCGATTATTAAAAAAAACGATTTAAAATTAAAATTTTTCAAATTAAAACTCGGCGCAGCTGCATTTGCACGCCGAAGGCACGATTTTAGTGGAAAACTATTCTTCGGAAAAATTCTGAAAGGATCTCGTTCCGATGCGGCGCGCACTTTCGTCTTGTTTTCCCAAAGCTTTCGGTCGTTAGCGCAAAAAAATAAATAAATTCGATTAAAAAAATAAAAATGGCACAAACGAAGGAATCGATCAAATTGAAATATGACAAGGACGAATGAACGAAAGGTGCAAAGGGTCTATATTCGTTACGAAAACTTTTTGGGAAATGTTTAACGTTTAAAAGTGTAATTTATTGATGTAGTATTCGGGAGTCATTTTAAAAAAGCCTTATATTTATTGTGCTCCATTACAGAAAACATTGTCTTTGCCGAAAGTGATGGATGGGCATGCCAATATTGTTTAAGCTTTTCGGAGAATACTTTTATTGTTACGTAAACCATCAATTTAAGTATCGACAGGTAAACGTCTTTTAACTTTAAAACGTAAACAAAGCTCGCACTACTTTTTCCTCCGCCCGGAGCGAGCTTTCCTTTTAATCATGTGCGCGGCGAGTTAATTTTTATATTAAACGATGGATACACTCGGAGATTTCTAAAATGCAATATTCTTTTGTGGATATAGCTTTTAAGGGTTCAGGAATCCGATAATAAAGCGCTTGCCAAATAAAACATTATTTCTAGACCCAACGATGGCAATACAATACAATGGGAGAAACCAATAACGGATCTTTGGATGTTCCCATGAATCTCGCGAAAAGAACGCCTACCAGACCGTAAATACTTTACAAAGAACCATTTATTAATATCGAAGACGATGATGCTTTTAAAAATATATATATATAAGATGATTTCAAATCATTTGCCCGCATTATCTATTGTTAACTTAAATATTAAAGCTGTATTAAGAATTATATTCGTTTTTTAAACTCAATATTATTTTTGCGAAATTCAACTTTTAAAAATCGTGCTTTATTAACAATGTTTTGCTAAATTGTTTAATCTAATTCCTATCGTATACTTTAAACGCGCTATTCTTGTATATATATTGGTTTCTTAAAAATGGCTTTAACGATTTTGATCAAATTTTGTATTTATATAATGTTTTACTTCTTAAATTTAGTTACATAAGTGAGCCGTTTATTTTGAAAGTGGCCCAAGTCCATTTATCTTTAATTTGAAATATTTAAGATTTTGCGTTTTTACAAAATTAAAAATATTCGTAAGGTATATGGTTAACTCGCAATGCTAAATCGTATTTAAGGAGTTAATTTTATAATTCCTATTAAAAAATCGCTATTATTAAGTTTATAATATGTCCTTGCTTGCCTTGAAAGGACTTAGGTCACTTTCAAAATAAAAATTTGTTTTGTTATAAAATGTGAAAGAGCTTAAGTCTATTTTATATAGCATAAAAAATTTAAAAAACCATTTAATTTACTTTATATGTTTAGAAGAAAAAAATTAAATTTAATAACAAGTTATTCGTTTACATTCTCAGTATGAAGAAGGGATTTAAATAGGTATGGTGTTCCGGAGGTATATATGGCAGTAAGCCCATCATGTGTCGGTATTTTAGTGATGTGATGCTTCTTATACTTTTGTATAATGATGGCAATACAATATTTCCAAATTTTTTAGGTCTACCCTGACGTGGCAATTTTTTAAGCAGTCTTTTAGACATTGGTAATCTTAATTTTGAAAAACTTTTGGCAGGTATAATTTTTCCCTATTGTGTATCGTATCTTTTTCCCGAATTTCGTTTAATTTTACGAAGTTTCTGAATATAAGTATCACTTCTGTTTTCTCTGAATCCTTCTCTGAAGCTGGTTTGTAAATTCTCATTCTCAATTAGTTCCTCTTCCTCTGTTGAAGAATGAAGTTCTAAAATTCTCTTTCTTTTTCTATATTTGTTGTATGATTTTAATTCTTCTTCACTTTCAGAACCAAGGAATCTTGTGATTTTATCTTTTCCCATAGGTTTAATAATTTCTTTAATTAAATATTATTCTTTAAAATTTAATTCAATATTATAATGTAATTTAAATTACCTTCATCACTGCTTTTAAGATTTTGAGCCGCACTTTTTGACATCATCAATAAAAAGTGGACTTAGGTGACTTTCAAAATTATGATTTTCAGTATTTATATTATTATGAAAAGGTACGTATTACAAAATTGTCAAATGTATTAAATATATTTCAATGCCGATTTATTTTTTTGATAGTTCAGCATAAATTATAAATGTCACCACAGTTAACTTAAAAAAAGATAAAAATGGACTTGGGCCACTTTCAAAATAAACGGCTCAAGTGTTGTCGCTGAAAAAAAGCGTTTTCACACAAAAAACATTTTTTTTCCTAGAGACATCTTATAAAATATTAAAAGGACCAGTAAGCCGAAATATTGATGCATTAATACACAAAACCACCCAAATATTGCTTATTAAATTAAGCATTCCAAAGTGCATTATTAGAAACACCCTGTATACGAGCTGCAGTTTCCAAGTGAGCAACTTTCGTCCTCTTTTGCTTATTAAACATAAATTTAATACATCACCTCGAGAAAAAGTAATGTTCCATCGTTTCTTTTTACGCTTCGTGTAACCTTATACTTTTGTTAAAAGCACCGCCAGAAGAATACATTTTCTTAAAAATATGTTCGAAAAGTAATAGTGGGTTCGATAAAAGTATTGGGTGTCAATGTTTGAACAAGTAAACACAGAACAAAGGCGCTTAACACAATAGCTTTTGATGTTAAAGCAGTTTGTAACGAAATCTAGTAAGAAAGAACCCACAATCGATTTGCATCAAGGGCTAAACGTTTCATTTTTTAAATGCATAATAACGTATCGACGAACGCTTTACCTCTTCTCTTTTTTTTCCCGAAAGCACAAATGTAAAATGTGGCAACGAGATTCGAAGGAGCAAGAAATATTTGATTCGGTATTACCGCAGAATATTCAAATATTAGTAGTTGCAATATTTTAGGGCGCCGCGTGTTTTCGATGGCAAGGGACGAAGGAAAAGAAGTTATACCCGAAACCCTACGAAAGCGTCCCAAGATTTTCTAATTTTGTGACGCATAAAAATATACGCCCTTTGAAATTTGCTCGGATATCAGCCCCCGTTTCGAAAAAGAAACCGAATTTTAATTAGTTCTAAATTTAATTAATCTTAAACGAGTTTCGCGAAAATATTTTCAACTTTTGCATTTTATCGTCAAGTTTTAATTATTAATTTTAGCTAACTGTTAATTTTCTAACAACTTTTCGAAAATATTTAAACATTTCTGCAGCTAGAAAAAAGTGTCTATTTTAAATAAATTAAGTTTCGTAAAGGGCTTAAATTAAATTTCACCCAAACTGCCCCCTCTTTTCATTAGCGCAAAAGTGACATAATAAATTTTTAGAAGTTCTAAGAATTTAATTACTACAATTACATCATGTTGCTCCATTCACAAAGAAAGAATTTCCCCATAATTGAATAAGACACACGTCAACCCCTTTGTAAAACAATCCGCTTGGTTTCTTGTGTAACAAAGCTTTTATAACGGCATTAAAGCGGCAAAAAGAACACTTAATTTACAATTATTTAAGTACTTCGGTCTAACGCAAAAAATAAATCGCATAAAATTTCGATTTTACAAAGCGCAACGTGGTTTAACGCTTTTCGCGAAGCAGTGGCGCAGCGTAACGGGTGCGGCGCGCCCCGAGCCCAGTGTAACAGAACAACAAATTAATTTTTTCCAAAAAGTCCTTTGGAGGCTTTCAAATGTAAAATACCTAAATAAAGGGGCCGCGAATTTGGTCTACGGCCCCGGGCGGCCCGAACTCACGCTACGCCGCTGTCCCAAAGCGCATATAAATATTTTTTTATATTTAAAAATCGAATAAATACGAGGATGATAATAAATATACAATATGATTCAAATTTCAAATATTTCTAATGTAACTATAGTTACGAAACAATTAATTCTATCTGATTGGCTAATGAATTGGCGGCCATTGTAGTGAATCAAGAATGAGCCAATCACAGTGGCACATTTACAGCGGAATTTTAAAAGTCAATTTTTGTGCTTTTTTGGATAACTTGATGTCGGATTTCGACTGTATTCGACTGTATTTATACATAACCCACGAAACATAGTTTGGAAACTGCTGTTCTAAAATACATAATTGAACTACTCCCTCCAATCCTCAAAAATAAAAATCTAAGCAAAAATGGGGAGCAATTTAATTCAAAAAAATATTGCAAAGAAATACTTCTTTGGCGTAACTGATTTAAATATAAATAAATTTAATAAATACGAGGATGTGCGCGTTCGAGCGAAAAGTGGCACATTTCCGAGCGAGGGAGCAAATGAAGCGCGACGCGGAGCGGCGCGCTTCATTTTCCCGAGATCGGAATGTGCCACTTTGAGCTCGAATGTGCACACTCGGCTTTTAAGCATGATTAGCAATAATTTTGGTGATGAAAAATTAGTAAATAATTTTTATCATTCCCTCTCATTCGTAATTAAGAAATTATCGAATCTTTTTGCTCACTCCCACCCATTGCTATGGTAAAAATACGTTTTTCGAATATATAATCGATATTTTATTAAATTTTTTGATTTGACAGTCCCATTCAAAACAGAAAGTATGTTTACATTATATATAGCTAAAATTCATTTTTTTCTATACATTCAATTAACCGAATTTTCGATTATCCGAACGAGCTGCAACAATAATTAGTCCGGATAACCGAATTTCTACTCTACCTTAATAAAGGGGCCGCGAATTTGCTCTACGCCCCGGCCGGCCCGAACCCACGCTACGCCGCTGTCTCAAAGCGCATATTATCCGAAATTATGAGAATTGTTTTATTGTTGAAATAATAGAGATATGTCTAGAACAATAAATTACGAACACGCATGTAATATGTAAATTTATTGTAACGTACTAAAAGATAGGGTCACTAAAACGTTAGGCGAATGGGAAAAGGGGGCGCGTAAATTACACCCCGAAAAGCTCGAGCCCGGTCCTGATGTTATGATAAATGTCATAATTAAGTTAGCTTGTTTAAAAGGGGTTGTAGCATCTTTACACGCTTTGTAATACAAATTTTCGTGATTGTTTTAATATTAGCGCCTCGTTCGCTCTCTCCTTCTCTTCGCCCTTTTTATATTTTCGCCGCCATCAAGACGAAAACTTGTTAAATTAACAGTTATATCGTTATCGCGTCCATTAATAACCCTCGCACAAAGTTTTTATTGAATATTTTTCTTCTCGAGAGCAAAATACATAAGAACGCTTCGATCCATCTCGAGCTTTCGTTTCCCATAATGAGAACTTTTATTTTGTGTTGTTAAGTCAATGTAAGACTAAAATATGACCACCATATTTTCTCTCGTCGGAGAAAATAAGCGATAATAGTCCGAAAGGGATATAAATGCTGGAGATTTAAAAGAAAAGAGGAGCAGGGGTCAACCGCTATAAAGAAATGACCGAATGCGAAGGATAACGAGGACTAAAAGAAGGATATCGAAAGGCTTCTCGAGAAAAACGAGCCTGTCTCCCTTTAAGCCGACTTTTCCACATATGTAAAAATTTCCACCCATCCGCAAATCTGCTTCGGTCGATTAGCAAAAAAAAATTTATTAGCGAAAAATAAAAGGAGGGAGGGGGGCAAAAGCGAAACGCACTTTGCAGGTCGTAATTTTCCGGGGAAACTCTATCAGCGTCGACGGAAGTTTTACAAAAAAAAAAGGATTGCTCTTAAAATGGTTAAATGCTGTCGGGTTTAAATTAGAAGTCGGTGGAGATTCGCAGATTTTGTTGTGAAGTGCCTTTTTTGACTATTTTTGTGATCTTAACCCTACGAGTTTTACCTTAATGAAATAGACGTTAAAAATTTAGAAAGTTGCACCGAAAACTAAAGGCAAAGCCCGTTTATCAACAAGTGCAGTGCTTGAAGCTATAGCAAAAGTTAGTCATTTTCGCCTTGAATTTATTTCTAGAAACCAAAAATCAATAAACACATTGAAAATTAAAAACACAGCAAGAACAACACTACAGGGGCCTTCGTAAATTTAGATTTCGCCACGATCTACAATAATTCATTTACACTTTGTAAATTTTGAATTAAAAATTATAGGAACGTATAGGAAAATCCAAAAAGAGCCATGTGTTTAATAAAACAGGAATATTAGTACAGAAAAAATCATTAGAAAATAATTTTAATGCATTTACTTGTACCTATGTAGAGATATGTCCAGTCTAATTAAAAATTAAGTAATGCAAAAGTAATATTCACGTTTGGTTTGAGTTAAAAAAAATTAAATAGTATAACAAATTTTTAATACAACACTCAAAACGTTAAATCAGCAAGTTCTCCAATTAAAAGACAAAATTGTCGGTTAACCAATTTACGGCCCCTATGCCTAAACGCCCTCACCTGACATTTTGATTTTTGGTTTTGAACAGCGTTAAGCATATTCGAATTTTTGGCTATAAACAATAATCTTGCAAGATAGTAGCGTTAATTAAAATGCAAAAATATCGAGTTAATGCGTTTTCAGCTTGGCGACCACTGAAAGCTCCGCTTATAAAGCGACCACTGCAAATATTTTTGGAGATGTCGCTACCTGTTTGGCAAATCTAAAAATCAATACTTTGTCGGCTTCGTGTAGGCTTCGTGAAAAATCAATACATAAACTCCGCCCCTGTACTTAAAGCAAATGTGGCTTAACTTATAGGCAGCTTGAATACAACGTGCTTTGAATGTAACATATGTGAGTCAAAGAAAAATTGGAAAATTTAAATTATATCAGTCTTTAAAACATTTTTTTAAATTAATTTCACGTTCAACAATTTGCCTTTGTTCCATTAATATAGATAATGTATATTTGTAATAGTGTTTTAACGTCCCGGCGCTAAATAGCTTAAAGTATTTACAATAATTAATTTACCAAAAAAGATTTTTAAAAATCCAACTAACTATAGATAAATATGAACAAAAATAAAAATAATTACAACAAGCCTTATCAATAGATTAATTTATTACTAACGAACAAGTTTTTGAAAATGCTCATTTAAAAAAAATATGTCTATAGGTATGTCTATTTAAATCAATATCGAGAATTATTCTTTCCAAAAAAAAACGTGGCCATAAGTAACAAAAATTTTCAAAATTTGATACGTTTATGTGCGCAACGTTTTAGTTTCAAGTTATTTATGCTTATAATTATATATAAACATTTAAATGGTTTTAAACAATATATTATCAATTGTAGATAATGTGCAATTTTAATTTTAATCAATTGTTTAATAATGCATAAAATAGAGAAGTTTTTATTTTTAATATTGTTTTGATTTAGATGAATTTAGTGAATTCAATGGCTTACAAATTTATACGAATATTTAAATACACCCATACCTCGCTACACGGCCGCTCTTTATACGGCATTTTGCTATAACGGCCCTCTTCAATTGAGGCACGTTTTCGATTTACGGCTTAAAATGTTTCGCTATAACGGCAAAAAAAACTTTTTTTTGATTTCGATATATCTACACGTTGCCAATCTTGCACAAGCGCAATAAATGATTCCTTATACGGCTTTTCGCTTTGCGGCCTAGTTTCTTTGAGCGTATCTAGTCCGTAAAGCGAAGTACGGGTGTATTTAATTTCTTATTTCTCATTTCGGTAAGAAAGGTAGAAATAAACCGTTTTGGGGTTGAATTTATTTTTGTAAAAAAACCGGTGCGTGTGCTTTTTGTACGCGCGTTAGAAGTTATACTTCTTTGGCGTGACAAAATTAAATATAACCACGTGTAAAAATTAATATTAATAAGTTCGATAAATACGAAGATGTGCCACTTTGAAGCTCGAATGTGCACACTCGGTTTTAAGCGTAATACACAATAATTAATTTACTTTTTAAACAATTTTAATTCAAAATTACAAGACTATATTTATATTAGAAACACCAAATGTCCGATTTAGTGCTTTCAACCAGTTATTTTCAAAACATTGAAGTTTTTGATTTTAAAGACAGATGCACACTAGGTTTTAAACCTGATTCACAAAAATTAATTTACTTCCTAACTAATTTGAATACATTACACTATTTTCTATTCTAGACGAAAAAATAATTTAAACAAATCGAATAAATACGAGGATGTTTATAAATATATGTACAATATGATTCAAATTTCAAATATTTCTAAAGTAACTATAGTTACGAAATAATAAATTCTATCTGATTGGCTAATTAATGGACGGCCATTGTAGTAAATCAAGAATGAGCCAATCACAGTGGCACATTTACAGCGGGATTTTTAAAAGTTAATTTTTGTGCTTTTTGGATAACTTGATGTCGAATTTCGACTGTATTCGACTGTATTTATACATAACCCACAAAACATAGTTTGGAAACTGCTGTTCTAAAATACATAATAGAACTGCTCCCTCCAATCCTCAAAAATAAAAATCTAAGCGAAAATGGGGGGCAATTTAATTCGAAAAAATACTGCAAAGAAATACTTCTTTGGCGCAACTGATTTAAATATAAATAAATTTAATGAATACGAGAATGTGCGCGTTCGAGCGAAAAGTGGCACATTTTCGAGCGAGGGAGGCAAATGAAGCGCGACGCGGAGCGGCGCGCTTCATTTTCCCGAGATCGGAAATGTGCCACTTTGAGCTCGAATGTGCACACTCGGTTTTAAGCACGATTCACACTTTCTTAGACGGCTAACTTCATACTGTCTATAATTTAAATTTAATTGCGCATCATCAAAAGCTCAAATTTCGAATAAAATTGTGGCAAAGCTAAACAACGCATTACGAAAAACCGTATAAAACGACTTTTTTGTGCGCCGAACGTAAAAAGCCAAGTCTCTCGAAATAGTTAAACTGTAGGGTTTAAATTAGAAGAGGCAAGAAACGTGCGGATTTAGTCATTAAATGTTTTTACGTAGCTTTAGTAATTATTCGAATGAAGAGTCGAAGCCCCCCGACAAAAACAGACCACTACAATGCCACGCAATCGTATGATTATCTGCAAATGCTAATGTACATATTCGCCGGATCGGTTATACCGAGTTTATTCCAATTACTTATCGTGGATGGGGGTCGCCATAATTAATTAATATCCCCCCGGCTTTTATTCGAATTTTAAAGACGGGATCTGCCACCACCTTTTCGTCGTCAAAGTGCATGGCCCGGACGTTAAAACACTATTAATTATATGTCTGCGCAAAAGAATATTAAATTATGCGACCTAAATATTAGGTTTGCTGTTAATTACGGTAGAAGCCTGCCTGCGTGTGTGTATTACTCTGGGGCATTAATAAACGAAATTATTAGATGATAATTAAAAACGATCGATCTTTCGTTTTGGTAAATAATAAAAATCCCCTACCCCTCGCTCGATTATCACTAATTCAATTACTTAATTGCGTTTTCCTCGTGTCACTTTACAACAGTTTATTAATATTAATGCGCTTATGAATTATTATTAAATAAGTGAGCCAAAATCTTCAAAAAAAAACAACCGCCCGCCCGCAAGAGCAATTAAAATTAATTAACTGTAAATAACGAACGCGTCTCGAAAGAGTCAATAATGATAAAAATAGTGGCTATTACGGAACCATTAAAGTTTACAGCAAAGTCATTTAACAAGTTTGAAAAGTATTCAGCAAAACTGAACACCACTTTAAAGCATCACCAGATACCCCGTTTTAAACGATGAAAGAACTTTGAAAGACACGTTTTTCTTTTATTTTTGAAATACTTGAGAATTTTTGCATAGTTCCCACGGATGGCGAATCCGCTCCCAAAGTCGCTTTCGCCAAAGTTCCACGGGTAGGTACTCGAAAAATTTACGTTGCGCCCTGTACTTATTTTACATGTATCTTATGTAAAGTTTTTTCAAAAAGAAAAACGTTTTTTCAAAGCTATGAAATAGTACGCCTATGGTTTCTTAGGCCTATCCGAGGCCAAAAATGCTGCCAAATCCGAATCTGAATAGTTTTTAAAGATCCGTCCACAAATAACGGCGCTACAATTTTTTTAAAGTTCAAAATTAGCCAAAAATGAGCGGCAAAATCGCAATTTTTAATTTTCGAAAATTTAACGTCGCACCCTATACATATTTTATATGTATCTTATGTAAAAAATCCTCAGGATTCCGAATCCGTGTCGTTTGTAATGATGGGATCGAAAATAAGAGCGCTACGATTTTTTTTGTGAATCAAGGGGTCCGTTTTTTTATTTATTTAGTTTTGTCAAATTTTTTTTATTTTAGAGGGGAAGCGCGGGGAAATGACACCGGTTATAGTTGCTAGGGGTACGTAGGAACATCCCCTCGCAATATAAAGCAATTCTATTTTTTTCATTTTTTGCCCAAAAAACATGGGTTAAAACCCATCGATTTTTTTTTTTCAAAACGTTTTCCCAAAGCTATGGAATAGCACGCCTATGGTTTCTTAGGCCTATCCAAAGCCAAAACGGCTGCCAAATCCGAATCTGAATAGTTTTTAAAGATCCGTTCACAAATAAACGCGCTACAATTTTTTTAAAGTTCAAAATTAAGCAAAAATCAGGCCCAAAAATTGCAATCAGAATTTTTTTTCAAAATTATTTAAATCTAACGCAAGGGCTGTTTAGAAGGGACTTTAGGACGCATTTTACTTCAAATACGTTTTGTTGTAGCTTGCCTTATAAGCCCGCAAATAAATTAATTATTTATTTCAATAGGTGTCACCATTTACAACACAGCCCAAATTTTTTTTTCTAAATTATTTAAATCTAACGCAAGGGCTGTTTAATTGGGACTCTCGGGAGCATTTTATATATACATCAATTTGTTGTAACTCCACTAATAAGCCCAGAAAAAATTAATAACTTTTCTATTTGTTCTAAATTATTATTAAAAAAGCAAAAAAATATTTGTTAGAATTTAATAAAACTAATTCCAGGGCTGTTTAATTACGACTTTCGGGAGCATTTTATATATACATCAATTTGTTGTAACTCCACTAATAAGCGCAGAAAAAATTAAAAACTTTTCTATCTGTTCTAAATTATTATTGAAAAAGCAAAAAAATATTTTTTGGAATTAAATAAAACTAATTCCAGGGCTGTTTAATTGGGACATTCGGGACCATTTTATATATACATCAATTTGTTGTAACTCCACTAATAAGCCCAGAAAAAATTAATAACCTTTCTACCTGTTCTAAATTATTATAATATACCTATATTAGTTTTGGATTCTAACTTAATCACTGGGCACTGATTCGAAAACCGAAAAAACCGGTATATTTGGCGGAACGAAAACCGGAAGAATAAAAATATTAATATTGTCCTAGGGAAACAGGTTCGAATTCGTGTTATTAAAAATTGTGGTTATCGAGGTTATGGAAGTTCGACTGTATATCAAAATTAACTTTTTTGACTAATGAATTCTCTTTATCATTTTATTTAATGAAAACTGGTCCTAAAATACATCTTTTTTGCCCCTTGAATTTTTTGAATCGGACGCTTAGTTCCCGAGATAACAAACCCAGTAGTAAACAACCCCCAAATATGCTCGCGCCCCATTCAACCCTAGTTTTTTCTAAAAGTAATCGGGCGTCGCCCCTGTTACTTTATATGATTTTGTAGCCGAAAGGCGGACCTTTTAAAAAATGAAAAGCATTCCTACCGACGTCGGACTACTTTTTGAGAAATAAGGCCCCGACGGTACCTAACTTGAATGCTTCTTTTGTCGAGCTGTATCTCAAAAAGTACAAGAGCTACGCAAAAAATACAAGGGGCCAAATTTATTTATTTTGTGATGAGACACATTATGGATAGATTAATTTTGTTCTAGATGGCGCTGCAGTAGGCAAAACTTCAATTAAACTAATTTTTTAATCAAAAACCTATGTGTTCGATTAAATTACTGCTTTTTGCCTACTATGCACACAAGATAAAAGTTACTTATTTTTCTTAAGACGGATCGTGTCAAAGATAGGATTCGGTAATTATAAAAGTGTCAGACAAAAGCAATATACAAATGCATATCTGTTTCTTCATCGGTCACGTATTGTTACCAATTGAGATGTTAAGAAAATAAAATAAACTCACTTCATGCATATGTTGACACGTTTCTCTAATAACTGAACTGCTTACACAGAAGAATTGGAAGTATTTTGTCTTGGTATAATTTTTTGTATTGTTTATTGTTATTTGCTAATGCAGTATCGTGACGAAGTGAAAGAGATTTAAAGGTTTAACTTTAGGTACAAATAAATTCGAAAATATTTTTTCAAAGTTATTTAAATCCAATACAAGGGCTGTTTAGAAGGGACCTTCGGACGCATTTTACTTCAAGTACGTTTTGTTGTAGCTTGCCTTATAAGCCCGTGAAAAATTAAAATTAAAAGTTTCATTTTAAAGGCAAATTTAATTTTTCAAATGGGCAAAAATTTTTGTTTTAGAGGAAGGCGCCAAAAATGACACTGGCTATAGTTGCTAGTACGTAGGAACATCCTCGCAATATAAAGCAATTCTATTTTTCATTTTTGCCAAAAACATGGGTTAAAACCCATCGATTTTTTTTTTTCAAAACGTTTTCCCAAAGCTATGGAATAGCACGTCTATGGTTTCTTAGGACTATCAGAAGCCAAAACGGCTGCCAAATCCGAATCTGAATAGTTTTTAAAGATCCGTCCACAAATAAAGGCGCTACAATTTTTTTAAAGTTCAAAATTAAGCAAAAATCAGGCCCAAAAATTGCAATCAAAATTTTTTTTCAAAATTATTTAAATCTAACGCAAGGGCTGTTTAGAAGGGACTTTAGGACGCATTTTACTTCAAATACGTTTTGTTGTAGCTTGCCTTATAAGCCCGTAAAAAATTAAAATTAAAAGTTTCATTTTAAAGGCAAATTTAATTTTTCAAATGGGCAAAAATTTTTGTTTTAGAGGGAAGGCGCCAAAAAATGACACCGGCTATAGTTGCTAGGGGTACGTAGGAACATCCCCTCGCAATATAAAGCAATTCTATTTTTTTCATTTTTTGCCCAAAAAACATGGGTTTAAAACCCATCGATTTTTTTTTTTCAAAACGTTTTCCCTAAGCTATGGAATAGCACGTCTATGGTTTCTTAGGCCTATCAGAAGCCAAAACGGCTGCCAAATCCGAATCTAAATAGTTTTTAAAGATCCGTCCACAAATAAAGGCGCTACAATTTTTTTAAAGTTCAAAATTAAGCAAAAATCAGGCCCAAAAATTGCAATCAAATTTTTTTTTTAAATTATTTAAATCTAACGCAAGGGCTGTTTAGAAGGGACTTTAGGACGCATTTTACTTCAAATACGTTTTGTTGTAGCTTGCCTTATAAGCCCGTAAAAAATTAAAATTAAAAGTTTCATTTTAAAGGCAAATTTAATTTTTCAAATGGGCAAAAATTTTTGTTTTAGAGGGAAGGCGCCAAAAAATGACACCGGCTATAGTTGCTAGGGGTACGTAGGAACATCCCCTCGCAATATAAAGCAATTATATTTTTTTCATTTTTTGCCAAAAAAACATGGGTTAAAACGGGTAAATGAAGTAGGCCACACATTGGAAGCAGGTGTGTTAAAACCCATACCTGCTTGTGTGGCTATCATCCTGCCTCCACCTGCTTCAATTTTCAAGTCAGCCACACTTATGGTTTTCGAGATATTTGAAAAATAAATTCTGTGGCCAACTTCTGACTTGGCCACACTTTGGAAGCAGGGTTCATAAAACCTATACCTGCTTGTGTGGCTATGTTTCCACATTATCCTGCTTCAAACCGCAAGTCAGCCACACTTACCGTTTCGGAAATATTCGACAATAACTTTTGTGGCCAACTTCTGACTTGGCACACATTGGAAGCAGGTTTCATAAAACTTATACCTGCTTGTGTGGCTATGCTTCCACATCATCCTGCTTTGCATTTTAATACAGCAACACTTATTATTCTTTAAATAATATTAAAACGTAATTTTAATTTTTTAAATATTTTAAAAACATCAGTACGTGCGTCATTTTTCCAAAATTAGTATCTATAATTGTAATTAATTAAATTTACAAATTGCTTTATTGTTTTATTAAATATAATACACATGCTTAAAAGATGCGGGCGAAACGATGATAAAAGGTAAGCTTTTTAAAGCGCCAACTTAATTTTATATGACACTTGATAGTGTTATAATAAACTTATTGTCGGCATTCACAGATTTGTTGGTAACGGTTCATCTTTGTTTAAAAATTAAATACATACCTATCTAAATGTAGTTTTAATCTTTCCATCGACTAGCATTTTCATTGAGCAAAAATGTACAAAATCAGTTAACATTTTATATTTATTATAGGCAACAATAAAATGTGTATATATGTATACATACATATACATATGTATAATTATTTTAAAATTATAACATCAATCATTTAAATTTTATTAAAATAATAGATAAATACTGATAATATTATGCAAATTTGAGTGAAAGTAAAAGTATAAAAATAAATTGTCTAAAAACTATTCTAACGAGGTATAATTTTAATTTTCGTTATTAACAGAATAATTTGAAATCTACGTTGTAAGCCAATGGTTTTAATAAACTTAACACTACAAAATTAGCAAAAATAGTAATGATAGATAAATAGTTAGTCGGGCTAATAATGAGTATTAAAATTTATGCAGCTGATATTCTACATTAAATTAAAAAATAATGTTATTCGTATCAAATATCAATAGACCGAAGATAACAAAATTCTAAAATGATAAGTAAACGTAAAAATTGTACACCAAACAAATATTAATTAGTTTATAATACATTTGGCAACAACGCCACAATATAAAACTGTTAATACTTTTTCTTTATTTAACGTGTAATATAAAACTTTAATAACAAATCCTGAGCAACGCGAAATTTTTATCGGGATTAAAGATACCGATACGAATTTAAACAAGACATCGAAACAGACATTGACCTTGCTTTAGCTTATTCTGGTTTATATTGTTTGAGATAATTATTTTATTAGGTTTTATGCGCTGACAACACGTTAGGTGTATTAATTACTCCTGTATGAATTTACTTTTTATATATTAAAAAAATATATGAATATAGCTATGTATACAAAACTTGAGTTAACTATCAAAGTAAAAGAAATTAATTATATATTAACGAGTACAATAGAAGAAAAATTTTCACAGAAACCATATAGAGTCCATTATAATTCAGTTTAATCAGAAGTACTAAATGTACATTAATAGTCAAAATAAAAACATACGAATTAATTATATTTTGTACTAAATGTAAATTGTAAATTAATTAATTTGTATTACATATACTAATTTTGGAAAAATGACGATCGTACTTATGTTTTTTAAAATATTAAAAAAAATTAAAATTACATTTTTAAATTATTTAAAGAATAATAAGTGTTGCTGTATTAAAATGCAAAGCAGGGTGATGTGGAAGCATAGCCACACAAGCAGGTATAAGTTTTATGAAACCTGCTTCCAATGTGTGGCCAAGTCAGAAGTTGGCCACAAAAGTAATTGTCGAATATTTCCGAAACGGTAAGTGTGGCTGACTTGCGGTTTAAAGCAGGATAATGTGGAAACATAGCCACACAAGCAGGTATGAGTTTTATGAAACCTGCTTCCAAAGTGTGGCCAAGTCAGAAGTTGGCCACAGAATTTCTTTTTGAAATATCTCGAAAACCGTAAGTGTGGCTAACTTGAAAATTGAAGCAGGTGGAGGCAGGATGATAGCCACACAAGCAGGTATAGGTTTTAGCACACCTGCTTCCAATGTGTGGCCTACTTCATTTACCCGGTTAAAACCCATCGATTTTTTTTTTTCAAAACGTTTTCCCAAAGCTATGAAATAGCACGTCTATGGTTTCTTAGGCCTATCAGAAGCCAAAACGGCTGCCAAATCCGAATCTGAATAGTTTTTAAAGATCCGTTCACAAATAAAGGCGCTACAATTTTTTTACAGTTCCAAATCAAGCAAAAAACAGGCCCAAAAATTGCAATCAAAATTTTTTTTTAAAATTATTTAAATCTAACGCAAGGGCTGTTTAGAAGGGACTTTAGGACGCATTTTACTTCAAATACGTTTTGTTGTAGCTTGCCTTATAAGCCCGCAAATAAATAAATTATTTATTTCAATAGTTGTCACCATTTACAACACAGCCCAATTTTTTTTTCTAAATTATTTAAATCTAACGCAAGGGCTGTTTAATTGGGACTTTCGGGAGCATTTTATATACACATCAATTTGTTGTAACTCCACTAATAAGCTCAGAAAAAATTAATGACTTTTCTACCTGTTCTAAATTATTATTAAAAAAACAAAAAAATATTTTTGGAATTTAATAAAACTAATGCTAGGGCTGTTTAATTGGGACTTTCGGGAGCATTTAATATATACATCAATTTGTTGTAACTTCACTAATAAGCCCAGAAAAAATTAATAACTTTTCTACCTGTTCTAAATTATTATTAAAAAAGCAAAAAAATATTTTTTGGAATTTAATTAAACTAATGCTAGGGCTGTTTAATTGGGACCTAAAATTGCAATTTTTAATTACTCCAAAAGTTCTTTACATTTGTATTTTAAAAACTGAATCTTTTCCCGTCGGAGCACAACAGAAAAATTAAAAGGATTTTATTTTCTATATTTAAATGGCAGAAATAAATAAATCTCTCAACTATTGACAGATGTCAAAACACGTCAATAAAACGACACATAAAATTGCAATGATGGTCTCTTTCGACAGACAGATGGGCAATAAACGTCCATAAATCAAGTCCCAAGAATAATTTATTGCTTTCGGCCATTTGCATTCTTGCAATTAAGATAAGTTTGACTTTAAAGATTGGTCGCTTTCAAGACTACCATCTTTGATTTTTGCACGTGTGCCCTGCCATTTTTCTCCTTCCAACTTCATTTCTATCTTTCAAAAAAGGCAAGTATTTAATAGCAAAATAGCAAAATTTAATAGGGCTGAATTGAAAACCCAAAAAACCGGTATATTTGCAGGAACGAAAACCGAAAGAATAATTGGTACGCGGTTAGGGTGAGATAAAGAAATCAAAATTTTTTTTGACTAATGAATTCTCTTTTTTATTTTATTTAATGAAAATTGGTCCTAAAATACATCTTTTTTGTTCGTTAAATTTTTTGAATCGGACGCTTAGTTCCCGAGATAATAAACCCAGAAATACACAACCCCCAAATACGCTCGCGCCCCATTCAATTCGAGTTTTCTCAAAAACTAACCCGGCGTCGCCTATGTTATTTTATATGATTTCGTAGCCAAAAGGCGGACCTTTCAGAAAGTGAAAAGCATTCCTACCGACGTCGGACTACTTTTTGAGAAATAAGGCCCCGACGGTACCCACTTTAATGCTTCTTTCGTCGGGCTGTATCTCAAAAAGTATAAGGCCTACGCGAAAAATACGAGAGGCCAAATTATTTATTTTTTAATGGGATTCTTTATGGAAAGATTAATTTTGTCCTAGATGGCGCTGCAGTAGGCAAAACTTCAATTAAATAATTTTTTTTAATCAAAAACCTATGTCTTCGATTAAATTACTTCAGAGAAAATGAAAAAATGAGTGGCCACGTTTTATTATAAGCTAAACAATACTCAAATTTACTGAATTAAGCAAATAAGTGTTTTAAAATAAACACAATAAGTTTCTAACAAATAAATTTAGAAAAACAACCAAAACTAATAAAATTTCATTTTCATTTATTAAAAACTTTTTAGGCTTTTATTGAATATTTGTTCTAAAGTAAAAAAACACCGCTTTCGATTGAAATTCTACAATTTTCGACGAGAGCAAATTTAATAGAACACACTAAACACCTATCAAAAATTAATTAAAGGCAAACACATTAGTTGGCGAACTTTTGCCGTAGAGCACCAAATAAATAGTGAACGATTTCGCAAGGGAAGCAAACAATTTTCCATAAAAGAAGTTTACATTTAATTGGCATCGAAAATAAGAAAAAGGCCGCTCGGGATGCATACTTTAATTAAAATACGTCTCGAATGTCAACTTCTCGGTTTTCTAAGCTTTTAATTTCTTATCAAAGAAGACGAATTTTTAATGAATGCGTTTAACTTTGAAACGTTACTCCCATTTTCGGAAGGCCTTATTAAATCAACTCCCGAAGCAAATAGCAAGAATTTAAATGTAGTGAGACGTCTGCACACGAACACACCTAAAGTAAATATTTACAAAACGAGCTGACTTCGTATGCAAATCGAAAAGGAGTGGGAATTCATAATTAATAATAGCGATACAAATAATAATAACACGAATTGAGCAACAAGATTGGGGGGGTGGACGAAGGAAGAAAAAGGATAAACGTCGATTTAACAAGAAAGTTGAGACTTTAATCTAAGGGTTAGTATAAACAGACGATGTGGACTTTGAAGATAAAGTCTGTATCTCGCATAAACGGTCTCCTGTGGGGACGCTAAAGACATTTGCAGACGTTTTCTGATAAAACAAAAAGCTTGACAAGTGCAGGGCATCATTCTGGAATTGGATTGGCCGATAGCAAGTTCGACGATTACAGTCTAGAAAACTTGTTAACAACAACTGATAAGAGGACATATTGTTTGGATGTTCGCCCATCGCGTATCTCGCAGATTTCATTTCAGATTTGGCGAGCTCGCCGGAGAACGAGTTTTAATGTTGATTTGAATCTATTTGATGAGTTTTATTTATCAAGATCTTTTAAATACATTGCGGGATATTCCGGCTGGCTGCTTTCGAAACGTTTTCAGCTTGTTTGCGGAATTTTTGTAGGCGACGATAAAATCTGACGCTCTTTAAATTTGCTTTCGTTAACTCGAAATTGAATGGCGAAGTAGCGGACGTAAATCATTCCGAGAGCTACATGTATTGTTTATCAAACAGAAATATTCCGCGAAACTACTTCCTTCGCACACTATATTAGCGAATTCTGTTTACCAAATCCGATATATTCGCGAAATTTATGAGCGCCGGTCGTCTGAGCGCCAACTTTTGCATTTCTGTTCCAATTGCGAATACAGTAAAGCCTCAATTGTCCGGACCTCAATTATACGGATTGTCGGAATGTGCGACTGTTTTATTTAGTGATTAATTTTTGTTGCGTTTTTTGTAAACATATACCTAGCAATTTGACCAAGTTTATCCCTGTTAAAACGGGGCGCTTTGTAATCGTGCTTAAAACCGAGTGTGCACATTCGAGCTCAAAGTGGCACATTTCCGATCTCGGGAAAATGAAGCGCGCCGCTCCGCGTCGCGCTTCATTTGCCTCCCTCGCTCGGAAATGTGCCACTTTCGCTCGAATGCGCACATCCTCGTATTTATTAGATTTGTCTATATTATTACTTTATTCTTCAATTCAAAAATCAAAAGTCAAATAAAATAGATATATTTGTTGTTAGAAATAATGTTAGATATTTTATTGCTTTTGATTATTGCATTTTTGATTAATTAAAATTGTATATGGGTCAAATTTTCTGAAGTGGGCCACTAAAAATCAACTAGTTGATTTTTATATCATCTTTTGCAGATTGCTGAAGGTTTATATGTCAAAATCCAGTCTCCAAATATTTTTGGGTAATTTTCATTTTTGTAAAAATTATAAACAAATTAGTTTTAAGGCACAATTTGTATACACTATTGTAATTAGACTTCATTTAGGGATCAATTCAATTTTTAAATATAAAAAAATATTTATATGTTACATAGGGGGTGCATCGAAATTTTAGAACGAGTTGGGTGGGGTATGTTAAGAAAAAAAGGTTGAGAAATAAGAGTCGAAATTCGGAAAAAGTTAAAGCATTTATTTTCATGTACGCTAAAGTTTCCAAACTATATCCTATTGGTGATGTATAATGTACAAATACAGTCGAACCTCGATAAGTTGTAGCCAAGCTGAAACCAGAAATCGAGTTAGCCAAAAGAGTGCAATAATAGACTTTTAAAAGTCCCGCTTTAAATGAGCCACTGTGATTGGCTCATTCTTGAGTCACAATAATGGCCGCCAATTAATTAGCCAATCAGATGGAATTCATTATGTCGTAACTATAGTTACATCATAAAATATTTTCAGGTGTACTTTCGAATGTTTACTAGGGCTAAACAGTACAGTGATTGGCCCTTTTATTAAAAAACATAGTTATGGGCCATATAAATATAGTAATTGACCGGTGATTTTACAGTGATTGGGCAATATTTTCTAATTAAAATAAGATATAGTAAATTAGCAAAAAAAACGAACCATTTATTAAAAAATATATGCAGTAGTCGCCGCATAAGTGGTTCACTGCTTAAATGGTTCAGCCGCTTATATGGGTCAAATTTTGTGGAACCAAATCAAACAGTATAAAGAACATTTAAAAACCGTCGCATAAATGGTTCAAGTTTTCGGATAAGTGACTTACAAAAGCGTTTTTTTTACCTGTATAATAGAATAGAAATATTATAATCCTCTCAAGTCAATGAACAAAAGCTAAAACTATGTTGTGGATGTTAATCTGCCTATAGTATTTGTCCTTTTCCTTACCTAAATATTGTTGTGTCAGGTAAAGTTTTAAAGATATCTTTAGTTTATTTATAAAGCTCTCCCGCTCTTTACAAAGTGGTAAAAATGTTAAATAACTCTACCAAGGACAATGATAACAAGACTTGCCAAAACTCTATTAACCCAAATATGACATCGAACTGGAAGAATGGTTCAAGATAGATGAAAGTCTGGAAACAAACTCTCCAATGACAGACAATGATATTGTTAACGTTATAGTTGACAAAAATAAATCTACAACAAATGAAGTTGTATATGAGGAGGATGAAGATGATGACGAAGACCGGAAACCAGTAACAAAAAAAACAGGTAAAAGATGCTTTGCAAATTTTAAGAAAGTTTCTGGAAGAAAATGGAGAAGAAAGTGAATTTCAGACCTATTATAAAATTGAAAATATTGTATATAATAAAAGTTGTAATATTCAACAAATGAAGTTGACAGATTATTTCAAATGTATATAATTATTGTATAAGTAATTATGCAAATATATGCGTTTAAACTTGAAAATTATTATTTTTTAATTATATATATATAAGTGTACGTATTCAAAATTAATATCGTTTAAATAACAGTTTTTCCGTTTAAGTGGGTCGCCGCTTATATAGGTCAAAATCGAATGGACCGACGTGAACCACTTAAGCGGCGCCTACTGTATATGGAAATATAGATTTATTATATAATTTTCTAAATATGGCTAATCATTGTCGACTGGCCAACAACTGTACTATTTACCCCTAAATGCACAATATGATTCAAATTTCAAATATTTCTAATGTAACTATAGTTACGAAATAATTATTCTATCCGATTGGCTAATTAATTGGCGGCCATTGTAGTGAATCAAGAATGAGCCAATCACAGTGGCACATTTACAGCGGGATTTTTAAAAGTCAATTTTTGTGCTTTTTTGGATAACTTGATGTCCGATTTCGACTGTATTTATACATAACCCACGAAATATAGTTTGGAAACTGCTGTTCTAAAATACATAATAGAACTACTCCCTCCAATCCTCAAAAATTAAAATCTAAGCGAAAATGGGAGGCAATTTAATCCAAAAAAATACTTCAAAGAAATACTTCTTTGGCGTAACTGATTTAAATATAAATAAATTTAATAAATACGAGGATGTGCGCATTCGAGCGAAAAGTGGCACATTTCCGAGCGAGGGAAGCAAATGAAGCGCGACGCGGAGCGGCGCGCTTCATTTTCCCGAGATCGGAATGTGCCACTTTGAGCTCGAATGTGCACACTCCGCTTTTCGCCACGATTAACAACGATCAATTTACTTTTAAAAAAATTCCAGTCATTCTAAAATCGTGGGCGCGCTCTCAAAATGTCTCGTTTGGGCTTCGCTTATTTTTCATAATTTTTGACTTTTTTCATTGCGAAATTAATTTGTATTTAAATAAGGAGGCAAGAATGAAATTCTTGTTAGGATTTCTTAATATTCGGTATGGTAATTGACAATTTTTTGAAAACGGGACATTTTGGCGTCCCGAATGATTTCTTAGGAACAACGGGACAAATCCCATTCAAAACAAGAAGTACGGTCACATTATATATAGCTAAAATTCGTTTTTTTCCCATACATTCACTTAACCGAATTTTCGATCATCCGAACGAGCTGCAACACTAATTACTCCGCATAACCGAGCTTCCACTGTAACCGTAAATATTGGAGAACAGTAAATTAGACTCGGCAGTTAAACGCTGATATGATGTAACGATTCCACGGATAGTTTTATAGCGCAATCAGAGGCATATTCTGCACATTCGTTATGTCGTCCGTCCGGATTTACGGGATCCCCGTTATCCCGTGCATTTGTAGCCGACATTAATCCCGGAATGACACATAATCAGCAGGACGACGACCACACATGCCATTGTTCCACGAACTAACAATAAGAGCCGGTTTGGCCGAGCCCCAGGTACTCTTTTACTCCCCCTAATTAAAACCGTCGTCGACGACGACCATAAATGAGCTTTCAAAAAAAAAAAAAGAAAAGCTCTTCGCTACCAACTCCTATAAAAGAGTGCGCATAGGCGACCCGCTCGAAGGGCTGCCATAAAAATCTCGGTGCTTGTTTCCCGAGGCGGTTATGACTCAACAAGAGTGCAATCTGAGAGTACCACGAGTGGTCTTCCTCGTAAAACAAAGAGAACCCCAGCCCTCGGCATGCATTCGCACTTTACTCACCCTCGAGTGTTGCAGCTCTCTAATAGTCAACACTGTACACTCTTGAGGGGGCCCGAGTAAAGTGTCGCATAGACGCCCTTAACTCGTATCGAACAACTTCGACACTCAATATCCGTGCATTTATAGGAATACCTTCCACTCTAACCGCCCTTATTAGCAGGGTCACTGCGCTTCGCCCCCCGCAACACTAAATTCTCGTGTGTGTACATAAACCCTTTCAATTTACCCCTCTGAATCATACCGAAAGCATATTCCCAAAATCTAGGGAGCTTAAACGGCAATTAAGGGCGTTAAGTTGCAATTAAAGCTGGTGGAAATCTATCCAAGATATTCGGTGGCCAAAAATACCCTCCATCTTTCCATTAAAAGAGGCTTTAAAGCAAATGGTGGTCAATAAGTCGACTTAGGGAAGGTGGTCGAGCTAGCACACCTTTCTGAAGATGATTTGTTAAAGGTGTTCTTGTAGTGGGGTCCACAGATCGTTGGGAAGCTGGTTTAAGTTGACACAATGGTGGATCAGGAACCAGTTTTGAAGAAAAATGTGGACCATCCAAAATTTTGTACACCTGTAAACAGAGTTTTGTACTAAATACCTTTTTTTATACTGACAGGGGTTCAATTTTAATATAAACAACTAGAACAAATATTATTCTATGTAAAATTATTAAATAAGAAGCCTTTTACATTTGTTTTCAAAGCAGTAGAGCCTTTTCAGTTGGAAAACTAATAAATTTTTGATAAAAACCCAAAGATATTTCTTTAAACCATCAGAAATAATTAAATTTGTTTATAATCAATTAATGCAAATACTTCAAGTAGCAAAAACAGTTAATTCAAGCCTTTATAACTTCTAAAATAATCTAAGTTTCAAAAAAAGTCTTTGAATTAAAAAATTGCAAGTTTTACAAGGAAACTTTACAAGACTTGTGTTCAAAACGTAATTACTAGCAATAAATTATAATAAAAACAAGCCAATGACTTATTATAAGAAGAAATTATTATTATAAACCATCAAACTAAAAAATTTGGATAAAAAGACTAATTCAGCTACTCATCGGTCCTTTAAATATACACAACAATATTAAAATGCTTTTATTAACTGTAAAATTGTTTCTAATAATTTATTTAACGATAACTCTCGCTCGCAATTTGTTGTTAAAATATTAAAACGATACTTTAAAAATAAACCAAATAAAACCAATCAGTTTTCATCTTGACATATAAAAACTTTTTATTTAAACACATCCAATTTTTAACCAATAACCAAAAAATTTTAATCTTTAATTTTCGTATTTAATCGGCCCTTGTAAATATTTAAATAAACATTATGTGCCGAGTTGGTGTGCGGGTCCACAGAGGAATAAATTACTTTCGATTATTTTTAAAAATAGAATCTCTGAACCAATAGTTTTATTGTTACAATAAAAACACAATTCCAACACATAATTTATCGTACCATAAACCAATTTTATTTTAGTTTCTTTCCTAACTCGATTTTATGTATCTATGTAGAGGAATGTGCCAAGTCCTTTTTTTTTTGGCTGAAGAAAAAAATCCTCTACCCCAGCATCTTTGGGAATCAAAGTACAGTTAGAACTTTAAATCTCTTTCGATTCGTCAAAGCAAAGTAATGATTAACAGACAATTAATGCGATGTAAAATCAAAGCACTTTTTGTGGTAGCCTTAGTTTTGATTTATCGGCCATCTACTGTACCAGGAACAGCAGGATAAAAGTAGAAGAAACAGTTTATCTATGTTCGTATAGTGGTCAAAACGCACCATATCCTTACACGATCCGTCTTAAAAAATAAGTAACTTTTATCTTGTTTTGCATATTTAGGCCATAAAGCAGTAATTTACTCGAAAAATAGGTTTGATTAAAAATAATTAATTTAATTGAAGTTTTGCCTACTTCAGCGCCTAAAAATTATTTCCTAAAAACTAGTAAATAATAATTTGCTTTTATTTTTGAGCATAGGTCAGCTCGACGAAAGAAGCATTAAAGTTATGTACCGTCGGGGCCTTATTTCTCAAAAAGTAGTCCGACGTCGGTAGGAATGCTTTTCATTTTTTGAAAGGTCCGCCTTTCGGCTACAAAATCATATAAAGTAACATGGGCGACGCCCGATTACTTTTTGAAAAAACACGGGTTGAATAGGGCGCGAGCGTATTTGTTTTGTTTATTTCGGTAGGAAAAGGCGTTTTATTAAATAAAGTGAAAAAGAGAATTCAATAGTCAAAAAAGTTAATTCATCCCCTATCTCGCCCTAACCGTTTTACAATTAATCTTCCGGTTTTCGTTCCGCCAAATATACCGGTTTTTTCGGTTTTCGATTCAGTGCCCAGTGATTAATTTAGAATCCAAAAACTAATATATCTTTTGCTATTAAATGTTTGCCTTTTTTGAAAGATAGAAACAAAGTTGGAAAGAGAAAAATGGCATTGCACACGTGCAAAAATCAAAGATGGTAGTCTTGAATGCAACCAATCTTTAAAGTCAAACTTATCTTAATTGCAAGAATGCAAATGGCCCAAAGCAGTAAATTATTCTTGGGACTTGATTTATGGACGTTTATTGCCCAACTGTCTGTCAAAAGAGACCATCATTGCAATTTTATGTGTCGTTTTATTGACGTGTTTTGACATCTGTCATTAGTTGAGAGATTTCTTTATTTCCCCCATTTAAATGTAGAAAATAAAATACTTTCCTTTTAATTTTTCTGTTGTGCTCCGACGGGAAAAGATTCAGTTTTTAAAATACAAATGTAAAGAATTTTTTGAGTAATTAAAAATTGCAATTTTAGAACCCAATTAAACAGCCCTAGCATTAGTTTAATTAAATTCCAAAAAATATTTTTTTGCTTTTTTAAGAATAATTTAGAACAGGTAGAAAAGTCATTAATTTTTCTGAGCTTATTAGTGGAGTTACAACAAATTGATGTATAGATTATTGCCCAACTGTCTGTCAAAAGAGACCATCATTGCAATTTTATGTGTCGTTTTATTGACGTGTTTTGACATCTGTCATTAGTTGAGAGATTTTTTATTTCCCAAATTTAAATGTGAAAATAAATATTCCTTTTAATTTTATGTTGTGCTCGACGGAAATTCATTTAAAATACAAATTAAGAATTTTTGAGTTTAAATGTTTTAGAACAATTAAAACTAGCTTAGTTTAATTAATTCCCAAAAATATTTTGCTTTTAAAATAATTTAGAACAGTAAAAAGTCATAATTTTTCTGAGTTATTATGGAGTTCAAAAATTGAAAATAAAATTCCGAATCCCACTTAAACAGCCCAGCGTTGGTTTAAATAATTTAAAAAAATTTGCCCTATGTTGTAAGAGGACAATCATTGAAAATATTAATTCAATTTATTGCGTGGCTTATAGGCACTAAAAACATAGAGAAACGTCTAATCCCTTAAACAGCCCTGTTGATTTAATAATTTAAAAAAAAAATTTTGATTGAATTTTGGGCCTGTTTTTGAAAATTTTGAACTTTAAAAAATTGTAAGCATTTATTTGGACGGATCATTAAAACATTCAGATTCGAATTTGGCAGCCTTTCTTCGAAGCCATAGATTTAATATAATTCCAAACTTTGACTTTTAGAAATAAAAATCATGGTAATTTTTTGGCTATAGTGATTTAACAAATTAGTATGATAAATGCCCATCCTTAAAACCTGAAAAATTAGAATCTTGAGCAGTGTTAATTACACTAGAAATAAAATTAATTTTTGCGGGCTTATGCAACTACAACAAAACTATTGAATAATGCGTCCTAAAGTCCCTTCTAAACAGCCCTTGCGTTAGATTTAAATAATTTAAAAAATTTTGATTGCAATTTTGGGCCTGATTTTTGCTTAATTTTGAACTTTAAAAAATTGTAGCGCCTTTATTTGTGGACGGATCATTAAAAACTATTCAGATTCGAATTTGCAGCCGTTTTGGCTGATGGCCTAAGAACCATAGGCGTGCTATTCCATAGCTTTGGGAAAACGTTTTGAAAAAAATCGATGGGTTACCCATGTTTTTGAAAAATGAAAAAATAGAATTGCTTTATTTGCAGGGGTTCCTACGTACCTAGTAACTATAACCGTGTTATTTCCCGCGCTCCTCTAAAACAAAAATTTTCGGCAAAACTAAATAAATAAAAAACGGACCCTTAATTCACAAAAAAATCGACGCACTTATTTTCGATCCAATCATTACAAACGACACGGATTCGGAATCCTGAGGCTTTTTTTACATAAGATACATGTAAAATATGTATAGGGTGCGACGTTAAATTTATTTCAAAACCGATCTCTTAAGAATATATACTAAACTATAAAAATTTGTGAAACTATCGCCGTGTCTAATTACGGTCCTGTAATTTTAACAGTATATTAAAATGCTTTATATAAACTTGGAAAAAAATCGGCGTCGTTGCACTTTACTTAGAAATCCTTTAAATATATTTATTTCAAAACCGATCTCTTAAGAATGTGTACTAAACTATAAAAATTCGTGAAACTATCGCTGTCAAATTTAGGCCGAAATTTTAAACAGATATTAAAATGCTTTAAAAAACTTGGAAAACTATTGAATCTTATTTACTTGAAAAAAAAAAAGCCATCTTACTGTACCAGGAACAGCAGTCGATAAAAGTAGAAGAAACAGATTTGCATTTCTATAGTTCCGTTTGTGGTACTTTTATAATTACGCACCATATCCTTGACACGATCCGTCTTAGAAACATAGTAACTTTTAGATTGCGTTGTTTAGTAAGGCAAAAACGATTTGCTCAAAACAATAGTTGATAGAAAATGCAGCATTACTTTAAAATTGAAGTATTTGCTATGCATTTCTAGAAAAATTTATATCTTCAGAACAAACTCGAAAATAATAATTTGGACTGATTTTTTAGTCTTAATTTTGAGATACAAAATAAAGTTTGACGCTTATTCAAAAGTCAGTCATAGAAATCTATTTCATTTTTAATAGGCCGCCTTATCGCTAATTTTTACGGGCTTGGAAAGCTACAACAAAACTATTGAACTAAAATGGTCCAAAATTTCTCAGCCCTTGCGTTAGATTTAAATAATTTTGAAAAAATTTTGATTGCAATTTTGGGCCTGATTTTGCTTAATTTTGAACTTTAAAAAATTGTAGCGCCTTTATTTGTGGACGGATCATTAAAACTATTCAGATTCGAATTTGGCAGCCGTTTTGGCTTCAGATAGGCCTAAGAACCATAGGCGTGCTATTCCATGCTTTGGAAAACGTTTTAATTAAAAACGATGGGTTTAAACCCATGTTTTTGGGCAAAATGAAAAAATAGAATTGCTTTATTTGCAGGCGTTCCTAGTACAGTAACTATAACCTGTTATTTCCCGCTCCTTAAAACAAAATTTTAAAAACTAAATAAATATAATAACACTTATTAAAATGCTATTATTTTGATCAAATTAAAACGCCCGGGTTCGATCTGACTTTTTAATAAGATACTTTAAAATAAATATTAATTTATTTCAAAACCGATCTCTTAAGAATGTGTACTAAACTATAAAAATTGTGAAACTATCGCCGTGTCTAATTACGGTCCTGTAATTTTAACAGTATATTAAAATGCTTTATATAAACTTGGAAAAAAATCGGCGTCGTTGCACTTTACTTAGAAATCCTTTAAATATATTTATTTCAAAACCGATCTCTTAAGAATGTGTACTAAACTATAAAAATTCGTGAAACTATCGCCGTGTCTAATTACGGTCCTGTAATTTTAACAGTATATTAATATGCTTTATATAAACTTGAAAAAAATCGGCGTCGTTGCACTTTACTTAGAAATCCTTTAAATATATTTATTTCAAAACCGATCTCTTAAGAATGTGTACTAAACTATAAAAATTCGTGAAACTATCGCCGTGTCTAATTACGGTCCTGTAATTTTAACAGTATATTAAAATGCTTTATATAAACTTGGAAAAAAATCGGCGTCGTTGCACTTTACTTAGAAATCCTTTAAATATATTTATTTCAAAACCGATCTCTTAAGAATGTGTACTAAACTATAAAAATTCGTGAAACTATCGCCGTGTCTAATTACGGTCCTGTAATTTTAACAGTATATTAATATGCTTTATATAAACTTGAAAAAAATCGGCGTCGTTGCACTTTACTTAGAAATCCTTTAAATATATTTATTTCAAAACCGATCTCTTAAGAATGTGTACTAAACTATAAAAATTCGTGAAACTATCGCCGTGTCTAATTACGGTCCTGTAATTTTAACAGTATATTAAAATGCTTTATATAAACTTGGAAAAAATCGGCGTCGTTGCACTTTACTTAGAAGTCCTTTAAATATATTTATTTCAAAACCGATCTCTTAAGAATGTGTACTAAACTATAAAAATTCGTGAAACTATCGCCGTGTCTAATTACGGTCCTGTAATTTTAACAGTATATTAAAATGCTTTATATAAACTTGGAAAAAAATCGGCGTCGTTGCACTTTACTTAGAAGTCCTTTAAATATATTTATTTCAAAACCGATCTCTTAAGAATGTGTACTAAACTATAAAAATTCGTGAAACTATCGCCGTGTCTAATTACGGTCCTGTAATTTTAACAGTATATTAAAATGCTTTATATAAACTTGGAAAAAATCGGCGTCGTTGCACTTTACTTAGAAGTCCTTTAAATATATTTATTTCAAAACCGATCTCTTAAGAATGTGTACTAAACTATAAAAATTCGTGAAACTATCGCCGTGTCTAATTACGGTCCTGTAATTTTAACAGTATATTAAAATGCTTTATATAAACTTGGAAAAAATCGGCGTCGTTGCACTTTACTTAGAAGTCCTTTAAATATATTTATTTCAAAACCGATCTCTTAAGAATGTGTACTAAACTATAAAAATTCGTGAAACTATCGCCGTGTCTAATTACGGTCCTGTAATTTTAACAGTATATTAAAATGCTTTATATAAACTTGTAAAAAATCGGCGTCGTTGCACTTTACTTAGAAATCCTTTAAATATATTTATTTCAAAACCGATCTCTTAAGAATGTGTACTAAACTATAAAAATTCGTGAAACTATCGCCGTGTCTAATTACGGTCCTGTAATTTTAACAGTATATTAAAATGCTTTACATAAACTTGGAAAAAAATCGGCGTCGTTGCAGTTTACTTAGAAGTCCTTTAAATATATTTATTTTGATACCGATCTCTTAAGAATGTGTACTAAACTATAAAAATTCGTGAAACTATCGCCGTGTCTAATTACGGTCCTGTAATTTTAACAGTATATTAAAATGCTTTATATAAACTTGTAAAAAATCGGCGTCGTTGCACTTTACTTAGAATCCTTTAAATATATTTATTTCAAAACCGATCTCTTAAGAATGTGTACTAAACTATAAAAATTCGTGAAACTATCGCCGTGTCTAATTACGGTCCTGTAATTTTAACAGTATATTAAAATGCTTTATATAAACTTGTAAAAAAATCGGCGTCGTTGCACTTTACTTAGAAATCCTTTAAATATATTTATTTCAAAACCGATCTCTTAAGAATGTGTACTAAACTATAAAAATTCGTGAAACTATCGCCGTGTCTAATTACGGTCCTGTAATTTTAACAGTATATTAAAATGCTTTATATAAACTTGGAAAAAATCGGCGTCGTTGCACTTTACTTAGAAATCCTTTAAATATATTTATTTCAAAACCGATCTCTTAAGAATGTGTACTAAACTATAAAAATTCGTGAAACTATCGCCGTGTCTAATTACGGTCCTGTAATTTTAACAGTATATTAAAATGCTTTACATAAACTTGGAAAAAAATCGGCGTCGTTGCAGTTTACTTAGAAGTCCTTTAAATATATTTATTTCAACCGATCTCTTAAGAATGTGTACTAAACTATAAAAATTCGTGAAACTATCGCCGTGTCTAATTACGGTCCTGTAATTTTAACAGTATATTAAAATGCTTTATATAAACTTGAAAAAATCGGCGTCGTTGCACTTTACTTAGAAATCCTTTAAATATATTTATTTCAAAACCGATCTCTTAAGAATGTGTACTAAACTATAAAAATTCGTGAAACTATCGCCGTGTCTAATTACGGTCCTGTAATTTTAACAGTATATTAAAATGCTTTATATAAACTTGAAAAAATCGGCGTCGTTGCACTTTACTTAGAAATCCTTTAAATATATTTATTTCAAAACCGATCTCTTAAGAATGTGTACTAAACTATAAAAATTCGTGAAACTATCGCCGTGTCTAATTACGGTCCTGTAATTTTAACAGTATATTAAAATGCTTTATATAAACTTGGAAAAAATCGGCGTCGTTGCACTTTACTTAGAAGTCCTTTAAATATATTTATTTCAAAACCGATCTCTTAAGAATGTGTACTAAACTATAAAAATTCGTGAAACTATCGCCGTGTCTAATTACGGTCCTGTAATTTTAACAGTATATTAAAATGCTTTATATAAACTTGAAAAAATCGGCGTCGTTGCACTTTACTTAGAAATCCTTTAAATATATTTATTTCAAAACCGATCTCTTAAGAATGTGTACTAAACTATAAAAATTCGTGAAACTATCGCCGTGTCTAATTACGGTCCTGTAATTTTAACAGTATATTAAAATGCTTTATATAAACTTGGAAAAAATCGGCGTCGTTGCACTTTACTTAGAAGTCCTTTAAATATATTTATTTCAAAACCGATCTCTTAAGAATGTGTACTAAACTATAAAAATTTGTGAAATTATCGCCGTGTCTAATTACGGTCCTGTAATTTTAACAGTATATTCAAATGCTTTATATATACTTGGAAAAAAATCGGCGTCGTTGCACTTTACTTAGAAGTCCTTTAAATATATTTATTTCAAAACCGATCTCTTAAGAATGTGTACCAAACTATAAAAATTCGTGAAACTATCGCCCTGTCTAATTACGGTCCTGTAATTTTAACAGTATATTAAAATGCTTTATATAAACTTGGAAAAAAATCGGCGTCGTCGCACTTTACTTAGAAATCCTTTAAATATATTTATTTCAAAACCGATCTCTTAAGAATGTGTACTAAACTATAAAAATTCGTGAAACTATCGCCGTGTCTAATTACGGTCCTGTAATTTTAACAGTATATTAAAATGCTTTATATAAACTTGGAAAAAAATCGGCGTCGTTGCACTTTACTTAGAAGTCCTTTAAATATATTTATTTCAAAACCGATCTCTTAAGAATGTGTACTAAACTATAAAAATTCGTGAAACTATCGCCGTGTCTAATTACGGTCCTGTAATTTTAACAGTATATTAAAATGCTTTATATAAACTTGGAAAAAAATCGGCGTCGTTGCACTTTACTTAGAAGTCCTTTAAATATATTTATTTCGATACCGATCTCTTAAGAATGTGTACTAAACTATAAAAATTCGTGAAACTATCGCCGTGTCTAATTACGGTCTTTCAAAAATTAAAAATTGCGATTTTGGGTGCTCATTTTTGGCTAATTTTGAACTTTTTTAATAATAATTTAGAACAGGTAGAAAAGTTATTAATTTTTTCTGGGCTTATTAGTGAAGTTACAACAAATTGATGTATATATAAAATGCTCCCGAAAGTCCCAATTAAACAGCCCTGGCATTAGTTTTATTAAATTCCAAAAAATATTTTTTCCTTTTTAAATAATAATTTAGAACAGGTAGAGAAGTAAATATTTTTTTCTGGGCCTATTAGTGGAGTTACAACAAATTCATGTATATATAAAATGCTCCCGAAAGTCCCAGTTAAACAGTCCTTGAGTTAGATTTAAATAATTTTGAAAAAAAATTTTGATTGCAATTTTGGGGCTGATTTTTGCTTAATTTTGAACTTTAAAAAAATTGTAGCGCCGTTATTTGTGGACGGATCTTTAAAAACTATTCAGATTCGGATTTGGCAGCCGTTTTCGCTTCGGATAGGCCTAAGAAACCATAGGCGTGCTATTCCATAGCTTTGGGAAAACGTTTTGAAAAAAAAAAATCGATGGGTTTTAAACCCATGTTTTTTAGCCAAAAAATGAAAAAAATAGATTTGCTTTATATTGCAAGGGGACGTTCCTACGTACCCTCAGTAACTATAACCGGTGTCATTTCCCGGCGCCTTCCCTCTAAAACAAATATTTTTGCCCATTTGAAAAATTAAACTTGCCTTTAAAATGAAACTTTTAATTTTAATTTTTTACGGGTTTATAAGGCAAGCTACAACAAAACGTACTTGAAGTAAAATGCGTCCGAAGGTCCCTTCTAAACAGCCCTTGTATTGGATTTAAATAACTTTGAAAAAAAATTTTCGACTATATTTGTACCTAAAGTTAATCCTTTAAATCTCTTTCAATTCGTCACGATACTGCATTAGCAAATAACAATAAACAATACAAAAATTATACCAAGACAAAATACTTCCAATTCTTCTGTGTAAGCAGTTCAGTTATTAGAGAAACGTGTCAACGTATGCACGAAGTGGGTTCATTTTATTTTCTTAACATCTCAATTGGTAACAAAACGTGACCGACGAAAAAACACATTTGCATTTGTATATTGCCTTTGTCTGGCACATTTTTATAATTACCGAACCCCCTATCCTATTTCGATAAACACTTTGACACGATCCGTCTTAAGAAAAATAACCAACTTTTATCTTGTGTGCATAGTAGGCAAGAACCAGATTTAAAAGTAAAACGCATCGGCAACTCGGAATTCAAAAAAAATCGCCAACTCAAAAACGTATTGCGTGAAATGTCGCTTAAACAATGAAAGGGGGAATAATTAATATCGTTGATACGAAGCTCGTAATTCATCCAAGTAATAAATCCAAAGCGTGGGCTTAGTTCTCGTTAAGATTTCGCAGACGTATAAAACATAAAAGTGAGTGTTACGAGGCGCAAGAGAAGGGCCTTGCAAAAAGCAAATATAACAAAACTATTCTCGGCGGTGCTCTTTGGAATAGGCGTCGCAGTTAAGACAACCGCAACTATGAAGAAGAGCAAAGTTTCTAGGAGGAGCAGTTGAAGAAGCGACTCGACATATTTATTCTGCGGCGCATTATTGCGAAGACAAAGGCGAGCGGGGGCCATCGCAAGGACAACCCTCGACGTTATTATGTACTTAGAGGGCGATAAGGATAATTAGTTTTGTGTGTAACGGCGCGACGAAGGAGGGTATCGAGCAAATTCCTATTATGTAAGCGTCTTAGATATATTTCATCGCAGCGTTAAAATTAACAATTTCACGGTGTATTACTGTAATCTGCGATTCGGCGATGCAGCGTTTCCTTTTCTCTGTTTGCAGTGCGGCTCCTGGAGCATAATAGGGCGTGCATAATACCCGCAATGTTCCATTGTCCTCGACCATTATCAGTCTCACAGGCGAGTTGCTCTTCACAATACAGCCTTCGTTCTGCATGTAGCAACACGCCAACCGCTTTCCTCCGATAAAATTAACCAAATATCGATTCCGATGCGTAGGTGTTTAACCCTTCGTTAGTCGCCTGGGCTACGATCGTAGACCACCTCTCTTTAAACACCTTCGCGCGCTATTCACTAATGCATCCCTTAATCTAATAAGTGTGCTGGGTTTGCTTGAAAGGTACTGTTGGGGAATATTATTAGGGCTGAAACAGGACTGGTATACACATGTAGACCAGGTGACCATCCACGTCACAGTTTCTGGCTGCATTGCAGAATAATAGTTGTATTACTTTGATGCAATTGGGTACAGTAAAACCTCGATTATACGGATTCGCGATTATCCGGATTGGCAACCGCGTTCGTTTTTTCCTGTTAAAACGGGACACCTCGTAATCGTGCTTGAAACCGAGTGTGCGCATTCGAGCTCAAAGTGGCACATTCCGATCTCGGGAAAATGAAGCGCGCCGCTCCGCGTCGCGCTTCATTTGCCTCCCTCGCTCGGAAATGTGCCACTTTTCGCTCGAACGCGCACATCCTCGTATTTATTAAATTTATTTATATTTAAATCAGTTACGCCAAAGAAGTATTTCTTTGAAGTATTTTTTTGGATTAAATTGCCCCCCATTTTCGCTTAGATTTTTATTTTTGAGGATTGGAGGAAGTAGTTCCATTATGTTTTTTAGAACAGCAGTTTCCAAACGATGTTTCGTGGGTTATGTATAAATACAGTCGAATACAGTCGAAATCCGACATCGAGTTATCCAAAAAAGCACAAAAATTGACTTTTAAAAATCCCGCTGTAAATGTGCCACTGTGATTGGCTCATTCTTGATTCACTATAATGGCCGCCAATTAATTAGCCAATCAGATAGAATTAATTATTTCGTAACTATAGTTACATTAGAAATATTTGAAATTTGAATCATATTGTATAGGGGTAAACAATACAGTGATTGGCCCTTTTATTAAACAACGTAGTTATTGGTCATATAAATATAGTAATTGACTAGTAAATTTACAATGATCGGCCAATATTTCTAATTAAAATATGATATAGTAAATTAGAAAAAAAAAACGAACCATTTATTAGAAAATTTATATTAGGAAATATAGATTTATTATTAAATAATTTTTTAAATATGGCCAATCATTGTCGACTGGCTAACAACTGTACTGTTTACCCCTATTTATAACCATCCTCGTATTTATTCGATTTGTTTAAATTATTTTTTGATCTAAAATAGAACATAGTGTACTGTATTCAAATTATTTAGGAAGTAAATTAATTTTTGTGCCACTTTTCGCTCGAATGCCCACATCCTCGTATTTATTGGATTTGCCTATATGTCAATAACTCGAAATTTAATAATAAATCGAATTATTTAATTAGTCGAAGCGTTTTACAATTCATTAAATTCAAGTTTCCATTAGTAAATAGGTCGATGACTCGAAGTTACATTTTACAACTTTTCTAAAATTTCTCTACCTGAGAGAGGATTAACGACGGCTTGGTTTGGTGTTTTTGATGCTTTAAAAGCTCTATTGTTAACTACGAAAAAAAGGTTTATACTACAAGAATGTTTTAACGGCGGCACTTCAATTGGATTTAAAAACTAATTTATGTTTAAATGCCTTATGAACAGTTATAAATTTTTGAATTGGTTTTACCGTTTATTTTACAAAAAAAACTATTTTGCATTTTAGTTTTCAATTTGCTAGTTATTCGTCGACTACGAAGACTAACAAATGTGTTTTATGTTCTTTATAGTTTGTAACAGAGTATAACAGAAAATCTAAAAAAGTTTAATACTTTTTCTAAAATTATTTACGTATTAACATGGAGTGTAAACGAAAATTAAAAAGTTTAACCATAAGGGAGAAAATTAATCTTATAAAAGAAGTGGAACGTGGGCTCAAAAGAAAAAGGATATAGCTAAAGATTTTGGTATTCCGCAAACACTTTATCAACCATTTTAAAAACAGAGACCTAATTGTAGCTGCTGAAGATACAAATGACAAATGTCAACGTTGATAAAGATTTGGAAGTTGCTGAAATTCCTAGCGATGAAAGCATTATAAGTAAAGTGCTAGAAGAAAATAAGAAAAACTGTGAAAGTGAAAGTGAATATGAAAGTGATACAGATGTTACAGTAAACATCCCTTCAACAACTCAAGTTTACAATGCAATAGATACTATTTCTCTATTCCTATGTGCTCAAGAAGATGTTCCTACAGATATATTATTATCGGTAAGATCATTGGAAAAATTTGTAGAAACGTAACATTTTGGAGCAATGAAGCAAAAGACAATTTTAGATTACTTTCAATTTAACAGTAAATAATATGTAAATAACTATATTTTTTAGGGTCTTAATAAAAATAAATAATGTTAATGATTGTAGATCAATTTTGGTTATTTTCTATAAAAAATGAAGTATTTAACTGAACTTCTTTTGGTAACTCGAGTTTTTGATATGACGAATTATTTTTGCTGTCCCTTCGACTTCGACTTATCGAGGTTCGACTGTAGACGAATATTCTGACGTAAGAACTAGTTCATATCATTGAGTAGAGTTCAGAGAATATAGCTGATGCTGTATTTTCATTCAAAATGTCGAAATTATACGCTGTATATTGAAAATAAAGTGGTCTACGATCGTAGACCAGGTGACTAAACACGTTACGATATCCAGGTGACTAACGAAGGGTTAATGCAGAAAAAGAACGCGCCGATAAAAAAGCCCGACGGACCCGATTGCCAACAAATCAAATCAGAACGCAAGAACACAAGTGGAACTCCGAGATTGAAAACGTACCTTTGTCTGTATTTTTCAATATGGACCCGTAAGTCGATTGCTATGGCCATTTCCGTTGACGATCTATTGTCGAGTCCCCGAGGACCAATCCAATATTTTACGTATCCTCGCCTCATCCTTCAACCGAACGCCATCAAAGAGCCTCCTTGATCTGCGACTTTTTCTCGAAATTGGAAGAAATTGCTTCGTCCCAACGAATTCATTTCTTCACTCGCGGACGTGCCATTATTGTTTCGGGGAAACTTCGTTATGTTAACGTTTCGGCCGCGGTCCTTCATCAGCTCTCCTAATAAATCCTCCCCGTCGGTGACCGAGGAGAAGCCGGCGAATTGCTAAATGAGGCCCTTGTGGCCAAGGCGCACCTGTGACGACGGCCGGCTTTCGTGTTCTTTCCATTCTCCACACACACAAACAAAATTTCCTTCCCCTTTTTCCGGCCAAGAAAATTGACTTAAAAACGAGGGATTTTCCCCAGGTTGCTATTTCGCTTTAAATAGTTATTTTACGGGTTTCATTAAGAAAGTGAAGAAAAAAATATAATTGCAAGCAAACACCTGAATGGATTTTAAACGATCTTCTCGGTTAAATTGGAGTTTGCGGTGCATTTGAATACAAAGGAGGGATTTTATTTTGAAAAAAACGCACACACTAATTTCACTTGTGCTTCCTCCCGTTAAAAGCTCATAATTGTTCGTTTTGAATAATAACTTTTAGTTGTAAAAAAGTTTGCGAACAATTTTTAATTTCAAATTTCAAAATTGGTACACACAAAAATATTGAATTAAAATTTCTAAAAACCAATCAGTTTTCTCGTTTGTTTAATAATTTTTGAAATAAACTGCAACAAGCAAATCAACAGTTCCCAACATTCTTACCGTTTACTTGGCATTTTATTAATTATTTTTAGCTTGAACTGCACAAGCTAGACGATTCGAAGCCCAAAGATTAATTACGAAATTAAAATATAATAGAGAAAATTTAATTAATACTAATTGTTTTAGTGCAGAAATTTAATCGAGCATTAAGTTTTCATTGTGTATTCTGAGCCACTTATAAAGTTTACTAAAGTTGCGTTATAGAAAATTTCCCGTTAGGAACACAGTTTACAGACGCCATTGTAATAATACAATTATGACCCCTTTATAATATCGCAAAATGTTTAGCCCAAAACTTATCCCATCACCAAAGTGAACGCTTAGAACAGAAGACCACAGATAAAAAAGGAGTAGAAAATAGTTTTAAGTTTTCTATCGCTAAAAAACAAACTATTCATGTTTCTAATAACCCAGAAAAATATTTAAAAAATTCTAGCTACCCCTAATCAAGCTCGATAGGCGTTAATGCAAAGCGAAATGTAATAGTTTTAACTTTTCTTATGCTGAAAAATACAAATTTGCAAAATCGCAAATTCGTAGAAACTATTGTATGCACGTTATCTATTCATGTTTCTAATAACCCAGAAAAATATTTAAAAAATTCTAGCTACCCCTAATCAAGCAGGGCAGACGTTAATGCAAAGTGAAATGTAATACTTCTAACTTTTCTACCGCTGAAAAATACAATTTTACAAAATCGCAAATTCGTGGAAACTATTGTATGCACGTTATCTATTCATGTTTCTCATAACCAAGAAAAATATTTAAAAAATTCTAGCTACCCCTAATCAAGCAGGGCAGGCGTTAATGCAAAGTAAAATGTAATATTTTTAACTTTTCTACCGCTGAAAAATACAATTTTGCAAAATCGCAAATTCGGGCAAACTATTACATGGACGTTATTTATTCATGTTTCTAGTAACCCAGAAAAATATTTAAAAAATTCTAGCTACCCCCAATCAAACAGGATAGGCGTTAATGCAAAGTGAAATGTAATAGTTTTAACTTTTCTTGGGCTGAAACATACAATTTTGCAAAATCGCAAATTCGGGCAAACTATTACATGCACGTTATTTATTCATGTTTTTAATAAGTTCTAATAAGTTCTAACTTTGAAGATTAGCAGAAAGGACACGGAGGACTCTGTATTGTATTAAACATCAATTTTTGGCTAACTAATACGAGTTAATGCGTTAAACTAGGAACGTTAGAAGTTTTCGAACGACCCACGTACATTATTAGGGTACTTGAAGGCACCCTCATTAAATTATATTGTAATCTCTTATAATAGTGTTAGAGGTTCAGAGAGGGTGACCGGTAAGTATTGATTCAGTTAAGTTTCTTGTAATTAATTTCGGGGATTCACCATAAACCTACATTATGCGGCTTTCAAATTCTTAATATCTGATAAACATGATTATCTCATTTTGAAAAAGCCATAATTTTCTTTTTAAATAATTGGGATTTGCTTTAATATAACAATAAATACACATAATAAAATTATTAAACAATTTAAAACTAAATTTTTTTTAAAGCATTAGAAGTAAAACATTAAGAATTTCTCATTTTTTAGTTTTTCAAATTTTACATTTTTCTAAATTGATTTAATAAAACCTTAAAGTGTCCAATTTAATTTTAAATAATGTAATTATTATTAATGCTTTTTAAAACAAGATATTTTTTAAACAAATTTTCTCATAAGTCAAAGCTTTTAAAATTTAAAAAAAAAATGTTATTATGTACTACTTTTAAGAGCGCAGTTTTTAGAAAAATTAATTTATTCCAATTATATTTGATATAAGAAAATTATTAAATCAATTTTTTACAACATAAATCTGAAAAAATAGTGCTTAAAGTTTTTTAATTAAATTTCTTATTAAAAATATTCAATTTTGTTCAAATCCCAATTTTTTTTTAATTAAAAATCCATTCGATTCCGATTAATTTCTTTTTCAAATCCATAAAGGCTCTTTGTAATACACCGAGCTCTATATTATGTCCAAAATTAATTTAGATTAATCAAATACACTATTTTAATTTGAAAAATATCTATGAGGTTTTTCGTGGAAATTCCAAGATCGATTATTGGATGAAACTAATCTACAGAATGTTCATGACAGGAAATATACACAGAAAACAATTAAATTAAATTAATGTAATTAGTAGGTAATAACGTTCCGTTCTATATATAAACCTTCAATATAATTTACAATTAATTTTGTCATATAAATTCAATTATCCGGTCGTCATATAAGGATGTCATTGTCGCATTATTACAGTTTGCCTTTATTATTTATCGGTTGAGGTGTACCCATTCGAATTTAGGACACTAATTAAACCCTTTATTAATTAGTAGTTTGCGCTAAGGGGAGCTCCGGCGTGCGTCGTTCCAATTTCTCCAAAAAAGGTTCGTATTCAAAACCTTCCAAGTTTGCTGTTTATGGAAAAAGGAGGTTTTGTGTCGGGGTCGAGATTGAAGCCCATGTTGCAGGAAATGTGGCGCCATAAATCGGTCCAGGAAGTGGCGGAAGCTCCTTCGCGGCCACAATTGATCGACCATCAAGGTTCTAGGTGTTAAGTGGCCCAATAAAGTTGAGCTAAATGTGATGCCAAGTCCGGTGTTAACGGGAATCCTCGACCACCCAATCAAACTTCACGACTCTTAATCTCGTCGTCCGTCGTGGACGTGCTAAACCAAGGTGTGCAAAGTAATTTAGCGACAGCAATCTCGAAATACATTTTCTCTTGAATAAGGCCGCCGCCGACAAGTTCTTGAAGGGGCGGCCGACGTCTGACGTGGGGTATTCATACTTATTACGTCGGGCCCCCCTAACGCGCTTCCACATTACAACGCCCCGAGGAAGGGTTATCCTGAATTTACTGCTTGCAAGTTTGCAGATTGCGCTTTTTGCAAACGAAATTATAATTTTCGAGTTTACAGAGTTTTATTGTCGTCGTTTCCAATTTTTTAGGGGCTCAGACGCGCGCGCGCGCACACACACTTTGTTGTAGATACAATATTAGGGGTTGTAAATGCCGATTTTGAGTTATTACAAATTCGCCATAAAATCGAGATTATTTCTGGCTCGTAAAATGCGATTTGATGCTGTTTGTTTCTTCGCAAGACCTGCGACCTAAAGACTCCGAGATATACAGTCGAACTTTCATAAGTCGAACGCCGATAAGCCGAATTTTTGATAGCTCGAACTCGAACCAGTTTCCCTAGGACCTGGCTATCTCAACGTTAATATTTTTATGTCAATAACTCGAAATTTAATAAATCGAATTATTTAATTAGTCGAAGCGTTTTACAATTCAATATGTTCAAGTTTCCATTAGTAAATAGGTCGATGACTCGAAGTTCAATTTTACAACTTTTCTAAAAATTTCTCTACCTGAGAGAGGATTAACGCCGGCTTGGTTTGGTGTTATTGATGCTTTAAAAGCTCTATTGTTAACTACGAATAAAAGGTTTATACTATAAGAATGTTTTGACGGCGGCACTTCAATTGGATTTAAAAACTAATTTATGTTTAAATGCCTTATGAACAGTTATAAATTTTTGAGATGGTTTTACCGTTTATTTTACAAAAAAAGAAACTATTTTTGCATTTTAGTTTTCAATTTGCTAGTTATTCGTCGACTACGAAGACTAACAAATGTGTTTTACGTTCTTTATAGTTTGTAACAGAGTATAACAGAAAATCTAAAAAGTTTAATACTTTTCTAAAATTATTTACGTATTAACATGGAGTGTAAACGAAAATTAAAAAGTTTAACCAAAAGGGGAGAAAATTAATCTTATAAAAGAAGTGGAACGTGGGCTCAAAAGAAAAAGGATATAGCTAAAGATTTTGGTTTTCCCCGCAAACACTTTATCAACCATTTTAAAAACAGAGACCTAATTGTAGCTGCTGAAGATACAAATGACAAATGTCAACGTTGATAAAGATTTGGAAGTTGCTGAAATCCGTAGCGATGAAAGCATAATAAGCAAAGTGCTAGAAGAAAATAAGAAAAACTGTGAAAGTGAAAGTGAATATGAAAGTGATACAGATGTTACAGTAAACATCCCTTCAACAACTCAAGTTTACAATGCAATAGATACTATTTCTCTATTCCTTCTCTGTTCCTACAGATATATTATTAACGGTAAGATCATTGGAAAAATTTGTAGAAACGTAACATTTTGGAGCAATGAAGCAAAAGACAATTTTAGATTACTTTCAATTTAACAGTAAATAATATGTAAATAACTATATGTTTTAGGGTCTTTATAAAAATAAATCATGTTAATGATTGTAGATCAATTTCGGTTATTTTCTATAAAAAATGAATGATACATATATACGGAAGTATTTAACTGAACTTCTTTTGGTAACTCGAGTTTTTGATATGACGAATTATTTTTGCTGTCCTTTCGACTTATCGAGGTTCGACTGTACTACCTTTTAGCAAAGCACACACGAACTCGATCCTTGTACTTTAACACCCGATATCTACACAAACTTGTTCGCTGCGATTTTCGAAAAGTCTTATAAATAAAAGATACCGAACGCGCCACGAGAAAATCCTCGATTTTCTATTTTCTTTAATTAGTAGAAAATCTTATTAGTTTCCCGAGTACTTATCGAGCTTATTTTCTTCGCCGCAGATAATATACATTTTATAAGCCGTTAATGAAAGGCATTAAACCGGAAGTTTGTTTTGCAATTTATATTACGGCCGCAACCGCAGGCTAAAAATTGATGCCGCTCTTTAACACCCCCATTGATTTTTCCCCAAATATCGCATCCTCTTTTATTAACTTTTCCAATTTTTAAAGAGCCACCCAAAGTCGGTTAATTAACTTTTACCTTAAAAAATCAAAAGTGTCATTTTAGTAGGTCTAGAAAGATCATAAAAGTCTGTTTCGTTTTCAACAATTAAAAAAGAAGTTATACTTCTTTGTCGTTACTAAATTAAATATAATTATGTGGTATGTCGCGGCTCTTGCGTTTGTGTGTAACACTTCGTTTTAAGCGTGATTCACAATTATCAATTTACTTTCTAAACAATTTCAATTAAAAATTACCAGACTGTATTAATACCAGAAGCACCATATCTTTGATTTAATGCTTTTAAACAGTTATTGTCGAAAAGTAAATCAAATATTATGATCGATTTCATATAAATTATCAATGCATTTCAAAAATTTGCCTAACTATGTTCGGCCTAAAATACGGCCCTGATTTTTTAGTATGTTAATAACTGGGCCTTGCTATAATAGAAAAAAAATCTGAGTCGTTGTCACGAACTCAAAACGTGTATAAAAAAATTCAAAGATTATGATCGATTTTCTGTAAATGATCAATACATTTCAAAAATTTGTCAAACTTTGTTCGGGTAATAATACGGCCCTGATTTTTTAGTATGTTTATAACTAGGCCTTGTTATAATAGAAAAACAATCGGCGTTGTTGTCACCAACGCAGAAAGCATATAAAAAAATTCATATATTATAATCGATTTTATATAAATTATCAATGCATTTAAAAAATTTGGTAAACTTTGTTTTACTAAAAATACGGCCCTTATTTTTTAGTATGTTAATAATTAGACCTTGTTATAATAGTCAAAAAATCTGCGTCGTTGTCAATAACGCAGAAGGCATATGAAAAAATTCATATATTATGATCGATTTTATATAAATTATCAATTCATTTCAAAAATTTGGTGAACTTTGTTCGGCTAAAAATACGGCCCTGATTTTTTAGTATGTTAATAATTAGACCTTGTTATAATAGTCAAAAAATCGGCGGCGTTGTAACTAACGCAGAAATTGTATAAAAAAATTCAAATATTATGATCGATTTCATATAAATTATCAATGCATTTCAAAAATGTTCCGAACTACGTTCGGCTAAATATACGGCCCTGATTTTTTAGTATGTTAATAACTAGGCCTTGCTATAATAGGAAAAAAATCGGCGTCGTTGTCACTAACGCAGAAGGCCTATAAAAAAATTCATATATTATGATCGATTTTATATAAATTATCAATGCATTTCAAAAATTTGGTAAACTTTGTTTGGCTAAAAATACGGCCCTGATTTTTTAGTATGTTAATAAATAGGCCTTGTTATAATAGAAAAAAAATCGCCGTCGCTGTAACTAACGCAGAAGGCATATAAAAAAATTCATATATTATGATCGATTTTATATAAATTATCAATTCATTTCAAAAATTTGGTAAACTTTGTTCGGCTAAAAATACGGCCCTGATTTTTTAGTATGTTAATAACTAGGCCTTGTTATAATAGAAAAAAAATCGGCGTCGTTGTAACTAACGCAGAAAGTGTATAAAAAAATTCAAATATTATGATCGATTTCATATAAATTTTCAATGCATTTCAAAAATTTGCCAAACTATGTTCGGCTAAAAATACGGCCCTGATTTTTTAGTATGTTAATAACTAAACCTTGTTATAATAGAAAAAAAATCGGCGTCGTTGTCACTAACGCAGAAGGCATATAAAAAAATTCAAGAATTTAACAAAATGACATTTGGTAAATAATACCTGCAAATTTAAAGCGTTTTCCTCACAAGATAACAGAGCCGCAATTTTCTTTTAATTGTTAAGTTTTGGAATATTTCAATTTTGAACTTTTAATGCCTTTCGCCAATCTTGAGATTGTAGACTGTAATAAAGCACAGCTTCCAACAGACAGATAATAATTTAAAAGTTGCCCAAATCCGATTGGCTCGGAAAATTAAAGACGTTGGACACTAATCGTGCGGAAAATGGAACTTTGCATTTTTTTCGACAACTTTTCGCTCGTGGCGATGCGGTCGCAAAAATTAAGATTTATAGAAAGATTGTTTAAGTTTTGTAAGTTTGGATATAAATTTGCATAATAATTAAAAATACGAGTATTAAATTTATTATTCTCTAAGCAAAGTTTGCAACTAACAGACACCATTAATTATGCTTTGTTAGTATTGCTTGTTTGCACCGAAGTGATAAACATAAACAAAGTTTTACACGTTTTAAACTTTAGAAAATTTTATATGAAACCCTTCCGCGAAGCTTCCCGGACAGTTTTTACTATTGTTTGTTTTTAATTTCGAATGACTTATTTAATCGAATCGGTGTTGCGCAAAATTGTGGAAAAACTACGGCGCAAACTAAATTTTTAATTGGTCGAGATATAATTTACCAAATTATATTAATAATAATTAATCAAAGTAAATTTTGGAATGCCTAAAAGCTACTCTTTATTCTTTTCGTCGAGAAGGAATTTATTACGATTTAATTAAATGCAAAACTTCTTGTTTTAGGACTGTGTGGAAGCAAACCGAAGAGGAAAATGGAAGAAAAAAAGGGCAAGAAAAATGCAATGCACTCAAATTAATTACGCGCCGTGTCATACCTTTAATAATCTCTTAACTATTCACTCTGTTTTAACTAATTTGCAAGTATTATCTTAAGGGATCACGTGAATATTGATGAAGTTGTTTTAGAGCAACATCTACCGTCTTAAAGACTCTATGTACAGGACTCGGAATTACATTACGGCTCGAAATTGAAGAATCTAGTTTGTTTAAATTGTATTTTAAATAATAAATCGATTTAGAGCATAACAACGAAGATTACCATAAAAAATACTGGCCAGTTTTTGAAATACTCCCCGCTGAGCATTATATTTGTAAATTAATTATTGTGAATCACGCTTAAAACCGAGTGTGCACATTCGAGCTCAAAGTGGCACATTCCGATCTCGGGAAAATAAAGCGCGCCGCTCCGCGTCGCGCTTCATTTGCCTCCCTCGCTCGGAAATGTGCCACTTTTCGCTCGAATGCGCACATCCTCGTATTTATTGAATTTATTAATATTAATTTTTACAGGTGGTTATATTGAATTTTGTAACGCCAAAGAAGTAGGGGAACCTGTTGTACCTTGGCCCTTTTTTCACTTGTAATTTTTTTTAAATCGTGAATGTACCAATTTGTTGATAAAATGAATTGCACCTTAGTGGGGGGCACTGATAAGGTATTCATCATAAAATATTTGAAAGCATTACCAATTGTTTACTCAAATTGCTATAAAATTAAAAAATTAGTGGGTCTATGGCCTAGGTACAACAGAGGCGATGTACCTTGGCTCTATTCGCATTAAGCAAAATAAAACCGCCTTGTTCTATGAAAACTATATATTTATTTTTGGATTATAAGAACTACCAATGTTCTTCTTTGAGATGACACTATAATTGTTTCAAAAATTAACAAAACTTTTCTCGTATACTAAAATCTCACATACTTATTGGTTAACTTTGCAAAAATTTAAATTTTTCGTTAGACTTGCGAGGCATATTATCTGGAGCAAAATAAAAAAAAAAAATAAGAATCTATAACAAAGGTATATCTAAATTTTTATTTATTGCACGTTGATCTTAGGGCCAAGGTACAATTTATCGACAGTGACCGAGGTACAACACACCGACCCTTGATGTTTAAACTCAAAAATAAAATTAAAGATTATGCTGTACCAAAATCAGATCACTACCATCAAACATTAATAAATAATCTTTCTATTACGACGAGTCATTTGTTATTGGGTAATAAAAATCAATAAGATATTTAAGTAAAAAGAATATAAAAAGAATTACTTTTTTTCGATTAAACATTTCAATTGATCTCATACATTAACAAAGTACATTGGCCATCTGCTGCTAACTTTACGTTAATGTTTGTCGATGTGGCATTTCAAATATCGAAAATTATGGGTCACGAAAGCCCGCAATTATTAAAAAAAATAAAGTTGCCCTAGGTACAAAAGCGACCAAGGTACAACAGGTTCCACTACATTGCGAGGCGGGGATGAAATCTAATTTGTTATAAGCAATATTACAAAAAAGGAACTTTTCCCAATGCAAAATTATTTCTAGAATACTTTCCCGAAGAGCAAAATCGATTATTTCCAAAAATAACAAAGTTATGGCAGGTGTCACAATTGTACACCCCCAGCAAAATATGTACAATGTGAGGCGGGGATGAAATCTAATTTGTTATAAGCAATATTATAAAAAAGGAACTTTATCCAATGCAAAATTATTTTTGGAATACTTTCCCGAAGAGGAACATCGATTATTTTCAAAAATAACAAAGTTATGGCAGGTGTCACTATTGTACACCCCCAGCAAAATATGTACAATATGAGGCAGGGATGAAATCTAATTTGTTATAAGCAATATTATAAAAAAGGAACTTTTCCCAATGCAAAATTATTTCTAGAATACTTTCCCGAAGAGCAAAATCGATTATTTCCAAAAATAACAAAGTTATGGCAGGTGTCACAATTGTACACCCCCAGCAAAATATGTACATTGTGAGGCGGGGATGAAATCTAATTTGTTATAAGCAATATTATAAAAAAGGAACTTTATCCAATGCAAAATTATTTTTGGAATACTTTCCCGAAGACGAACATCGATTATTTTCAAAAATAACAAAGTTATGGCAGGTGTCACTATTGTACACCCCCAGCAAAATATGTACATTGTGAGGCGGAGATGAAATGTAATTGGTTATAAACAATACTATAAAAAAGGAACTTTTTCCCAAGGCAAAATTATTTCTAGAATACTTTCCCGAAGAGGAAAATCGATTATTTTCAAAAATAACAAGGTTATGGCAGGTCTCACAATTGTACACCCCCAGCAAATTTGTATATAAAAAAAATTAACTTAAAATAGAAAATTTCGAAAGAAAAAATAAATCCCGTAACCAGATAGAACCGGAGAAGGCCGAAATTAGAAGCAAAGCCGAAAGATACAGATTAAGCCGTAATAATTAGAAGTTAATAGTTTTAAGAGAAGAGAGTTGATTCGGTTGTAAAGCGTGCAAAAAGCGAGTGGTCTTATTACGTTTAACTGCGTGGTGTGCGTATCTCGTATCTCATTAGGAGGAACTAATGAGGAAAGCTAAAGAGGACGCCTGATTGATATCAGATTACCGAGAATAAAGCGCGAGGAGCCCCCCAACAATCCCTATTCCGAGGAGGATTTGATTCCGGCTACAGATCTATTCACTGCACTCCGCTGCGACGCCTGAGATAAGCTTCTTATTCCCGGCTACCAAACAGATCAGCGAAGAAAAAAATACGAGAAAATCAGCCGGCTGTTAGGAACTTCCATTCGCGATACATTGTTCTCGGAATTAAGCATGCTTCCGACAATCTCCAAACCCAAATCTGACATCTATAAGATTGTTGTAGTCTTCCGGAGTTTTATTTAAGACCCGGCTTAATGTCGTTAAGATTCAAACGAAATAAATGGAATCGCTAAATAAACGAAGATATTTACCAAATGAAATATACGTCAAACTTTCCTCATTAAACCTAACGTATCGCTTTGTTGTTTTTCTCTGGTCCAATTCGAGCCGAGGTTTTCCCCAAAAAATGCGATTTTAATTTTTATTTTGGCCGCGCGAAAGATGAGTGTAAAATAATGGCAAGAGCTTCCCGTTAACTTAAAAATCAATTTCTAACAACTAAAAGCAGGGGAACCTGTTGTACCTTGGCCCTTTTTTCGCTTGTAATTTTTTTTTAAATTGTATGTGTAACGATTTGTTGATAAAATGAATTGCATCGTAGTGGGCCACTAATAAGGTAAATTACTTATTGTGAATCACGCTTAAAACCGAGTGTGCGCATTCGAGCTCAAAGTGGCACATTTCGAGCGAGGCTGCATAATGGGAAATGCCATTGCTGAATGCGCACATCCGTATTATTAAATTTGTTTAAATTATTTCTTGGTCTAAAACAGAAAATAGAAATGTATTCAAATAAAACGACATTTTCTCGAGATTAAATCATACATTTGGCACGGCGTTGTAATTTTTAATTCAAATTATTCAGAAAATAAATTAATTTTTGTGAATCGTGCTTAAAACCGAGTGTGCACATTCGAGCTCAAAGTGGCACATTCCGATCTCGGGAAAATGAAGCGCGCCGCTCCGCGTCGCGCTTCATTTGCCTCCCTCGCTCGGAAATGTGCCACTTTTCGCTCGAATGCGCACATCCTCGTATTTATTAAATTTGTTTAAATTATTTCTTGGTCTAAAACAGAAAATAGAAATGTATTCAAATAAAACGACATTTTCTCGAGATTAAATCATACATTTGGCACGGCGTTGTAATTTTTAATTCAAATTATTCAGAAAATAAATTAATTTTTGTGAATCGTGCTTAAAACCGAGTGTGTACATTCGAGCTCAAAGTGGCACATTCCGATCTCGGGAAAATGAAGCGCGCCGCGCCGCGTCGCGCTTCATTTGCCTCCCTCGCTCGGAAATGTGCCACTTTTCGCTCGAATGCGCACATCTTCGTGTTTATTATATATTATTATATTATATTTACCGTGCGTTCCTTCAAATCAAAAATTTTAATTTAATTTAGTAGGGTGGGTGTACCAGTCCCAAACCAGGTACCAGTAGTTGACCACTCGCATGTTCAATTGAATAAATTAAGAAATGGCGAGCATTTTTTAAGAATTCAACTGTTTTGTTACATTGCCTAGACTGTTACCAACCTTCCAAACATATTTTTACGAGAGTGAACTAATAATATCGCTACTTTGTACTTTTTGTCAGACCAGTGTCTCGTTCACGTGCCCTCTAGCCGCCAATACAGTTAGAAGTGCACGTTGACATTGTAAGTTAAATCTTTTAATATCACCTTCTAATTCCTAATTATTGTCATAAACTTGTATTATTTAAAAAATTTAGTGTTTATTTAAGAGCTATGAGCTGCTATTTTTAATAATTAATGACATTATCAAGTATTTTTAAAGGTGGTTAATTACTGGAACACACTTTGTACCCAGTTTCTATTGTTGACCAACTGGTTTACTATTGGTACACAGTAGTAGAAAAAGTGTTTCTATGGTTGACCAGATTAGAGTTTTAACTTTGTTTCTCGTGGTTCTATATTAAAGAAGCTCCCCAAAAAGACATTTTTTAATAATGTTTAATGTTTAATGGTCAAACATGTTTGACGCATGTAGAATTTTTGAGTTTTGATGGTTAAAATCCTTTTTGTGTTGTTAAGTTTCTTGATAAAGTTTCAATAAAGAAACGAAACGTTGCAAATTTAACAATTGTTGTTTTATTGAGTGTCCAATTCCAGTGAACATTAAACATTATTAAAATATATTGGACGTGAACATTATGATAACATTTTTTAATTATACAGAGGAAAATTTGTTGAAGTACCTCGACGAAATTAGTAAAGACGCTAAAATAAGGCCAATATTTAAAAATGGGTTGTAAGTCAAGAGAAACTTTCAGTCAATACATGAAAGTCAATTTGTCTAACAAAATAGTGTTTTACTTTCAATTAGCTACCTTTTCTTCATTAGTTTTTCAGTGGTCAACTATAGGCGCAAAAGTGGTTATTTATTGGAGCGCAGTGGTCAACCTTAGGCGCATTCCCGTTTTTGGTATTGTTCACGAAATCTATAAAAAACTGAAATATTTGGATTCAAATAATTCATGAATGTTAGTAAACAATAAACAATTTTATATATACATTTCTACCTCAAAACTACATAATACCAGTTCAGAGCAATTTGTCCTTAACTGGTTTGGGACTGGTAAATTGTTCACTTCTGTAACAAGAAACGAGCGTTTTTAATTTCCCAAAAAAAGAGGATGTTTAAAATCGGCTCAAAGAAGCCCATTGATGTGTCTTTACGAGCGCTTTTACGACGCCAAAAACTACAATCAAAGCACTTCTAAGATTGTGACCGGGGCTCCCGCAGGAATTGAAATCTGCCTAAGTACAAATGTTTAGCCCGGCGTAAAAAAAATAAGTATTGGGGTGCTACTTTATTTTATAACAATTTTATGTGCGGCCTTTAGGGCTACTACATAAAACCATAATAAAACAGGAAGCATAGTTTTATGGGAATTTTATGATAAAGTCCCTTGAATGCCTTTATAAAATCAGTTATAAAATTACTTCGGCGCTTAACTTGGGGCGATATTTTCTCAAATTAAATTATTTCCGAGAGCCCCCCAACAAAAGCGAATTAATTCTCTTTCAACAAACACAAAAATTAAATTTTGGTTGTTTAGATCTTAATAAAAAGTGCAGTGGGTGGGAAGTTAAACTTCTTTGGTGTGGCTAAATTAATTTTTTATCGCATTGACGAGTCCGTCGTATCTTTTCGCTCCCTTCCGCACATTGCAGAAATTTACTATGGATGCCCTAACAGTGGTAGGGGCCCTTAAATGAAGTTATACCTCTTTTGGCGCGTTGTCTTGTAATTTTGAATTAAAATTGTTTTTTAAAGTAAATTAAATATTTGTATAAATTTGTAAGTCATTGAATTTACTAAATTCATCTAAATCAGGGGTTCCCAAAGTGCGGCCCTCGATATCAATACAATATATCATATTTTTATTAAAAATAAATAAGTAAATAGTAAAATAAATAATAAATATTACAAATATATATTATTATACATATAATAAGATGCATTTCAGTTATTTTTTTGTTTTAATAAATATATAATTAAAGATTTATATTAATTTTAATATACTAATAAAAAAAATAAGAAATAGTTAAATATATTTCAAACAAAAAATCGTGGTTATTGTTTTGTATTGTATTCCGTTTTTTTTGGCTCGCCAAAAATGTCGGTAATATTAAATTGGCCCGCCTAAGAAAAACTTTGGGAACCCCCGATCTAAATCAAAACAAAAACTTCCCTATTTAACGCATTATTAAACTATTCATTACAATTAAAATTACACGTTATCTACAATTGAGAATATAATGTTTAAGACCTTTAAAAACTATATAAATTTTTGTTACTTATAACCACGTTTTTTTTTCGGTAAGAATAATTCTAAATACGGATTTAAATAGACATTTTAAAAATACAATATATTTTTTTTTAAATGAGCATTTTCAAAAGCTTGTTCGTTAATAAATAAATTAAACATCCAAAATTATTAGTCTATTAATAAAATCTGTTGTAATTATTTTTGTTTAAGTTTGACATGGTTTTAAGAAAAGTTTATATTTATCTATAGCTATTTGGATTTTGAAAAATCTTTTTCTATAGAGATAGTGATTGAATTTACTAAATTCATCTAAATCAGGGGTTCCCAAAGTGCGGTCCACGATATCAATACATTATATTTTTATTAAAAAATAAATAAATAGTAAAATAAAAAATAAATATTAGAAATATATATTGTTATATAATAAGATGGATTTCAGTTATTTTTTTGTTTTAATAAATATATAATTAACAATTTATATTAAATTTAGTATACTAATAAAACATAAAATGAAAGATTTAGTAAATTAAAATTAAATTTATGATTTGAAAGGGCGAAGGATAAAGTAGACAAGTCCAATAAAACGAAGATGTGCGCATTCGAGCGAAAAGTGGCACATTTCTGAGCGAGGGAAGCAAATGAAGCGCGACGCGGAGCGGCGCGCTTCATTTTCCCGAGATCGGAAATGTGCCACTTTGAGCTCGAATGCGCACACTCCGTTTTAAGCACGATTCACAATTATGAGTTTATTTTATAACTTAAATTGTTGAATTTTGGTTCGCTGTGCACATGCAACTTCCGTTACCCCCCAATATTTGACTCTCCACGCACCAAAAGAAGTATAACTTCAAAATTGCCATTAATCGTTTTTAACTTTCCTAAAATCTATTTTTACAATTTAAATTTTAAATTTCAGCCCACGAAACAATTAAACAAGGTCCCCCATTTAAAAAAAAAATCTCTTTACTAAAAAACTTAGTCTTTTTTTTCATTTTAAGATTTATTAACGAGTTTCAAAGTCACAACTCGGATGTGTTTGCGTGTTGCAAGCGCTCTTTCGAAAAAAAAATCGAATTAAACTAAATGAATGGCGCGTTTGTGTTCGGGGACCTTTATTTAAGAACGACATGGGCTTGTTTAGTATTTTATTCAAAGATATTTTGAAGAGAATTAATTACGGCATTGTCCTCGACAGTAACAAAGGTAAAACGTACACAATTGGAAATTGCACTTCTGTTCGTTAAGGAGTTGTTAAACTCACTTCGCGCGTCAAGTGGTTTGTTAGGTTTTAAAGCAGTTTGCGCTCTTTCCCCCTTTTTTTTCCTCTTCTTCTTCTAACGCGAAACCTAACTTTTCGTTAATCGATGTACACGTTCAAAAGAGAAAAGTCGGGCACGAAAGAAACGAAGAAAAAAAGCGATTATTTGTCAAAGGAAAGTAATTCATAAAATTCAATGACGAAGAGCCCGGTTCGATAAAGCGAAATTGACTTGACTTTTTGTCTTTACATCGGAACGGAAGGATATCTTCATAAGTAAACTGTTTCTTTTAATCTTTTCTTTGCTCGCGCGCGCGCGGCCCCCTTCGCCCCGCGCCCTCGGGCTACAAGTGTTTGAATAGCCCATTTGAAAGTAAAAATAAAAGTACGAAATTCAAAGACGTTTTCGAAAATCAACAAAGAGTTTTAGTATATAAGACTTCGACGAATAAAATAAAAGATTCAGGGCATCATTGAAAACTTGCTGAAAGAAACTGCGTATCGCCCTAGGAGATTAAATTAAAGTTACCAGCATGATGAAATGATTTAGGCATTCAATCGTAAATTAATTCGAGTATTCCCCTTGCAAATATTAGACTTATGTTTAAAATTTTCCTTCGATATTTTCTCGATTGTATTGACGCAAATTAAATACCAATTCCTCACAATTTGGACTAAGAAAAAGCTTGCTAATTAAACAACTTGCAGATGACTCGTTAAAAATTCAAATTGGAAGTGAAGTTTAGTTTTTGCACGTCTGCGTGCTGTTTATATTGCGTTGGAAAAAATTTTAGAGCGCGCAAAAGGTAAATTTCCAGCTCGGTCGGGACGCGAAAAAAGTTTCCCTAATAATCAATCGCTTCTTAATTATGAAAGCTTTGTAAAGAATTTATTCCTTCCTTGATCTTGCGAAGTTTATTCGTCGGTTCCGGGTTCATCAGTTTCCTTTCAGTGCGCAGTAGGTGTTAAATTCGGTTTTCGTGTTGACTTTTGTTATAAAATTTTTTTATTATATTAGAATGCGCGAATATTTCAATTTGAAATTCGTGAAAAATTGAATACGTCTAATATTTATCCCCAATTTCGTTCTTATTGAAATCGAACTTCTTTATTTTTTGAATAACGTTCAATTGTGCGCAAGATTGAAGCCGGGAAAAGTGCCTGTATTGTTTTAAACATTTTGCGATTCTTTTTGAGCAACAAATAAAACAAAACTTTGTGATAATTGTAAAAATAATACCCTTAAAGTTTGATTTGCTTTGAGTTGATTTAAATAAAATACAAATTGGGATAAGAAATTGTCTATAAGTAATTAAAAAACGAATACGGTTTTAAACAATCAAAATAAGACCAAATTTGGGCACAATCCTTTGTTTAAATATAATGAAATTTAATAATAATACGTTTTTCAGACTGAGATTTATTTAATAATGGTAATTTAATTCAGATAAATCAATACACATATTGAAGCAGTGCTAATTTGACAGCAAAATCAAAAGATTTAAACATTTAAGAAACATTCTGAGTACACCAACAAACAATACGCAAAAAAGTGCATTAAAAAAGTCTTTACGCAATTACTCTATTTGTTTAAATAAAAAAGTTACGCTAATTAAATTTCTTTTAAAATTAATTTTTTGTCTTTTGTAAATAACTCCATTGTTTATTAAAATAATCCTAGACAATTATATATCGTTAAAATAGAAAAAAAATAAGCTTTTCATTTCCGTTCAAATCGAATAGGGGTGCCATTTAAAATAACAAAGTTGGTGCCAAAATGGGGACAAATAACGGCCCAAAAAATTTTTTGACTCTAGAATCGTAAACTACGCAAAAAAGTGCCCCAAGAAAGTTTTTACAGAATCAATTTATTTCGATTAATAAAAAAGTTATAAAAATTAAAAGTTACTCAAAATTGTTTGTTTTTAATAAATTTGTTTTTTGTAAATAACTTCGCGGTTCTTTAAAATAACCCCAGACAATTATATATCGTTAAATTAGAAAAAAAATAAGCTTTTCATTTCTGTTAAAATCGAAGAGGGGTGCCATTTGAAATAACAAAGTTGGTGCCAAAACGGGGACAAATAATGGCCCAAAAAATTTTTCGACTTTGGAATCGTAAACTACGCAAAAAAGTGCCCGAAGAAAGTTTTTACAGAATGAATTTATCTCGACTAATAAGAAAGTTAGCAAAAAGGGTTTTCCGTGAAAAACCTCGACAAAATGGCGGAAACTCTTTTAGGCTTCGAAATGGTTTTTATTAAATATCTCGGTTGTTTTTAAAGATTTTCCCAGACTGTTTGGTGTCGTTGGAATCGTAGAGAAATAAGCTATCCAATAAACTCAAAATCAGATACAGCGCCTACTTGATTTAACGAAGTTAGAATCTAAAACGGTGCAATTAAAAACTGCACAACAAATCTAATTTCACCATCGTAAAGAGCGGAAAAAAGTGCCCTAAGAAAGTGTTTTTAGATTTATTTTATTTTAATAAATAACAAAGTTACAGCTATTCAAAGTGTAATGTAACATGTTCATAGCACGTTTATCAAAAATGATTTTTTCCTTTTAAAAATCTTTGTTATTTTTGAAAATAACTTTATAGTATTCAATTCTAATTAACAATCAATAAATTTGACCAAATACGTGACTCGAAAATTGTTTTATTACCATTCTTAAATAATTATTAATGCTTCTAAAATTGAACATATAAATTTAGGTTAAAAAAGTAAATTTTTGTAAGTTACTAATTAATAAAAAGCCGTCAATTCACACCAGCTAAAATTCCAATTAAATAAAAATGAGTAATCTTAAAAAGCACCAAAAAAACAAACATCTATCGGGGTGCAAAAGCTCCCTCCTATAAATTCGATCGATTTCGAAACCGAAGCCATCCCTTAAACAATTTTTTTATTAAGTCTATCTTCCCGTCTATTTATTTAGTTAAAATCTGAAGGATCGCGATAAGGGATGCAACGATTTATGTTTTTCAACTTTAACACCAAAGTGTATGGACATAAATTACATTTTTATCTGGCAGAGCTACAAAAATGTAGACGAAGCACATTTTTTAGTTCGGAATTAAATTTTCGGTTAATCTTGTGGGTCAGTGGGGCAGGGACGAGGGTCGTATGTGCGCGCCGAAGTGTTATACAAAAAAACACAGTTTTAAAAGTTGATAAAAACACGGAATAGCGGATCGAATTGTGAGCGTAAGGGTCATTTTGTCAAATTGTAGATGGAGAGTCGTTTCCCAACGGGCTAAGGGGGAACGAGCGAAGGGGGCCCGATGTACAGAACTCAATATGTTAGTCAACCCTATAACAAACCCCGGGCCATATAAAATATTACTAGAGTATAATATAACGACACTACCAGGGGCGAAATATCCCCCAAAGTGTGGGGTTACATGATGAACTTAATTAACTCTCACTCCGTCTCTGTTTAAACAAAACTGTGTAATAATACAAAATTACTTGTTTACGTTCCTAGTTTTGCTTATTTAGATTAAAATTGTAAGCTGTGCACAAACTCGGTGCGAAATACGGGGACAAGGTAAAAGGCAAACAGATTGCACGAAGAACTCTAATCTTTTTTCCAAATAGGATTGTTTGCATTTTGCAATTTCATCTCGCGAACAGGTAATCGAATAAATCAGTCAGGACGAATCGAAACTATAATAGTTTATAGACGACCGCCAAAGAAACTTCTAAATTTAAACGAATCTGTATAAATTCCATTACTCTATGTACAAGCTACTACTCCTCGTAAATTATTCGCAAACTTCGGAAGCAATCTCGAAAATTAATGTTTTTCTCAATAAAGCTCGGTTCGCAAAATATATTAAGACGTCTCCATTTTTTTATTTACGCCAATCACATAATAAATCCCAATTAATATATAATTTTAGAAATAAATCGCTTTTTTTTAGTGCTCTTTATACTTTTTTCACTACTTGTTTAATGTTTTAATATACATTTCAACTTTTCTCAAGTGAATAGCTTTTCAAATTCTATTGGGTCAAAAAGCTTTCTTGATAACTTTTAAAAAAATCAGGACCGTATTTACACAAAATAATGGTTTCCCTAATTTTTAAGTTGTACTGTTTTTAAACATGAAAAAACGTTTACGCAATTAAAATGTTTATGTGCCTTTTGGGCTAATAACAAATGCCCCAATTTTTTTTCTATTATAATAAAGCTTTGTTAATAGCATGTAAAAAAGTCAGGACCGTATCTACACTAGAAAATAATTTACCGGATTTTTTAATTTTATTACTTTCAAATATAAAGAACCCTTCCTTAATAAAACTATTGAGAGGATTTTTCGATTAATAATATATAATTTAGAACAGGTAGAAAAGTTATTAATTTTTTCTGGGCTTATTAGTGGAGTGACAACAAATTGATGTATATATAAAATGCTCCCGAAAGTCCCAATTAAACAGCCCTGGCATTACTTTTATTTAATTCCAAAAAATATTGTTTTGCTTTTTTAATAATAATTTAGAACAGGTAGAAAAGTTATTAATTTTTTATGGGCTTATTAGTGGAGCTACAACAAATTGATGTATATATAAAATGCTCCCGAAAGTCCCAATTAAACAGCCCTGGCATTAGTTTTATTTAATTCCAAAAAATATTGTTTTGCTTTTTTAATAATAATTTAGAACAGGTAGAAAAGTTATTAATTTTTTCTGGACTTATTAGTGGAGTTACAACAAATTGATGTATATATAAAATGCTCCCAAAAATCCCAATTAAACAGCTCTGGCATTAGTTTTATTTAATTCCAAAAAATATTGTTTTGCTTTTTTAATAATAATTTAGAGCAGATAGAAAAGTTATTAATTTTTTATGATCTTATTAGTGGAGTTACAACAAATTGATGTATATATAAAATGCTCCCGAAAGTCCCAATTAAACAGCCCTGGCATTAGTTTTATTTAATTCCAAAAAATATTGTTTTGCTTTTTTAATGACCACCACCCCCATTTTTTTCTATCTTAATAAAGGCCCATTAACATATAAAAAATTTAGAGCAGTATCTATAGTAAAAAATACTTTTGTAAATTTTTAAAAATTATTTTGTTTAAATATGCAAAGAACCCCATTTAATAAAACAATTTATAAGTCCCCGAACAAATGATAAAAACTGTAATTGTTTTTTCTATCAAAATAAAACTTTATTAATAACATATAAAAAGATCAGGACCGTATCTAACTAGAAAATACTTTTCCATAGTTCTAAAATTGACTGTTAATACACATAAACATTTTAATGGCATTCTACAGTTAATTTTAATGTTATTAAATTTTTTTAATATCAAAATTAGCCCAAGAAAATTTGAAAACCTGTGTCTGTTTAAACGTGCATTTCTCCATTTCCGTTTTTTTTTTTGTTAAATATTTGGCGTGCTTCTTTAAAGCTCGAAACGCAATTATCGAATTATCGACGCATCGTTCTAAATTCGAAAGAACAACAATGGGGGGAACAAAGTCAAGCAAAAAATGGAAACACATATCGGTAATTAATGATAATGCTGACTTTTTGTTAAAAAAATGAAATTCTCTGATGTCCTCCGACACGCAATCTTACATAATGCTCTGCCTCACGGAGCAACAACGAACAATAAACTAGCACCCCGTTACTGTATTTTATTTCCTGCCATAAAGTAATAACTTCTATTAGATCCGCCGAGTATGATAAGCGACACATCAATTTTTAATTAAACCGGCGATCGTTCGTGTTTTGTGCCATTATGGAAGCAAATACAAATGAATTTTCTCTCTTTCTGTGTGTACGGATAACTTCTATCTGATCTATAAATAAAAAATGATCGTATCGCTTACTAAAACTGCCGACTTTTTGATAAAAAAAAAAGCTTCGCATGTTGCTTGTACCGTTGGAATTAACATGTTCGCATTAATTGACGATTTCAATAAGATATTTCCATTAAAATGCGTTTTTTCATTCCGCTTACAAATTCAATAAAAAAGGGAATTAACATTCGTTTTCAAATCGAATAAAAGATAATTTAATTTAATTTAATTTAATTTAATTTAATCTAATTTAATTACGTATCGCCTAAAAGTTATATATAATTGTTTGGCGAAACGTGCATTTAAATGTGACCGCTCATTTTTTAGTTAAAAACAAATAAAAGTTGTTTTGGACCACCCTATATTTTTTAGTTATAAACAAATAAAAGCTGTTTTGGACCACCCTATATTTTTTAATTATAAACAAATAAAAGTTGTTTTGGACCACCCTATATAGTATAAGTACACAAATAATACAAAATAGCGCGTAGCGGTGTTGCAGCAACGTAAATAAAACTTAATTTTATTTTTAGAAATTAAATTTTCCTTTCTTACAAGTCACCGAGACACCAATTTACTTAAATTTGATTATTTTTCGATTGTTAACGACCGCATTTAACTATAATTGCTTGTTCGTGGACAGTTTTGCGTCACAAACTAAATTTTATTAACTTGCCTTAAATAAACTTTATTTTTATACAGTTCCGACATCCCCGAACGCTTAACAACTCCGACTCCCATTCACATTTGCCATTTTCATAATGTTAAATCCGCCAAAATAAGAAACTCCCGAGGAAAATTAAAAATAAGATATCTGTCCGTTTCAAAAGGTGGATGATGATAAAAAAAAACCGTATCTTAAACTTGTACACAATTTCGGAGCCGCTTTTCAGAACGTACAACTAAAAGAAGAAAGTTTAAAACTTTTTATGTGTGCACTTTTCTATACAGCTTCTAAGCTTTTGGGTTTTTCGTTAAAAAAAAGTTCCACATTACTTTCTATTCATTGCCCTTTGTCTCCATTACTTTAAATTGTCTTCGTATTTTTGCCCTTTGTCTAATACCATTCACTTTGCTGTTTTCTAAATGGCTTAAAAGATTTAAATGCTTTACGTGCTTTCGGCTAATCGTCGGTTTACTATCCGCTTCCTTCGACTTTGGAAAAATCGACGGAAAATTCGCGGCCCCCTCAATTTTTTTTCGTACGGAAATCGGGGCTCTGTTTATAATTCCACTTATCAACGTTTCCGAGCGGAGGGTGTGCATTACCGAGCCGCAGATTATTTCTTTGGTAGGTCTCCCGATGTTTATCTATGCCCAATTTAACGTCGGGTGTATTTGTGTTGCGAAAGTCTAAGCTTTTGGGTCAGAAAGATAGCTATCGTCTGGCGCAAAGATATAATTATTATGTTATCTGCACGCCGAAACCGCAAGCTTCCAAATTAATTCGTATCGAGATATTCTATTAGGCACACCTCCGTTTTTGGAAGTGGTACTTCTTGTGGCGCAGAATTTTAGCGCGCGACGGAAGTCCAAAGATTTGGTGTTTGTGGTATAAATCGTCGGGTTGTTTAGAAAGTAAATTAGTTATTGTGAATCACGCTTTTTACATGTTTTTTACATGTATCTTATGTAGAAAAGTCTCATAATTCCAAATCCGTTACGATTGTAATGATTGCATCGAAAATAAGGGCGCTACTATTGTTTTTTGTGAGACAAAGTTTATTTTTTAGTATTTATTTAGTTTGTATCGAAAATTTTTATTTTAGAGGGGAAGCGCGAGGAAATGACACCGGTTATAGTCACTAGGGGTACGTAGGAACGTCCCCTCGCAATATAAAGCAATTCTATTTTTTTCATTTATTGCCCAAAATACATGGGTTAAAACCCATCGATTTTGAATTTTCAAAACGTTTTCCCAAAGCTCTGGAATAGCACGCCTACGGTTTCTTAGGCCTATCCGAAGCCAAAAAGGCTGCCAAATCCGATTCTGAATAGTTTTTAAAGATCAGTCCACAAATAACGCCGCTACAATTTTTTGAAAGTTCAAAATTGGCCCAAAATGAGCGCTAAAAATCGCAATTTTTTATTTTCAAAAAATTAACGTCGCACCCTATACATATTATACATGTATCTTATGTAAAAAAGCCTCAGAATTCCGAATCCGTGTCGTTTGTAATCATTGGATCGAAAATAAGGGCGCTACGATTTTTTTTGTGAATCAAGGGGTACGTATTTCTATTGATTTAGTTTGTATCGAAAATTTTTATTTTAGAGGGGAAGCGCGGGGAAATGACACCGGTTATAATCACTAGGGGTACGTAGGAACGTCCCCTCGCAATATAAAGCAATTCTATTTTTTTCATTTATTGCCCAAAATACATGGGTTAAAACCCATCGATTTTGAATTTTCAAAACGTTTTCCCAAAGCTCTGAAATAGCACGCCTACGGTTTCTTAGGCCTATCCGAAGCCAAAAAGGCTGCCAAATCCGATTCTGAATAGTTTTAAAGATCAGTCTACAAATAACGGCGCTACAATTTTTTGAGAGTTCAAAATTGGCTCAAAATGAGCGCTAAAAATCGCAATTTTTTATTTTCGAAAAATTAACGTCGCACCCTATACATATTATACATGTATCTTATGTAAAAAAGCCTCAGGATTCCGAATCCGTGTCGTTTGTAATGATTGGATCGAAAATAAGGGCGCTACGATTTTTTTTGTGAATCAAGGGGTCCGTTTTTTTATTTATTTAGTTTTGTGGAAAATTTTTATTTTAGAGGGGAAGCGCGGGGAAATGACACCGGTTATAGTCACTAGGGGTACGTAGGAACGTCCCCTCGCAATATAAAGCAATTCTATTTTTTTCATTTATTGCCCAAAATACATGGGTTAAAACCCATCGATTTTGAATTTTCAAAACGTTTTCCCAAAGCTCTGGAATAGCACGCCTACGGTTTCTTAGGCCTATCCGAAGCCAAAAAGGCTGCCAAATCCGATTCTGAATAGTTTTAAAGATCAGTCCACAAATAACGGCGCTACAATTTTTTGAGAGTTCAAAATTGGCTCAAAATGAGCGCTAAAAATCGCAATTTTTTATTTTCGAAAAATTAACGTCGCACCCTATACATATTATACATGTATCTTATGTAAAAAAGCCTCAGGATTCCGAATCCGTGTCGTTTGTAATGATTGGATCGAAAATAAGGGCGCTACGATTTTTTTTGTGAATCAAGGGGTCCGTTTTTTTATTTATTTAGTTTTGTGGAAAATTTTTATTTTAGAGGGGAAGCGCGGGGAAATGACACCGGTTATAGTCACTAGGGGTACGTAGGAACGTCCCCTCGCAATATAAATCAATTCTATTTTTTCATTTATTGCCCAAAATACATGGGTAAACCTTTATTTAAATTTCCAAGACGTTTGCCACAAAAGCAACTATTTAAACAAAATTTTAATAAATGCAAAAAAATTTTTTTAAATACTTTAAAACATCACTTATGAAAAGGTTTTTAAGTTTTTTTAAATTTTTTGAGGGGAACGTAGGACCAAAATTTTTTTTTCCAAAGGTAAACCTTTATTTAAATTTCCAAGACGTTTGCCACAAAGCAACTATTTAAAAAGATTTTTAAATGAAACAAAATTTTTTTAAAATACCTTAAAACGTCACTTATGAAAAGGTTTTTTAAGCTTTTTTTTTTTTAAATTTTTTGAGGAACGTGGGACCAAAATTTTTTTTTTCAAAAGGTAAACCTTTATTTAAATTTCCAAGACGTTTGCCACAAAGCAACTATTGAACAAAATTGTCAAAATGAAAAAAAATTTTTTTTTAAAAATTAACCCCTTAAAAACTGTACTTATGAAAAAGCCTTTAAGGCTTTTTTTGGGAAAAATTTTTTTGTGAACGGGGTCCGAATTTTTTTTTCTTTTAGGTAAAATTTTTTTTTAAAAGCCAAATTGCCCAAGCACTAGGTACAAAGTCCCCTAATAATAAAAAATTTTTTTTTAAAAATACGGGGTTAAAACCCTATGAAAGTTTTAAGGTTTTCTTAAAACGTTTTCAAAAGGGAATAGCGCCTACGGTTTCTTTTCCAAAAAGGTAAACCGATTCTGAAATTTTAAAGACGTTCCAAAAAAAAATTGAGAGTTCAAAATTGGCTCAAAATGAGCGCTAAAATCGCAATTTTTATTTTCGAAAAATTAACGTCGCACCCTATACATATTATACATGTATCTTATGTAAAAAAGCCTCAGGATTCCGAATCCGTGTCGTTTGTAATGATTGGATCGAAAATAAGGGCGCTACGATTTTTTTTGTGAATCAAGGGGTCCGTTTTTTTATTTATTTAGTTTTGTGGAAAATTTTTATTTTAGAGGGGAAGCGCGGGGAAATGACACCGGTTATAGTCACTAGGGGTACGTAGGAACGTCCCCTCGCAATATAAATCAATTCTATTTTTTTCATTTATTGCCCAAAATACATGGGTTAAAACCCATCGATTTTGAATTTTCAAAACGTTTTCCCAAAGCTCTGGAATAGCACGCCTACGGTTTCTTAGGCCTATCCGCAGCCAAACAGGCTGCCAAATCCGATTCTGAATAGTTTTTAAAGATCAGTCCACAAATAACGGCGCTACAATTTTTTGAAAGTTCAAAATTGGCTCAAAATGAGCGCTAAAAATCGCAATTTTTTATTTTCGAAAAATTAACGTCGCGTATTATACATGTATCTTATGTAAAAAAGCCTCAGGATTCCGAATCCGTGTCGTTTGTAATGATTGGATCGAAAATAAGGGCGCTACGATTTTTTTTGTGAATCAAGGGGTACGTATTTCTATTGATTTAGTTTGAATAGAAAATTTTTATTTTAGAGGGGAAGCGCGGGGAAATGACACCGGTTATAGTCACTAGGGGTACGTAGGAACGTCCCCTCGCAATATAAAGCAATTCTATTTTTTTCATTTATTGCCCAAAATACATGGGTTAAAACCCATCGATTTTTTTTTTTCAAAACGTTTTCCCAAAGCTCTGGAATAGCACGCCTACGGTTTCTTACGCCTATCCGAAGCCAAAAAGGCTGCCAAATCCGATTCTGAATAGTTTATAAAGATCCGTCCACAAATAACGGCGCTACAATTTTTTGAAAGTTCAAAATTGGCTGAAAATGAGCGCTAAAAATCTCAATTTTTTATTTTCAAAAAATTAACGTCGCACCCTATACATATTATACATGTATCTTATGTAAAAAGCTTCAGGATTCCGAATCCGTGTCGTTTGTAATGATTGGATCGAAAATAAGGGCGCTACGATTTTTTGTGAATCAAGGGTACGTATTTCTATTGATTTAGTTTGTATCGAAAATTTTATTTTAGAGGAAGCGCGGGGAAATGACACCGGTTATAGTCACTAGGGGTACGTAGGAACGTCCCCTCGCAATATAAAGCAATTCTATTTTTTTCATTTTTTGCCAAAAAAACATGGACTTAAAACCCATCGATTTTTTTTTTAAAACGTTTTCCCAAAGCTATGGAATAGCACGCATATGGTTTCTTAGGCCTATCCGAAGCCAAAACGGCTGCCAAATCCGATTCTGAATAGTTTATAAAGATCAGTCCACAAATAACGGCGCTACAATTTTTTGAAAGTTCAAAATTGGCTCAAAATGAACGCTAAAAATCGCAATTTTTTATTTTCGAAAAATTAACGTCGCACCCTATACATATTATACATGTATCTTATGTAAAAAAGCCTTAGGATTCCGAATCCGTGTAGTTTGTAATGATTGGATCGAAAATAAGGGCGCTACGATTTTTTTTGTGAATCAAGGGGTACGTATTTCTATTGATTTAGTTTGTATCGAAAAATTTTATTTTAGAGGGGAAGCGCGGGGAAATGACACCGGTTATAGTCACTAGGGGTACGTAGGAACGTCCCCTCGCAATATAAAGCAATTCTATTTTTTTCATTTTTTGCCAAAAAAACATGGACTAAAACCCATCGATTTTTTTTTTTCAAAACGTTTTCCCAAAGCTATGGAATAGCAGGCATATGGTTTCTTAGGCTTATCCGAAGCCAAAACGGCTGCCAAATCCGATTCTGAATAGTTTTAAAGATCAGTCCACAAATAACGGCGCTACAATTTTTTGAAAGTTCAAAATTGGCCCAAAATGAGCGCTAAAAATCGCAATTTTTTATTTTCGAAAAATTAACGTCGCACCCTATACATATTATACATGTATCTTATGTAAAAAAGCCTCAGAATTCCGAATCCGTGTCGTTTGTAATCATTGGATCGAAAATAAGGGCGCTACGATTTTTTTTGTGAATCAAGGGGTACGTATTTCTATTGATTTAGTTTGTATCGAAAATTTTTATTTTAGAGGGAAGCGCGGGGAAATGACACCGGTTATAGTCACTAGGGGTACGTAGGAACGTCCCTCGCAATATAAAGCAATTCTATTTTTTCATTTTTGCCAAAATACATGGGTTAAAACCCATCGATTTTTTTTTCAAAACGTTTTCCCAAAGCTATGGAATAGAAAGGGCCTACGGTTTCTTTAAGGCCTATCCAAAAGCCAAAAGGGGGCTGCCAAATCCCGGATTCTGAATGGGTTTAAAAGGGGAATCAGCCCCACCAAAAAAACGGCGTTTACAATTTTTGAAAGTTCAAAATTGGCTCAAAATGACGGCTAAAATCGCAATTTTTATTTTCGAAAAATTTAACGTCGAAACCCTATACATATTATACTTTGGTTATCTTATGTAAAAAGCCAAAAAGGATTCCGAATCCGTGTCGTTTGAAAATGATTGGACCCGAAAATAAGGGCGACTTATGAAAAGGTTTTTTAAAGGTTTTTTTTAAATTTTTTTGGGAGAACGTAAGGGTAAACCTCAAAATTTTTTTTTTCCCAAAAATTTAAACCCATTTATTTAAATTTACATGTATTTAGTAAAAAAAGGACCGAACCCGTTCGTTTGTAATATTTCAAAATAAGGGGCTAATTTTTGAATAAAATTTCTAAATTTTTTTTACGAAAATTTTTATTTTAGAGGGAACCGGGGGGCACCTTATAGTACTATCGGGGGTTCAATATAAAGCAATTCATTTTTTCTTTTTGTTCAAAAAAAGGCTTTAATTTTAACCATCGTCTTTTTTAAAATTTTAAAGCTCGGGAAAAGTTTTTTTAGATGAAGCCGGGAAATAACCGATTTAATATTTATAAAGACCCGTCCACAAATAAAAATTTTTGAAAGTTAAAAAAAAGGTAAAACCTTTTATTTAAAATTCAACGTTCCACAAGCACTATTATACATGTATCTTATGTAAAAAGCTCAGGATTCCGAATCCGTGTCGTTTGTAATGATTGGATCGAAAATAAGGGCGCTACGATTTTTTTGTGAATCAAAGTTATTTTTTATTATTTAGTTTGTATCGAAAATTTTTATTTTAGAGGGAAGCGCGGGAAATGACACCGGTTATAGTCACTAGGGTACGTAGGAACGTCCCCTCGCAATATAAAGCAATTCTATTTTTTCATTTTTGCCAAAATACATGGGTTAAAACCCATCGATTTTGAATTTTCAAAACGTTTTCCCAAAGCTTGGAATAGCACGCCTACGGTTTCTTAGGCCTATCCGAAGCCAAAAGGCTGCCAAATCCGATTCTGAATAGTTTTAAAGATCAGTCCACAAATAACGGCGCTACAATTTTTGAAAGTTCAAAATTGGCTCAAAATGACGCTAAAATCGCAATTTTTATTTTCGAAAAATTAACGTCGCACCCTATACATATTATACATGTATCTTATGTAAAAAAGCCTTAGGATTCCGAATCCGTGTCGTTTGTAATGATTGGATCGAAAATAAGGGCGCTACGATTTTTTTTGTGAATCAAGGGGTACGTATTTCTATTGATTTAGTTTGTATCGAAAATTTTATTTTAGAGGGAAGCGCGGGGAAATGACACCGGTTATAGTCACTAGGGGTACGTAGGAACGTCCCTCGCAATATAAAGCAATTCTATTTTTTCATTTATTGCCAAAAACATGGACTAAAACCCATCGATTTTTTTTCAAAACGTTTTCCCAAAGCTATGGAATAGCAGGCCTACGGTTTCTTAGGCCTATCCGAAGCCAAAAGGCTGCCAAATCCGATTCTGAATAGTTTTAAAGATCAGTCCACAAATAACGGCGCTACAATTTTTTGAAAGTTCAAAATTGGCCCAAAATGAGCGCTAAAAATCGCAATTTTTTATTTTCGAAAAATTAACGTCGCACCCTATACATATTATACATGTATCTTATGTAAAAAAGCCTCAGAATTCCGAATCCGTGTCGTTTGTAATCATTGGATCGAAAATAAGGGCGCTACGATTTTTTTTGTGAATCAAGGGGTACGTATTTCTATTGATTTAGTTTGTATCGAAAATTTTTATTTTAGAGGGGAAGCGCGGGGAAATGACACCGGTTATAATCACTAGGGGTACGTAGGAACGTCCCTTCGCAATATAAAGCAATTCTATTTTTTTCATTTATTGCCCAAAATACATGGGTTAAAACCCATCGATTTTGAATTTTCAAAACGTTTTCCCAAAGCTCTGAAATAGCACGCCTACGGTTTCTTAGGCCTATCCGAAGCCAAAAGGCTGCCAAATCCGATTCTGAATAGTTTTAAAGATCAGTCCACAAATAACGGCGCTACAATTTTTGAGAGTTCAAAATTGGCTCAAAATGAGCGCTAAAATCGCAATTTTTATTTTCGAAAATTAACGTCGCACCCTATACATATTATACATGTATCTTATGTAAAAAGCCTCAGGATTCCGAATCCGTGTCGTTTGTAATGATTGGATCGAAAATAAGGGCGCTACGATTTTTTTTGTGAATCAAGGGGTCCGTTTTTTTATTTATTTAGTTTTGTGGAAAATTTTTATTTTAGAGGGAAGCGCGGGAAATGACACCGGTTATAGTCACTAGGGTACGTAGGAACGTCCCTCGCAATATAAATCAATTCTATTTTTTTCATTTATTGCCCAAAATACATGGGTTAAAACCCATCGATTTTGAATTTTCAAAACGTTTTCCCAAAGCTCTGGAATAGCACGCCTACGGTTTCTTAGGCCTATCCGCAGCCAAACAGGCTGCCAAATCCGATTCTGAATAGTTTTTAAAGCTCAGTCCACAAATAACGGCGCTACAATTTTTTGAAAGTTCAAAATTGGCTCAAAATGAGCGCTAAAATCGCAATTTTTATTTTCGAAAAATTAACGTCGCGTATTATACATGTATCTTATGTAAAAAAGCCTCAGGATTCCGAATCCGTGTCGTTTGTAATGATTGGATCGAAAATAAGGGCGCTACGATTTTTTTTGTGAATCAAGGGGTACGTATTTCTATTGATTTAGTTTGAATAGAAAATTTTTATTTTAGAGGGGAAGCGCGGGGAAATGACACCGGTTATAGTCACTAGGGGTACGTAGGAACGTCCCCTCGCAATATAAAGCAATTCTATTTTTTTCATTTATTGCCCAAAATACATGGGTTAAAACCCATCGATTTTTTTTTTTCAAAACGTTTTCCCAAAGCTCTGGAATAGCACGCCTACGGTTTCTTACGCCTATCCGAAGCCAAAAAGGCTGCCAAATCCGATTCTGAATAGTTTATAAAGATCCGTCCACAAATAACGGCGCTACAATTTTTTGAAAGTTCAAAATTGGCTGAAAATGAGCGCTAAAAATCTCAATTTTTTATTTTCGAAAAATTAACGTCGCACCCTATACATATTATACATGTATCTTATGTAAAAAAGCTTCAGGATTCCGAATCCGTGTCGTTTGTAATGATTGGATCGAAAATAAGGGCGCTACGATTTTTTTTGTGAATCAAGGGGTACGTATTTCTATTGATTTAGTTTGTATCGAAAAATTTTATTTTAGAGGGGAAGCGCGGGGAAATGACACCGGTTATAGTCACTAGGGGTACGTAGGAACGTCCCCTCGCAATATAAAGCAATTCTATTTTTTTCATTTTTTGCCAAAAAAACATGGACTTAAAACCCATCGATTTTTTTTTTTAAAAACGTTTTCCCAAAGCTATGGAATAGCACGCATATGGTTTCTTAGGCCTATCCGAAGCCAAAACGGCTGCCAAATCCGAATCTGAATAGTTTTTAAAGATCCGTCCACAAATAAAGGCGCTACAATTTTTTTAAAGTTCAAAATTAAGCAAAAATCAGGCCCAAAAATTGCAATCAAAATTTTTTTTCAAAATTATTTAAATCTAACGCAAGGGCTGTTTAGAAGGGACTTTAGGACGCATTTTACTACAAATACGTTTTGTTGTAGCTTGCCTTATAAGCCCGCAAATAAATTAATTATTTATTTCAATAGTTGTCACCATTTACAACACAGCCCAAATTTTTTTTCTAAATTATTTAAATCTAACGCAAGGGCTGTTTAATTGGGACTTTAGGGAGCATTTTATATATACATCAATTTGTTGTAACTCCACTAATAAGCCATATTGTACATATTTTACATGTATCTTATGTAAAAATGTCCCAGAATTCCGAATCCGTCTCGCTTTTAATGATTGCATAGAAAATAAGGACGCTACGATTTTTTTTATGAATTAAGGGGGTATTTTTTTTGATTTATTTAGTTTTATCGAAAATTTTTATTTTAGAGCGAGAGCGCCAGGAGATGAAACCGGCTATAGTTGCTAGGGGTACATAGAATTATTTTTAATAATTAATATCAAAATCTTATAAAACGACATTTAAAGTTTATTTTTGTCTTCTCAATATCTTTCTTTTTTAATAATCAACCTAGTCTAAATTCACAATTAAAGAAATAGATTTTCTTTACATGTGTTTAAAAGTTTACAAAAAATAAAGAAAGGGCATTGTTTCTATTCCAAATAAAAGTAGAAAGCCGGCGTTGCCGCTAGGCTGGCGATTTTCACTTAGGCCGACTGTACACGGGGCGAAAATGCGCAATATAACTTAGTAACAACAAAGAAGTATGACTTCCAACTTGCGTATTTCGATTTACGATGGACTTTGTCGGAATTGATTCTTATTAAAAAATCGAGCACCTGCGTCCTTAATTCGATGAGATTTTGCGCAGCGCTTTAAGGATATCTTCGTAATTAAATACAGAAGCCCTGAAAGGAATGTAAGGTACTTGTCAGTTGGTTAAGTAAAAATCAATAACTAATAGATGTAATCAAATCTTAAACCCAATTTGCCCTTTAATTATCGGCCTTAGATCTGGCGCCGATAACTGAAAGTTTATTAAATTTATTCGGGCTTCTGATTACGTTTTTCATAACTTCCTCTCTTCATTAATATTTGCTTTGGAAATCTTTACGCTGTTCTGCATTTCTGGTGGATTCGTTTTTATTGCAAGCCCCCTATTTTTCACCTATGAATATTTATGTTTACAAGTTTTAAAAATAAGCTCGTACCGCTAATTATCGCCCCTTGTATTTTCTTTTAGTTTTAATTATAATTTCAGTCATGCGAGCGATTGTTATCGTTAAGAAAATTACGCAAAATTATGCTTAATAAAATTAAACAGCTACTTAAATGTATCTACATTGTTAATACACGACCCTAAGATTCCGTTTTTTATTAGTACAAAAGGTAATTTGCCCTGGATTTATGTCGTGTTAAATTTTTGGAAATGATCTTAATTTTGACTTGTTTAAAGGGTAAGATTTTTTTTTTAAAGAAATATGGGTAAGTAGGCTTCGATTTTCCTAATAGTTTTAAGAATTTAATGTTCTAGAAGTTTTGAGTAATTGAAATGAGATAAATGGCAAGTTTTTCTGCTTTGAACGTGCCCTAACCTTGTCCTAGAATAAAAAATACATTGTTATTAAAAATATAAATTGTTTTTAAAACAAGTATTTTTTTTTTTTGGAGAACGATGTACTTCATCTTTTCAGACGAGTAAATTAAATATCCTGAAACGAAAACCCACCCCTTTTATGCACGAATTAAAACTCGAAAAATCGAGCTTTTGCCGGCAAAAGCTCCAGATTTTTCAAGCTGAAAAACGCTTCAAATGTGGGAGAGTCAAGAGGCGCCCGACGCTTTTGCATAAGATCCAAGACGCACATATTATCAAATTTTATGGAAAGAAATGCATAAGTTTTTTTATGGTGCAAAGGGTAAAAGCTCGACATATACAAGCTTAGATGTGTGACCTTTAATAAAAGTCAAAACGCCCTGAAAATAAAATTAACGCCCTGTAAAAAAATATATACGCCCTGAAAAGCAAAAGTTAGTGGATTAGGTATCTCAAAAAAAGTAATAATAAAAGACCTGAAAAGGAAACACATCATTTAGTCAAGGTAGCTGAAAAGGGCATATCGGAAACGAAAATTCACAAACACTAACCCGAACACGAAATTTTGCAAAAGAATAAGTTGAATCTATGGTCAAGGAACCACGAACGACCGTGCCGAGCTCAAAAGGCTGCAAAGCAATTATTTCGAAAAAACGTAACTCTCCCAACATTTGTTTGTTATTAATTAGGCCGCATTTTTATTCCCCTTTATTTTATTTTAATTCTTATTCAATTTTTAATGTTGAATAAATGTCCTAAAAGCTCATTTCTTTGAGCTTAGGCGGTTAATGACCACCCTTTTGAGGGAGTCAAAACCTGAAATACTATTTCTAAGAAGCAAAGCGGAAAGAAACTCGATGACTTCCAAAAGGACAGTCAAAACCCAGGGCCCTAACCACAAGAAGACAAAAGTCTCACGCCTGTGCTCTGACCTAAGAGCTTTCGCGCCTGAAAATTGGTGAAAAATCTATGCCCCCTCTTCCGCCACCTCTAAAAAGATTCCATTTAAATTAATAAACAAACTTAGAGCTCGCGCCCCTTGTTTTCGCAAAATCTTTTTCAGAAGTGGCAGCATTTGCAAAACGCGGTATCTAAGGGTGCCCCATGCCCAGCTAGCGGGGCATGGAAGCGGTACAAGTTTTACAAAAAATACACAAATATATAAACATTTTTTTTGTGGAATTGCATTCAGGCCAATTGAATTTATTAGAAGAGTGCAAAATATTCAAAATTAGAGTATTTTAAAAGAAATGCAAAAATTGACCTTTCAGCAAATTGCACAAATGTTGAAACAATAATCGGAATTATTCTCCCTGTTTGGGTTTTGGTGTAAAATACAATAAATTCTTACAACTGGGTGAGGGGGCGCAGGGGTCCTTAAGAAAGATAACACAAGGCACCAAAAACACAAAAGTTTGAATCAATTCCGATTGCAAAAGGACTTGGTCCTTTTGCAGCTTATTGTATCAACGCGGGCGTTTTTAGCAGGTTAGAAATTAATTCAAAGGCAATGCCTTGAAAAAAAAATCCTCCCTTACTGAAAACCCCCATACACAAATATAAAACAATTAAAAAAAATTGCAGGGGTGAACTGGTTTTTAAGCAAAGATCGAACATCCAACTCTGAGAGACGTACTCTCCGAATTTTTATTTCGGTCTTTGCTTAATTTTATACAAAAGCCATTTTTTTTATTAACCAAACAGATGGTTAATAAAATACCAAATTAATTAGGTTTAGAAATACTTATTTTCTTTGAACACTTGTTTTCTTGTAACATAGAAAAGTGAATAATATTTTATTGTGTTTAAGTGCACCAAAGACAAACACAAGTGTTCCAAAGCAATCAACAATTATCAAATTTGAAAAAGCAATTAATAATTATAAAAACAAACTAAATGGCTACTAAAATTATGAACAAATTCTTTAGGTGGAGACTTGACCCTGTTCTGAAAGACGCAAAAAAATCAAAAATACCTTATGACTGAGTATGAAATAAATTAATTAAAACATTTTTGAAAAAAGCTTTTATAACAATCATAAGGTTTATAATACTGATCTGTTGACATATATTTTCTTAATGCCTGAAGGGCATTTGAACCGTATATCCGCATTTTGGCGACCCACCCCAACGATATCCCAGGCGCACCGTTTTATTTCCTAAGCAAAAGATAGAAAAAAAAATAACAAGTCTCCACCATCCAATTTCACCCCCTGCAATGGGAAAAATTAAAACTACTTACCGAAGGGTGCCTTCTTCCTCTTCCAACGTCCCAACGCTGGACGAGACCTACCTTTCTCCAGTTAAAGATGTTTTGTGCACCTCGGCGTTTGGTTGTCCGAGGTGCTATCCTCCACGATCCACCCCCTCAGGAACGGTCAGCTACCACAGAACACACGAAAACTTTTTTAAACCGAAACGCGCGATTTTTTTTTTAATTAAAAGGACCACTACTGTACTGGGAGGAAAAACACTCGTTTATAAGACTACGATTGCAAACGAAAACCGGGGAAGTTCTAGTTGTCTTCAAACCAAGCTGAAAAAATCCTAAATAATTAGTTTTTTTTGTCTTTGGGTGGTTGCAACTATAATTAATCAATAATAATTAATTAATATTTATTAATTTTAGTTACAACTAGAGTTCCAACCAAAATTGTTTAAATTTTGATTAGAACTCTTCGAATAATTTTGATTAAAAATAATTGTTGACTAATCACAAAGGCATTGAAATATTGATATCATTTGACCCCATAAAAAGGCCATGAGATATCCGAAGCCAGGTAGAGAAATTAAAAAGTGACTAATAAATTGTTGTATAATGAAAGTAAAGTTATTTTAAATCCCTGTAGTAAAATTATTTAATTTTGGGGATAAAAAAGTATAGTTTTCATCCCCTGAACTAAATAATAAACTATATTTCAATGGCTTTGTGAAAATTTACAAAGTCCTAAAAAAATATTTCAGATTAGTAGCAAACAAATAATAAAATCGGCTAGAAGTACTGCATCCCTGAAAACTCCAATGGAACAGTTAATAAAACCTAAATAAAAAAAGGTTAAACTGAAGGTAACTGAATCTCTACAAATTGAAGCTAAAAAAAAGTATTTGTAAATGTGTAAGACTGGCACCCACTTCAAATCTCGAACCATGGCAAACCTAGATACAATAAACAATTAAAAAAAACCTACCTAAAAAATAAATGGTCATCTTCCCTTGAATCTGCGATGTCCTTTGGAGATGATGTCCTGGGAGATATTCCAGGAGCTCCATCTCATGAAACAAATATAAGGGAATTACTTACGCCTCTTACTCAATTGTTGAAGAAATAACCAGCACATTTTATTTAATATTTAAACACCCTTTAATGCAACAATAACATTTTTAAAGGAGCTCTAATTGCAGCACCTTTTATTACGAAGTCGAACACACAACTAAATTTTGTTACCCAACGCAAAGGCTCTGCAAATGTGGATATCGGCTATCTACACAAAAACATGATTATTTATCACACCAGGCGAATGCATAAGCGTTCGGCAGCTGATATACAAAATACCTTTGTTCTTTAACGTTGCTAATAAACAATTCAATTAACAACCGTAGAATTATTATAGCAAGTATGGTTATTATTAATTACTGAGATTCAATTAGTATCTTCCATAATGTTTAGCAATAAAAGAAACACAACAATTTTTGAAATTCAACAAAGCATTTTGAGTTAAAATATTCCGTCGGAATAAAATGATGCTCCAATACGAAGCAAACAGTTCAAATCAATTCAAATTTATTGTAACATTAAATTACTTTGCATATTAAAAATGTTCATTTCATTCGAGCAAAAGATTAAAGCAAATTGCAGCCTCCTCCTCCCCTTACAGCTGCCCTGACCTCGCCAAAAGTTGCAAATCAAATTATATTGTCATTTTCAATAATTGTTGCCTTTAATTCTTTAAAAGAAATTATGCCTTTTTCGATCCTTCAAAATTATAACAAAAATATATGAAATATGTATATGCGTAAGGGGAAAAGAATAAAAAAAATTTGCTCCTGGATCCACGATCAGATATACTCCTGTAGAAAATTAAGAATAAAGGAAATCACCTGGGTCTCATCTGGCTGCCATCGATGGGTCCAGGCTGGATGAATCAGCTAGGCACCAGATGGGCTTGGACATTGAAACCATTAAATTCTTCATAGGCGAACCTAACATAGAACAAATACTATTAAAGATGTTAAATTCAGCTTATTTGTGCATTACAGAAGCTCCATGAAATGGCCATGCTTAAGGGTTACCTAATGTAAAATATATAACAAACACACATAATGAAAAAACATTAAAATGAGTGAAAGCCACCCCTGTTGTGTAATTTAAAACTTCTATCTCATTCCTTGATGTGAAGCAGGACCAAATCACCTGTATAAAAAGTAAAAAACAACATATAATGTTATAAAGGGTAGCTATGTTTAAACAAAAATATTAAACAATACATTCTCTGCATTTGAATTCCTCTACGAAGTCCATGAAACCTATTTTTGCAAATACCAAGTCTAATCAAAGGTATTTCCCAAAAGTAATTAAGCAAAAATAATCTTACCATTTAAATGATTTAGTAACACACTTTTTAATATTTTTCACAGCCAAAAAGACCCAAAAACCGCTTAAGTAAAATTGTATGACTTAAGGCATAGGCACCCCACGCATTGTGCTCAGCGCTTGCTCGACTTGTATGCATAGGAACGCTGACGTCACACTTACACGGGTACAGGGGTACGAGGCTATAGCCTCTATAAGTATATACTTCTGTCGCACTTTTCACCTATATCTAGCCTTGTCGCACTCCATACGCCTTTCTCTAAATTGACACCTTAAATTACCCATTGCATTCACTTTTATTCGAATTCGATTTTTTCAAAAAAAACCAACAAAATCAATTTGGAAAAATTGCCAAACGTGCCAAAAACATTTCTCTATTATTCTAAACACTGTTTTTGTCAAAATTTAATTTAAACTATTAAAAATTCTTTGATGAATTACATCGATGGGGTTCTGGACTACAAATGTACACGGCATACTCCGACAATTTGGGGCTCGGGATTTCGCCATTGCAATAGCTACGGTTAGTTAAGAGTAAATTGTTGGCAATTTCTGATTGGAAATACAACTTTTGAATATTCTAATAAAACTTATGACAAAAAATCAATTCCCATAACCGAATTTGAATTTTCAAAAAACATATTTTGGCACGTGGTCTACGAGGCAAACAAATTTAAGGACAAATGACATAAACTCTTAAAATAACCACAAAAAAAGCCTTTGATTGACAAATCACCCTATTAAAAATCTATTACAGTAAAACCTTCGACGGTGACCCCTTTTATATTTTGCACTTAGCGATATTTCTGAGAACCGGCCCAAATTGCGTTTACATGTACTATTTTCGGTACGATGACCGCCTGCACACAACGACCACCGTTTCTCAAAACCGTAGGTGGCCGACGTAGCCGGGTTCCACTGTACCTATAACAAAATTACCGAATTAGCTTAAAACGAGAATCGCTTTTACAATTTTAAGCTTAAGTGACTGCTCCTAATCGGCTTCCAATAGTTTTTATTGTGAACAAACAGTAAGAACAATTAAATTCCGCGATCGACAAACGTACGCAAATGACGTTATTAATTTTAAAAGCGGGATTATGCGGATTAAGTTTTCGTCACGTTTGGATGGAGATTTATGTAAATATAAATAAAGCCAACGTCAAATTTTGAGTTGAGCGAGAAACGTAAGGGTCTAAATGTTTTTCGTGTGGTCGGAATCGGAATATAAATTAGTATATACATGAGGAAAGGATTACAATAGTGTCATTTAAAGCAAAGCTCGCTTGTCGCACTTAACGTTAACATATTAATACTAAAAGCTTAATTTATATGTTTTGCAATGGGCGCGAATTATTTTCCGAGCAGGTGCTCTCGCACAATGCCCCTTTTTCTCGGCGCGAACCGAAAAATGTGTTGTGTTTTTCTTTTGTGGCCGAACTCGATGGAAACGGCTCGAAGCGGAAAACAATCGGTTCAAACGCGTTCAATTAGGCGGAAGGAAAATTTTTGCGTGTTAACGACATGTTGTCGACAATTTTCAATTCGTGCCCGGCCGGGACGGATGGCACGACGATAATCCGTTGAATTTCTATATTAGTGGTAAACGAATATGGAACGAGAAGATAAGCACCGATAATCCGAGAGATGAAGTAGTGTCCAGTCATAAATGTAAATTGGAACAGTCGCCTTTAATTGGACGATTCAAAACCACGTTCGACTGCTCCTGACAATCGCACCTTATCAGCCCTTCACCTGACGACCAAAGTCCCCCCCGGCCTTATCATGTTACAGCCGTTCGTGCAACCTCTCCCCCAAGCCCCGACCCCCTTTAATAATAAGCTTTTGGGCGAAGGGTCGCTCGTCACGTGACCACCCCCATTGTATAGCTTCGCCAAATTGCACATTATATTTACGAGGGCGAGTCGGTTAAAAATTTTCGAGCCGTCCGGCCTAACGACGTCGTTGATTTTGATAATGCCACCCCCAAGCTCGCCGACCGCACACGAAGCCGCATTTGCATAAAAAACAAGCTCGGCCCCCGCGACGCACTAAAGATAAAGGACCTAACTTATTTTTGTAAAGAATCGCGCATTAAGGTAATCGGAAAATGGGGGGCGAAGGTAAAATGTCCCGTAACGTTGCGTGTGTGTGTGTGTGTGTGTGTGGTGAAATTTGCTTTGTGGAAAGCTTTTATAAAATGCACATTTCCTTCTGTTTGTTTTTGAGACCTTTTGTGGAAGGAACCGATAGGTCTGCGACTCGTGTGACACATAAATATTGAAATAATTTATAAGTTTACTTATTCTCTTTAATTTTAGGACCCTCGCACGTCGTTATTTGATTTTTAAATAGGTTTAGAAAATTGATACAGTGTTTGTAACGTTAAAAATGCTTATATCAACATTTCTATATTTTTTGCAGAACGAAAGTTTAAATTGGTACTAATTACTAATTGAAAATACAGTGGAAACTCGATTATCCGGACTAATTAATGTTGCAGCTCATCCGGATAATTGAAAAAAAAAACAATTTTACCTTGTTAGGTATTTATTAACAAAAAAATCGAAACAAATAACTATTAATTATAAAATCAACAGTAAAGAATACCAAATAGAATCATAAAATGTTTAGATAAAATTAAAAATAAATTGATCATTGTTAATCGTGCTTAAAACCGAGTGTGCACATTCGAGCTCAAAGTGGCACATTTCCGATCTCGGGAAAATGAAGCGCGCCGCTCCGCGTCGCGCTTCATTTGCCTCCCTCGCTCGGAAATGTGCCACTTTTCGCTCGAATGCGCACATCCTCGTATTTATTAAATTTATTTATATTTAAATCAGTTACGCCAAAGAAGTATTTCTTTAAAGTATTTTTTTGAATTAAATTGCCCCCCATTTTTGTTTAGATTTTTATTTTTGAGGATTGGAGGGAGTAGTTCAATTATGTATTTTAGAACAGCAGTTTCCAAACTAAGTTTCGTGGGTTATGTATAAATACAGTCGAATACAATCAAAATCCGACGTCAAGTTAACCAAAAAAGCACAAAAATTGACTTTTAAAAATCCCGCTGTAAATGTGCCACTGTGATTGGCTCATTCTTGATTCACTACAATGGCCGCCAATTAATTAGCCAATCAGATAGAATTCATTATTTCGTAACTATAGTTACATTAGAAATATTTGAAATTTGAATCATATTGTACATTTAGGGGTAAATAGTACAGTTGTTGGCCAGCCGACAATAATTGGCCATATTTAGAAAATTATATAATAATAAATCTATATTTCCATATATATATTTTCTAATAAATGGTTCGTTTTTTTTGCTAATTTACTATATCTTATTTTAATTAGAAAATATTGGCCAATCACTGTAAATTCACTGGTCAATTACTATATTTATATGGGCCATAACTATGTTTTTTAATTAAAGGGCCAAATTGTTTTGTAACGTTTTGATTATCATAAGTAGTTTTGACCCCGACACGGTCGACGAATCGGGAGTCTACTGTAATACGCGATACTTAATTAATTTTATTTGCCGAAATGATCATTTAACAATCTTTATTACTTGTTAAGAAATTCTTTTTTTTTCTAACATTTAATAAAATAATTGGACGAATTATTTGAAAATAACGAATACCTAATCAACCCCAAGTTTCTATCATCTTTTTTTAAATTTATTTGTAATGTAACTGATGCAGCTTTAATTGTGAGAGATTTTATTAAATTAGGGGACGAGAAGAAATACAGCTATTGTCCGCTCCCTTACAATGGAGAGGACACACCAATGTTAAATTCATTAAAAGAATGGGATATTAAGGTTTTCTATTATATTTTCCTTACAAAGGACGCAACGGGATTAAATTGTGTAAATAAATTTTCTGTTTCTGGTTTACCTTCGGATTTATTAAAGTTTATTGTGCGATTGCAAGGCGAAGTTAACAATTCCTGTCTCTGATGGAAATTTATGGCTCCACTGATTTATATTTGATGTTGAATTAAATTTTTTTGGCGTTGTTCTAATCGATTATCGCTCAGAAATTTGTTTTTTTTGCGAAGCCCTAAGTTTTAATTAATTTTTTTTACAGATGAAAAATTCCCAAGACTTCCACGAAGATTGAAAAAAAAATGACATTAATCTAAACTAATTGAACTAGAATTGTTGCTCAGAAACTAAAATTTAAATAATAAAGTAAACGAGCAATATGTTTTGAAAAGTTTTGAAGTTCTGTGTGTCTTTTTTTGATTTTAGATGTGACTGTTTGTTTGGATCAATTAAATGTATGACAACATAACAAAACTATAAGAATTACTATAAAATCCTATGTGTGATTGTTAAGGGTAGTTTTCTGCAATTCTAACATTGTAATTTCCTAGCAGGGCTTGTTTAAGATAAAAGAAACCCTGTGTAGATTTTTATTAATGTTATTAAGACCTAAACTAATTTTTGAATTGTATTAATAAAGAAATGTAAGAAGTAAGATAGTATTCTATATATGACTAGTAAGGGTGGTTTTCCCTGACATTATAACAATGAAGTTGTCTAGGAAGGTTTATTTAGTATGTAACTAACCCTGTGTAAAAATTTATAAATCTTATTAAAAACTAAACTAATTTTTTTAAATAAATTATAGATATTAGGATAGTATTCTATAAGAGATTGTTAAGGGTAGTTTATTTGGCATTATAACATTGTAACTTTTAAAACGGTTTGTTTGTTATAATACTAATTCTGTGTAATATATTATTAATAGCATTTGTGCCCAAAATGATTTCTTAATTGTAGTATAAGAGAAATGTAAGAATTAAGATAGTATTCTATAAGTAATTATTAAGGGTGGTTTCCTTGTGATTATAATGTTGCAATTTCTTATAAAAATTTATTTTATATAAAACTAACCCCGTAGAAAAATTTATTAATGTTAATAAAGCCTAAAGTAATTTTTTAAATGTATTAATATAGAACTATAGAAATTGGTTTAGTATTATGTAAGTAATCATTAAGGGTAGTTTTTTTGTCGTTATAACACTTTAACTTTGTAAGACGCTTTGTTTATTATAAAACTAACTCTGTGTAAAAAATTGTTAATATCATTAGAGCCCAAAGTGATTTCTTAAATGTAGTGTAATAGAAATGTAAGAGTTAAGATAGTATTTTATAAGCAATTGTTAAGGGTGGTTTCCTGCCATGATAACATTGCAATTTTCTATAAAGGTTTGTTTTATATAAAACTAACCCTGTAAAAAAAATTATTAATGTTATTAAAGTCTAGACTAATTTTGTAAATGTATTAACATAAAACTATAGAAATTAGAATAGTGTTCCATAAGTGACTGTTAAGGCTGGTTTTCCTGTCATTAAAATATTTTAAAATCTCGGGAGGGTTTGATAATAATAAAACTACCCTTGTATAAATTTTACCAATGTTATAAAATACTAAACTAATTTTTAAATGTATTAGATCACTTTTATTAAAAATAATTCAAAGCCCTCTCTTCCCTTTGTGCTTCAAGTAAAAGGAAAGTCCTAAACTTAACACTTAATCTTGATTTTCCTCTCACAAGTCCTCAGGGACCTAAACTTTCCAATTTATTTAGAAAAAAAAACTATTCCTAATAGTTTTATAAATTAAAGTGTTCCTCGAAAAAAAAACCTATTGTACCATTCAAACTAAAACCAACGATTTCGGTATTGAAACGAAGCCATTCAAAGCACTTCCAGATTGGCACAAAACGATAAAAGATGAATTTCAACAAAACTTTAGACGTCTCACTTCACCTGCCCTAACAGAGCACCTGCTTTATCTAATAAATTTAACCAAAGGATGTGGAACACCACTATTCTCTGGTCCAGCAACCTGCGAATAACTTTTTGGGGCACAAAACTTCTCCCCCATTAAAATTTAATCCTGTATTCGCGTTATAATTACTTCTTCGACCCCCCCAAAAAACAAACACTAAAATTTTATTGTTGCTGCTGGCTCCGGGCCTCGTCGAACTTCGCACATTTTTCTCAATAAAAAAAAGTTCACCTAGAAATCATTTTATGGCTTAATTCGCATAAAATTATATTTGTTTTGACGAAAGCGGGTTTGACGAAGTGACATCATCGCTTCGGATTAAATTTTAATTGCTCCATCGCGGAATGGCGGCGTGTGCATGCAGGGGGAAACGTGCGTTTTTATCTAATTAAGTGCAATTGAGAAGATGGCAACAAACTTGCGGCCGGTTAATTATGAAGAAAGCCGTGTGTCGAGATCATTATGTACCAGAATCCGTAATTTCGAGAGCAGAACATGCGGAGCTCTCGTTGCGTCCTTATTGTCTCGGCACAATGTTCCAATTAGATACAATTGAAGGAATAACTAGTTTCATTACAGTAATTATGGCCGAGGTCTGTGCACCCCAACACGTCCATATGTCGCCTCACTCAAAATATCCCATCTGTCGTCGCCAAATCGAGAATCGAGCGCATAAAAAAGTACGGAGAGCGTCGAAATATGTTTTTTTGCGAGTTCATCCGCCATGCAAATAAAAGTGAACCCCCGTACTGGGGGCGACCGGCCGCCCCTTTGCTCTCTCGCTCGCACGCACGCGATTTGTTCTGTTTGCGAAACGTGCAAAAGCGATAATGCTGTGTCTTTCTGTTTGTCGGTTTCTCTTTTAATTTCTAGCTTGATTTCGCACAAATAAATCTTTATTTTTCGCGATTGTTGTTCTATTTTATTGTGAACTTTGTGGTACTGCTTTTAACTTTTTTCTTAACACAGTGAATTACTAACATAATGTACAGTTAAACTAAATTGTATTCAACACCCCCTAATACCACTTATGGTGATCGCGCTATTCCGAGAGACCTTACCAAGATCAACCTTGATTTTTGTTTCGACCATGGAGCACCAGATTTTGTCTCTTGGAATAGCTCGATCACTATAAGTGGTTTAGAGGGTGTTGAATAGAATAAATTTTCACTGTACAGTCAAACGAAGAAGTAATCAACACACTAGAAACAGACCTATAGTAAACATACTATTCCAAGAGACAAAATACCTTTAGTTCTAGGTACTAAAATTACAAAGATCAATACTAATTGTAGGTCTGTTTCTAGGGTGTTGATTACTTCTTAGTTTGACTGTACATGTTCATTCATCATTACTATTTATGTTATATTTGTTAATACAATGGCGTTTGTAGTAAAAGGAACCCCAATTTACTTTCCGGGTTATTATAAATAATCTACGCAGGCCCTTTATTATCAGAAATAGTCCCGATTTCGTTTTATTCTGTTTTCAAAAATGAAAACTAGACCGTAAACGCGGTCACGACCTGACCCAAAGAGAATTCGCGATATTTCGTCGGAATATTCATTGGCTAATTATTACGTTATGTCCTGTTTGCATACGAAACATTTTTGTTTACGAAATATAATTGCTTTCGTTAATAAATGCAAAATAATGGAACGGCCCCGGCTTTTGGCGGGGCGACGAATTTTTGGAAAAATGGCGAATCGATGGCCCGATCGTCGAATGCATTTCAATAGTCGTCGTTGCGAAACGAAAGAATTAATTAAAGTCGGCGGAGATTTCGGGGCTCGTTTTTAGATTTTAATTAATTTTATTTTTAGCCTTTTGTGACGCCGGAATCCTTTATTTTAACACCTGTAAGGCGAGGACTTTGAAATATGACACGCACACCTTTTGATGTTTTCTAATTAGTTTTGTAGGAAATTAGCGGGGGCTTTTTAAGGTTTAGTGACTGTATTAAACCTTTTGTATTCGCTATACGGTCTGTACTGTTAGCTCCGATTGGGGTACAATTAACGTGAACAATTTTTTTTGTTAAAACGGGACGTTTGGTAATCGAGCTTAAAACCGAGTGTGCACATTCGAGCTCAAAGTGGCACATTTCCGATCTCGGGAAAATGAAGCGCGCCGCTCCGCGTCGCGCTTCATTTGCCTCCCTCGCTCGAAAATGTGCCACTTTTCGCTCGAATGCGCACATCCTCGTCTTTATTATATTAGTATAATTTACTGTGCGCTCCTTCAAATCAAAAATTTTAATTTAATGTAGTAAATATCGATTTTTTATTCGAAAAACCTATTCACCATAGCAATGAAAGAAATGGAGCGGGAAGATACGATAATCTTGTCAATGCAAGTGAGAGGGAACGATTAATAATATTCTATTAATTTTTCGTGTAATTTATTGGTCTAAATTATTGCGAATCATTAAGAAATTGCCGTGAAATTAATTTATATTTTAATAAGGACACGTGTCATTGGAATTTAGTAGGGGAGACCGGGGTTGAAGTCACAATTTTTTTCTTTTGCATTTATAGAGCCCATGGTCTCAATTTATCAATGACATTTATATATCAATAGATAGTGTATTTATTCTAGTTTAAGAAAAAATAAAGACTTTTTCTCTACCATTATTTAAAGAGAACATATTATAATTTTTATGAAAAAAGAGAAGTGTGACTTTTAACCCCGTGTCAGGGATGGTTGTCAGACGTTAAATAAAAGGTAAAATGCAAAACGAGAAAACAAATACCTATTCTAACCGATTCTATCTAACGAACTTAGGTTATGGTAACAAAAATAACAAATGTATAATTACAGCCAATAGTTTATGCAGTAAAACCCCTAGAAACCAATAAAAAAGGCCGCACATATTCATGGTTGCTTTGCACTTGTGACTACTAGCCCCCGCTAACTTTGGACAACCTTCCCAAAACAATTTTAGACGATTAACTCCCAAAATAAATTTAAATCAATGGTCATTTAAAAAACCATATAATGATATCATGAAACATATCTTAAACATCATAAATACACGAATAGGTATATCACTATGCAAAATTTAATTATACTTATGAGACTCAGCAGAGATGCACAAAAAATTACTTTCACCGTACAAAAAACAAACGCATATATTTCTTATACGGTATTTCAGAGCGAACTGAAGTGAAGTACGCAAGAAGGTATTGTGCTCGGGCTTCTTTGACACGGGTAAACAAGTTTATTAATTCATTAGGTTTTCTGTTATGGTTAATGTGACAACCTACCCGTGAGACAACCATACCCGGTCTCCCCTACTCAAGAAAAGACTCAATAGTTTATAATTTGCAGAAAAAGTTAAGTTTTTGTATTTTTATTAATAAAAATTATTCCTAATGCATAAATAAATATGCGTTTCACTTAAACTTATTCATTATTGGTTATTAAAATATATTTCTTAATATTTAACTGTCACAAAGTACAATTTTGTGGATTTTATTTCGTTTTATTTTCGGGGTTTGGCAAACCCCACCGAGTATGGCATGTAACATTTAGTCACCTAGTATGCGCAAGGTTAAGTCAATTGCAGAAATATTTTGTATAAAATTGTGGCTTTAGTGACAACAATAAAATTTTAGCCAGCCATTAAAACAATTTTAAACTAATAGAAAAAATTCTTTTCATTTTTGATACATTGTCGATATAGGGTCACTCCGCCGTTTCGCCGACCACCGCCAGTTTGCGACCGTTTTCGGTAATTATTCAAATAAAAGAAATTTTAACTTATACACATTTTTTTGAATACATCGTTGAATCCAAAATCTATTTTAATTTCTAGATTAAAATTCGTTGCATTTTAAAAATGGACAGTGCAAATACGTTAGAAAATTTAGTGTGTATTAGCACTTAGCTTTTTTCTTTGGTTCCTCATTATGCGACTAATTTTTAATATGAGATATACCTATGTGCGATTAATAGTGTTTAAAGTAAAAGGCAAAGTTTAAAGTAAAATATTAACAACAGGCCGTCGCCAACTGTGCAATCTGGTCGCAAACCGTCGAAATAGCTCTTTTGCTCGTTTTAAACTAATTATTATTTATTAAAATTATGTATCACAGAACATTATTAACAAATTAATTATGAATGCTATTCCATCGAACATAAAAAGAAAAGTACATTGAAAAATACAAAAACTTGACAGATATTTTACTTTGAATTAAAGAATTCTGTTAAGTGGTCGCACACTGACGATGTGACCCTATATCGAGTATTTTATGAAAAAATATTAATATTGTCATATATTTTGTTTATCCCTAATTGTTGTACCATGTTAAAGTGTTGAAAAATCAGTTTATTTTATTAGACCGTGTTACTTAGGATTCGTAGAAAAGAGAACCAAGCGTAAATCGCTTACAATGCATTAATTATATGTTTCATAATAGATTAGAATCAATAAATATGTTTGGAGCCTTCGCATCACTTCTCCCGAAATTAATTATGTTTATTTTAAATAGAAACATAAAATATGAACAGACGAGCACACTTCCGACCGTAAATTGATAGTGTTTAGGTTTTAACTTTGGCGTCTGTTGGTCATTTACTTAACGAGCTTATTGCAGAAGGTAAAGCACATAATTTATTAGGGCAAAACATGCATCCCCCCCGAAGCGGGCACGTGTGCGTCGACGTTCGCCGAACACGACCCAAAATTGCGATTTTGCAATTTCAAAAAGTTGGGACGAGGACGCCAACGACGTTCGCCAAGAAGAACAAGTCGGGGGCGCCGGTGGAGGCCGTCGGGTTATTAAAAGCGCCCTCCGCAGCAACATGACTCCTATGCCACCTGTACGGGCGTCAGGACGCAGTAGCGGCGCCCTGCGCGCGCTTGTGCGGGCGGATGGGTCGCAGTCGACGTAGGGTCGATCAGTATTCGCGCAATGCTCAAGAAGAGTATATAACCGCGCGTCCGCGACCGACGCTCGTTCAGTGCACGTCCTGGACGAGTCGCCAGGTGGGCGCTACAGGTACTCGCGTGAAATGTTGACACACACCCGCTCTCTATTCACCAAAAAGCACCCTTTCAATAACTCGCGACGCGAACCGACCGCGAAGTAATCCGGTGCCCGAAAAGCGGCACAAACTCGACCAACGCACTTCGGCCAAAAAAAACCGACGCGGCAGCCCCCCGCAACAAGAACCCGCCGAAAAAAGCGACGTCGAAGCTCTGGCGCACTTAATTAATTTACTTTTCGTTCGAGCAAAAGAGTTTACTTTGTCGTTAAACAACTGCTGCAAAAAGTCCGAAGTTGGGAGGCGAGATCTAAATCAGTTCGGCCGACGCTGAAAAGTAACGAATGTTGGGAAAAAGGGAGGAGGAAAAAAACCTGACCTAACCCTTGCCGAAGAGATTTTTTGCTTCGAGCGAAAGGATAATGTGCAATCGCAGCACGCCCGGCGTAAATGATCCGACATATTTTAACACCTCCAAGAGATTATCGCGGCTTCCTGAAGGGAATCCGACGCGGCTCCAGAAGAAGCAACAAGTCACGCGCGCGCTACATTCTACTTCTTTGGATTTGGAGGGATGTGCTGACCCTCAGCATGGACCATGTTACTCTGGCCTGTTGCCTGCTTGCCTTCCTCTTGTACTATAACACTTTGGACGCCGACTTCGTCTACGACGACAGGTGAGCCGTTCCCAAAATAATCCAAAAATACATTGCTTGTCATCTTCCAAAATTTTGATTAAATTTTCAAAGGTCGCCGAACAATTTTGCCCAAACTTAAACCCGGTTTCCCCTACGTCCATAAAAAAAATATAGGAAAAGGAATAGGATGCAATATCGGGCTTAAAAAGAACTTAGCTCTCATAACAGTTTCGGGATAAAGCACATCAGAAATCGTATAGCAAAAAAGAATGTCTAAAATGGATCGAGTAAAAAATGAGAGATATTCTCAGTTCGCATTTCTAAGAAACTTCATTACATTTAAGCTTCGTATAGTAAAGCTCTTTAACTAATGTGCCGTTTACGATTTACTTTTTGACAAACTGCCAAATTTTCGTCGAAAAAAAATAACTCGGACAAATAGCGCTTTGCGAAGCCTAATCCTTTATACCTTTCATTTTAATTTCGCTACATTTCTCTTGTTAAACACACTTTGTTGTTTTTTTTTAATAAATAACGTTCGGACTTGAACGGGAATAAAATTCACATCTTAATAGTTTAGTGGCGTGTTTTAACTGCCCATGTAATGCATGTTTACACGACCGAATGCTATTAAACTGCCAATGTAATAATCAGCAGAATAAGTGCGTAATCTTGAACATATTTTAAAACGCTGTTAAACATGAAAACCCAGCTCGAAACCGTCGTTTTTCATTCATTAAAAATAATAAAATTTAATTTGTTTAATTCTAACAATTAGCCTTATTAATTTTATAAAAAATGCCTGCGTTGTGTTAGATGATGTCACCAAATAATTATTTGTCGACCGGTAACCTACATTTTTTATTCTATTTTATGAAAGCCGATACAAAAATACGTCTTTTTTGTTTTTTGAATTTTTTTAATCGGACGCTTAGTTCCGGAGATAATAAAACCGGAAGTAAACTACCCCCAAACACGTTCGCGCCCTTTTCAGCTCGAGTTTTCTCGAAAACTACCCTAGCGTCGCCCATGTTGTTTTATATGATTTTGTAGCCGAAAGGTGGATCTTTCGAAAAATGAAAAGCATCCCTACCGACGCCGGACTACTTTTTGAGAAAAACGGTCGCCTAAAGGGCCTTTGTTGTTTGAGGGAATGCTCCTTTCGTTGAGCTGTATCTCGAAAAGTGTAAGACCTACTAAAAAAATACAAGGGGCTAAATTTATCTATTTTTTGATGAGATTTATTATGGATAAATTAGTTTTGCCCTAGGTGGCGCTGTGGTAGGCGAAACACTGTTTATTGTAATTTTTTTAAATAAAAATGCTTTGTTTTTGATGAAATTATTTAAGAGAAATGCTAAAAATAATTATATTTAATTGTTATTGCCCAAAAATGAGTTACTACTTTTAATTGTTAATGAAAAAAACATTAAAAGTTAACAAATTAAATAAATTAGAATTTTATGTTATTATAAAATGAAAAACTAAGTTTTTCGAAAACGACAATGGACTTTTACTTCAAAAAAAATTGCGCATAAAATTTCTCGATGAAAATTATTTATTATTTTATTTTTTTGACTATAAAAAAGAGACAACCCTCGATGTTTCATCGCTTTGGAAATAAAATAATAAATAATACAAGTTAAACCTTTCGTCCCTTCTTTTTTGTAAGACATAGCCAAACATATAATTCGATTAAAAACTAAATAATTAAGTAAATTCCTCATAAATTTTCTTTTTTTAACTAATACGTTCGGCTAAAAGTTTCCGTCTGGCGTTATTTATTCGTCCGGAGTCGTTTCTAATTTTGCAAAAAGCGAAAATGAAGAACGTTCCCATTTATTTATTTTAATAAAAAAAAATGAGCGAAATTTGTGGAGCTCATTATTTTTGAGCAAAATATAAAGAGATGTAATTTTATAAAAAGCCAATTATTTTAAGTACTTCAAAGAAATGAATTTTTCTTCTTCTCTTTCGTTAATATAGAAAGAAAAGTCTTACGTAGACAATAATTGATCAATAAAACGAAATAAAATGTGTTTGTTTAGAGCCAGTAATGTGGAATGTCATTTTTGAAAAATTAATGCTAACAACCACTAACGCTGATGACGCTTTCAGTTCAACCCTCGAGCACTGCCAGCAAAAAAAACTAATATGTTTCGAATTAAATTAGGGAAGAACCGTGAAAAAAAATTGCATTAGGCATAATATTAAGCAAGTTTTATAATAATTCAAAGTATTAAAGGAAAAGAGGGTGATTATGGCGGCGTGTTGGAGGAAACCGAACTTTCTTAACTTTCACCACCGCTTCTGCTCGTGTCCAAAGTTGTTATAACGCGTTTCTATTTTTCAGTTTTTTCTTTACTACTTTAAGAGTTGCCTCTTTGTACTTTTAGAACAAAAACTTTTAAGTTTACGAAATACATAAACGCCTGTATCGTAAACAACGAAGGCCCTTTTAAAACTCGGTAATGGAATTTCTAAATAGTTCTGACTTCCACATGTAAATATTTATTATTGTTTTTTTTTAATTCCCGATGAAACATCGAAGCTTATTTTATAAACAACTTTTCAGTGGGTACGTAAATACATCTTTAAAGGAGCAATTTTTGTATATATATACAGGGTGTATCATTTAAAGTGCCACGAGTTCATAACTCCTAAACTAATAAAAGTTTTATAAAAAGTACTAGCATAAAAGTTTTTTAATTTATTTGATCTATGTACTAGCATAAATATAAATTTTGTATTACTTTTGGTTTAACCGGAAATAGTGTCAACTTTCTTATCATCAATAGAAGGATATTAATTTTCTTCTATAATGGGATAGAGCTCGTTGAGGGCTTTCTAAAAATATATAACAAGTTACCATTTAATTTGAAATTTGGATTATTTTGGATTACAAAATATTTTAGTAAAGTGCCCCAAGCTTGTAACTTGTGACGCTTATACTGTAACACGCTGGTAATCAATATAAAACTATTTTTTTTTTAATTATGTATTAATCAAATGGTAACTGTTTCTACATTTGGACGTGGTTTTCGAGCTGCTTTTGTTTGCAAAGTATCTACAGTTTAAAAACTCAAATCGTAAAAAGGCAAAATAAAATGATATCTCAAAAGCCAGGTAAGAAATGCGATAAAGTCGGCTCGCAAATAAACCGAAACTTCTAGGTCATTCTGTGACGTATCAAAACTCGACACAAAGAAAATAAATTTAAGGGTTAGTTTTGATTTTTTGCAAAAGCCACTAAAGCTCAAAAATTGCTAATTTTTTTGTAAGCACAGCAGTACAAAGTTTTTTGAGATACCATTAATTTTACACAATAAAAATCGAAATACATTAATAAAGACCTTTAAAAAAAGACTTACAGGTTTGAATTTTGCAGAAGGGGCGCATCTTAGAGATAGAAGGCCCGTGATCAACACTGTCACTAAACACATTTAAACAATCACTGGTAAATTAAAATTTTGGGGAGCGTTTAACTGAGCTCTTCGACGTGCCTTACACAAATGAAATGTGCGGGAAACGGGTGCGGAAATTTCACTTGGCGATAAGAATTTTGTTTACGTTTTATTTGAATTGAATTTTTGTACATTTACATACAATTTTTGAACGATTGCTGTGATTTCTTAAATCTTCATTTTTTTGCATGAAAGTAGTGATTTTGAAATTATTTATTAATAAAATGGTAACTCATTTTATATTTTTGGAAAGCGCCTGAAGAGATGTGCCCAATTATAAAAAAAAATTAATACTCTTATATTTTCCGGTTAAACCGGAAGTACAACAAAGTTTATATTTATGCTAATGCATAGATCGAGTAATTTAAAAAAAACTTTTATACTTGTAGTTTTTTTGAAATTCTTATTATTTTAGGATTAATAAGTTTGCGGCACTTTAAATGATACACCCGGTATATACACACTGGTGTCTTGAAAAGGGCCCTAACAATTTTGATGAAATTTTTTATTTAGATAATGTATGGCTCCTTGAAATCTATAGTATAGGTGTAATGGCTGAAAAAAGTGCGTTTTCACACAAAAAAATATTTTAAATTAAACCACAAAAAAAACTAACAACCAATTTAAAATTTTGAGCGTCCGATTGAATTTTTTTCGAATTAATTTACTGTTGCAAAGACATAAAATCGATACATATTTTCTATAAAATTAGTTATATTATAAATATGACAGTTCTAATATTAAAACTGTTTTAATTCGTTGATTAAAATCCATTTTAATGAAATTTTAAATTAAAACTCGAGGCGTCGCACTGATTTCAAAACAATCACGCTATAAATAAGGGGTGCATCCCTCGATTTCTGTTTCATCAACAAAAAAACTGGGGTACCGGTAGGATAATAAGTACATACGTATTTGATTAATTAAATTTTTGATATGGGGGCTCTCCGGAACGGCAAAAGCAACAAAGAAATAAGAGAAGCGTCCCATTTTATTTTCGCTGAAAAAAGAAATAATTAATTTAGAGCATAAAAAAGCTGAGCAATATAAATTCGGGAGCGAACGGGAAGATATTTAAATAAATATAAAATCCGTAGCGTTTTCATTATTTGCTCGTTTTGTTGTACGAAAATTCCTTCCAAAAATCTTATTACCCAAATATGACAGGGAAGATACATGCATCTCGATTTTAAATAAAACCTTTTTTCTTCAAAAAAAGCACATCTAACTTCGTCTCCTTCATACTAAACGGCTTTATGGTTGCAATAAAAGAAACTTAAATCGATTTACAATGCAAATTATTTGATTCTTTAAACTTTCAACGGGGCTTCATGCATTTTTATCGGTCCCTTTTATCCTTAAAATTAAAAGGGCGCCTAATTTTAAAAGTGAGAACGTTGCATCGATTGCGTCTCAATTTCGAAGAAAAGAGCGTCTTGTTGACTGACGTTAGTAAATAACTTTTTTTTTAAAAAAGAAAACACTCCTGAAATATATCAAATTTATTCTCTCCGAAAATAACGAGGCATTTTTCGTTTGGAAACCTTAAAAAGATAGGTGCACCCGTTGCGAAGTGCTTTTAAATAAATTTATCCATAATTCCGGAATGAAATTACCCTCTGTTTAAATATCTTACTAATTCGTGCTCTTTATCCCCTTTTTGCGTTTGTAGGGGTGAGCACTCTATTTACTTTTTTCGATGCTGATTGTATCGGGTCCGTTTGCTTTGTTCCCTTATTGTAAATATATTAGGGGTGGGTTTCTCGATCATCGATTAACATAGGTATTAATTTGTTTTTTTTGTTGGTAATTTAGAAAAAAAAAAGAAGTTTGGCGTGTTCTGCTCATTTCTAATACCGATTTCTAGTTTGTCTATAAAAGGAAGGAAGTAATTCTTCGTTTTATTCTTGAATTATGCAAAATGCGCAACACAACAAGATCGACCTTTATCGTATACCAGAACTTCCTTAGTTTTATGGCACGGTTTCCACCCTTGGTTTTTTAAGGCCGAGCTTTTGTCCCATTTTGAAAAGAAATAAGCATTCTCTTCACGCTGCCAGCGGGAAACAAAGTACTCCTTCCGATTTTATTAAAAATTCTTTTTTCCATAACGAAGTGGGCGTTTTCCTTCCAAAAATTTGCGAATTACATAAAATAAATCAAATTTGCATCTAACATATCGATTAACCGTAGATTTTCTTAGGGCCGTTTTAATAATTCTGGCAATTTTTTAAAATTACAACTCGCGGACATATTCGAAGAAGCAACACTTCGCCGCTAATATTTCGAGGGAAGATTAACTTCGGTCGGAGTTACCCTTAAATATAAATGAGGACGGCGAATATTTTATTCAGCATTAAAGAATATTAAGAAGGACGTCTTTAGATTTCTCTCTTTTCCCCGTTATTTATGGTAGGTGTTTTATATTTCAGGATATCAATTAGCAAAGACATCGAGAAATTTAATGGCGCACTAATTCATTACAATTTTGAGAGATATTTCACCGAGAAAGCAGCTTCCCATTTAATTCGTATTTTATAATTTATGTAGATTATGAAATACTTTCGCCCAGAATTTTTGGTGCGGAGATTTTAATGATGTCCTCGGAATCTTCTTCTCTCCTCGTTTTTTTTTTAATACAAAAAAATGCCCCTTTAAAATTCCTCTTCGCTTTTAATATAATTACGCCTGATAAACGTCTCGGAATTTTTAAACCAATTTTAAAGGTGGATATTAATGGAATAATAAAATTCCTTTAAGAAAAAATCGAATATTAATTCGTTTAAAAACCGATTCGCGAATTTTATTTTATAATTAAGCTACCTCGCATAAAAATTTCGCGTCCCTCCAGAAAAGCTCGCCGTTCTCAAGAGAATCCTGACGAGTTTTAAATAAATATTTCGTGACAATTCATTAAAGAAGGGAACCAAAGAAATCGCAAAATGAATCGTCTTACTACGTCATCTTTTCGTTAATGAAAATTAATTTCGTGAACCTTCCATTTTAATTTCGAATTAGAACCGCAATCGACTTAATATTCGGCAAATAAAAAAAAAACGCAGTCTATTTGATATAAAACCGAGCTGGATAAATTATTGCTAAATTTCAGGCAATTTTATTACTATAAAAGGAGAAAATAGGAGACATTTATTACTTCGTCGTTTATAAAGCTTGCTGAGTATTCATACGAGTCTTGCTCTTTGGATTTGAACATATTTTTATTTAAAGGGCTTCCCCTTCGAAAAATATTTCGCTTTTGTGGGAAGACATATAATTTGTCTGACGAACAAATAAAAAATGATATACGCAATTAGAACTTGCTTTTTTTTTAATATCTCCACAAAACGAACTCATTAAAAAGCAATTAAATATTTCTATTGCTTTATTAATACCGTTTATAAAACTAAATATAAGCGCAGTTTTAGAAACAAAGCTATTTAAGCCACAAAGTACATTTTCTAGATAATCTAATATCCAACAGAATACGAAACGAAGTACTTAATTGCATACTCGAACCGCTAGCAATTTTAGCCAATTTACAATGGAAATTATTATTATAATGGTTATGATTATAATCGGAAATTAAAGGGGTTTTAAAAAATTTGTTTTTTTGTAATAAGATTAATATATTGTTATAAATTTAGTTTTTGATATTAGTTTATTCTCAAAAGTGAGATTAACCAATCTAATTGTTATAACATGGTTTTTACTACTGCCAATGTATTCATAATAATAAACACTCTTATTCTAACAGTTGTTTTTTTTAGGGAAAATAGCTGATATTAATTATTAGAAACTCTAATACCAGGAAATATAATGATAGCAGTAATAAGGATCACAGGATTCATAAAGGAGAGTACAATCAAAACAAGAAAAACAGATTTACAAATAGAAGATATTCACACATAGGTGTAGAGCATTTTCCAAAGATCCAGGAATGGTTTAGCTGTTTTTCTGAATTATAATACGGATGTTATAAACTAATTTTGGGCATTAGTTAGACTCCATAAGCAAGTTTGAAGAATGGAATTCTTTTATCATGGTTTATATTACAACTCGAAGAATCCAATTATAAATTACTATTAATTTTAGGATAATTTTTAAGAAACATATTTCCGGCTATGCAGGAATTTTTTAATTATTTTTCTCAGTGATAATGAGTTACTATAAAGTAGTTTTGGGCATTAGTTTGGCCCTATAAAAGATTTTGCAACATCTGATAATTTTAACATGAGTTCTATTACATTTAATATCTTTATTTAAAGGATGGCTTTAAATTTAGGGGTGGTTTTAAGGAAAAATGCAGCTGCAGTTCATTATTAGTATCTCTAGTAACAGAAAAATAAATATGAACAATAAGGACTAAAGGATTTATAAAGAAATTTGCCTTTACAATTTAAGAATGCAAAACAGAAATTTTTGATTTTTAATTTGGGGTGTCAAAACTTTTTCCAGCCATGCAGGAATTTTTTAATTATTTTTTAGAGTGTTAGTGGGTTACTATAAAGTAGTTTTGGGCATTAGTTTGGCCCTATAAAAGATTTTGCAAAATCAAATAATTTTAGCATTAGTTTTAATACATTTCATACCTTTATTTTAAAGATAGCTTTAAAATCAGGGGTAGTTTTAATGAAAAATTTGGCTGCAATTCACCCTTAGTATCTCTAGTAAGAGGAAAATAAATTTGAACAATAAGGACTAAGGGATTCATAAAGAAATTTGCCTTTACAATTTAAGAATGCAAAACAGAAGTTTTTGATTTTCAATTATGGGGTGTCAAAACTTTTCCGGTCATGCAGGAATTTTTTAATTATTTTTCCGAGTGTTAGAGGGTTACTATAAAGTAGTTTTGGGCATTAGTTTGGCCCTATAAAAGATTTTGCAACATCTGATAATTTTAACATGAGTTCTATTACATTTAATATTTTTATTTAAAGGATGGCTTTAAATTGAGGGGCGGTTTTAAGGAAAAATGCAGCTGCAGTTCATTATTAGTATCTCTAGTAACAGAAAATAAATATTGAACAATAAGGACTAAAGGATTATAAAGAAATTTGCCTTTACAATTTAAGAATGCAAAACAGAAATTTTTGATTTTTAATTTGGGGTGTCAAAACTTTTTCCAGCCATGCAGGAATTTTTTAATTATTTTTCCGAGTGTTAGTGGGCTACTATAAAGTAGTTTTGGGCATTAGTTTGGCCCTATAAAAGATTTTGCAAAATTAAATAATTTTAGCATTAGTTTTAATACATTTCATACCTTTATTTTAAAGATAACTTTAAAATGAAGGGTAGTTTTAATGAAAAATTTAGCTGCAATTCACCTTTAGTATCTCTAGTAAGAGGAAAATAAATTTGAACAATAAGGACTAAAGGATTCATAAAGAAATTTGCCTTTACAATTTAAGAATGCAAAACAGAAGTTTTTGATTTTCAATTATGGGGTGTCAAAACTTTTCCGGCCATGCAGGAATTTTTTAATTATTTTTTCGAGTGTTAGAGGGTTACTATAAAGTAGTTTTGGGCATTAGTTTGGCCCTATAAAAGATTTTGCAAAATCAAATAATTTTAGCATTAGTTTTAATACATTTCATACCTTTATTTTAAAGATAGCTTTAAAATGAGGGGTAGTTTTAATGAAAAATTTAGCTGCAATTCACCCTTAGTATCTGTAGTAAGAGGAAAATAAATTTGAACAATAAGGACTAAAGGATTCATAAAGAAATTTGACTTTACAATTTAAGAATGCAAAACAGAAGTTTTTGATTTTCAATTATGGGGTGTCACAACTTTTCCGGCCATGCAGGAATTTTTTAATTATTTTTCCGAGTGTTAGTGGGTTACTATAAATTAGTTTTGGGCATTAGTTTGGCCCTATAAAAGATTTTGAAAAATCAAATAATTTTAGCATTAGTTTTAATACATTTCATACCTTTATTTTAAAGCTATCTTTAAAATGAAGTGTAGTTTTAATGAAAAATGCAGCTGCAATTCACCCTTAGTATCTCTAGTAAGAGGAAAATAAATTTGAACCATAAGGACTAAAGGATTCATAAAGAAATTTGCCTTTACAATTTAAGAATGCAAAACAGAAATTTTTGATTTTGAGTTTGGTGTGTCCAACTATTCCGGCCATGCAGGAATTTTTTAATTATTTTTTGGAGTGTTAGGAAGTTACTATAAAGTAGTTTTGGGCATTAGTTTGGTCCTATAAAAGATTTTGCAAAATCAGATAATTTTAACATAAGTTCTATTACATTTAATATCTTCATTTCCAGGATAGCTTTAAATTTAGGGGTGGTTTTAAGGAAAAATACAGCTGCATTTCACCCTTAGTATCTCTAGTAACAGAAAAATAAATATTAACAATAAGGACTAAGAGATTCATAAATAAATTTGTCTTTACAGTTTAAGAATGGAAAAAATATAAGTAAAGTTATCATTCGTTCACCCTTCGAAGTAATTTGCTTGTGTGTCGTGTAAAATGTGAAAAGAACGAAATAGGAAAAAAGAGGTGAGATTAGGAAACGGAATTGTATTTATTATTTACTTTACATTAAGGGGTGAATATGTAAAGTACCGATAACTGATAAGGTAATAACAGTAAATTAAGGACTTACGGTAGCAATTTTAATGCAATGCCTAGAAATCTTAATCTACCCCAACGTTAAAAAGGTTGCGGCAATTTGAATAAATTATTTAACTGTACATTACTTTTCTAATTCCGTTTGCCCCCTAAATTTATTAATTTCCGAACGAAGTCCCTGTGATTTCGAAAGAACAACGAAGGATCTTTTTTACCGTTTGTGTATCTCTGTGGCTTAATTTTCGAAACTGAGCAAGCTTGTCTCGGTTTTATTTTGAGCTCGTGTTTGCACTGCAAGAGTAGTAAATTAAAAAAAGGTAACGATCCAGAATAAATCGAGAGGAACACAATAAGACGAAAGATATTTATTGCGCGGAATCGCTAGACGATTTGTAGAAAAACTTGTTAAAATTATATTCAACGGAAAGCCGGTATTTATTTATGTTTTTATTTCCTTTTGGCTTTCACGACTGGATTTTTATATTTATGTTTCGTTGGGCTGCGTAGATTGGATTTGGAGAACTTTTTTAAAGGCCACTAATTCGTTTAGTGTTTTAGGTGCCGTTATAAAATATACAGATCGATGTCGGGAGTTGCTTGCGAAAATAAAACAAAGAGTTCCAATCAAAATGCGGCTTTTACCAATAGCGCTATAACTAAATTTTAGTACATAAGGAACAAACGAAATTAATTTAAATTTTTTATTTCACTTTTCGGTTGAAGTAGAGTTGTGTAAGCAAAACAATTTGTTTTCTGTTTTTATCGATAAACATTAACTCTATGGACCAAATTTCATTGCTATCGACACAGTGTTTTTTATTTAAATAAAAATTTTCGATAAAACTAAATAAATCAAAAAAAATATACCCCTTGTCTCACAAAAAAAATCGTAGCGCCCTTATTTTCCATGCAATCATTAAAAGCGAGACGGATTCGGAATTCTGGAACTTTTTTACATAAGATACATGTAAAATAAGTACAGGGCGCAACGTAAATTTTTCGAGTAATAAAAAATTGCAATTTTAGGACCCTTTTTTGCACAATTTTGAACTTTAAAAAAATTGTAGCGCCGTTATTTGTGGACGGATCTTTAAAAACTATTCAGATTCGGATTTAGCAGCCGTTTTGGCTTCGGATAGGCCTAAGAAACCATAGGCGTGCTATTCCATAGCTTTGGGAAAACGTTTTGAAAAAAAAAAATCGATGGGTTTTAACCCATGTTTTTTGGGCAAAAAATGAAAAAAATAGATTTGCTTTATATTGCAAGGGGACGTTCCTACGTACCCTCAGTAACTATAACCGGTGTCATTTCCCCGCGCTTCCTCTCTAAAATAAAAATTTTCGACAAAACTAAATAAATAAAAAAACGGACCCTTTGATTCACAAAAAAAATCGTAGCGCTCTTATTTTCGATCCAATCATTACAAACGACATGGATTCGGAATCCTAAGGCTTTTTTACATAAGGTACATGTAAAATATGTACAATATGGCTTATTAGTGGAGTTACAACAAATTGATGTATATATAAAATGCTCCCGAAAGTCCCAATTAAACAGCCCTAGCATTAGTTTAATTAAATTCCAAAAAATATTTTTTTGCTTTTTTAAGAATAATTTAGAACAGGTAGAAAAGTTATTAATTTTTTCTGGACTTATTAGTGGAGTTACAACAAATTGATGTATATATAAAATGCTCCCGAAAGTCCCAATTAAACAGCCCTTGCGTTAGATTTAAATAATTTAGAAAAAAAAATTTGGGCTGTGTTGTAAATGGTGACAACTATTGAAATAAAGAATTAATTTATTTGCGGGCTTATAAGGCAAGCTACAACAAAACGTATTTGAAGTAAAATGCGTCCTAAAGCCCCTTCTAAACAGCCCCTGCGTTAGAATTAAATAATTTTGAAAAAAAAAATTGATTGCAATTTTTGGGCCTGATTTTTGCTTAATTTTGAACTTTAAAAAAATTGTAGCGCCTTTATTTGTGGACGGATCTTTAAAAACTATTCAGATTCGGATTTGGCAGCCGTTTTGGCTTCGGATAGGCCTAAGAAACCATAGGCGTGCTATTCCATAGCTTTGGGAAAACGTTTTGAAAAAAAAAAATCGATGGGTTTTAACCCATGTTTTTTAGCCAAAAAATGAAAAAAATAGATTTGCTTTATATTGCAAGGGGACGTTCCTACGTACCCCTAGTAACTATAACCAGTGTCATTTCCCGCGCTTCTCCTCTAAAATAAAAATTTTCCACAAAACTAAATAAATAAAAAAACGGACCTCTTGATTCACAAAAAAAATCGTAGCGCCCTTATTTTCGATGCAATCATTACAAACGATACGGATTCGGAATTCTGAGACTTTTCTACATAAGATACATGTAAAATAAGTACTACAATAATCTGCAATCAAATTTCGGTGCACATCCGGTGTTTTTGCCTCATATTGGCCGTTTCCTTTAGCTGTACTCGTTGAGCTATCATTAGCGGGACACCCTGTATATTAATCTAACAAAAACTGTATTTATTTCTGTCAGTTTTTGATGTTTAATTTTCCCAAATGTTAAATTATAAAGTTTGTGTTTAATTGGGTGTGCTGCAGGAGAATCGGCGGTAATAAACGAATAGGGAGTATAAGTTAACTGATTTAGGGAGCAAAGAACCCCAAAACGCAAAGAGTAAACGGTAGATTGTCAAGATTACATACAGCCTCCGAGTTAGATTATATTTAGCGTTGAAATAAGGTAACGCGCGGGGTAGACGAAGATTATCATTATACAAAGATGAGGCGCTATATCTTAGAAACGCTTGCTTGGGCTTCTCGAGGAGTCTCAAAGGTTCCGCCTAAGCTAAGATGAAAAGGGGTTTATAAAAGGGGTGTATGTGGCAATAACCGAGCGTGTATACAAGCCCGTTGTCGGTCCCGAACGATGCCGGCAGAATTTAATTGAACGACTCCGCTTCTGAATCATTTCACGTATTCTTGCGTTTAGGTCAGCGGTTTCCAAACAATGCGTCGCTTTGCAAAAAATCCGATCCCCATCCGAACCCATATAAAATTTTCATATTAGTAAATGGTGTACAACAAGAGGTGCGGTGTTTATTGTCTATGGCAATTTGGTCGTGTAAAAATGCGCATTTTTTGATGGAATGCGCACAGATGTCGTTTTATTTGGGTACATTGCTATTTGCTTTGTAAATCTACACATTAACGCGAACAAATTCAATAAATACGATGATGTGCGCATTCGAGCGAAAAGTGGCACATTTTTGAGCGAGGGAGGCAAATGAAGCGCGACGCGGAGCGGCGCGCTTCATTTTCCCGAGATCGGAAATGTGCCACTTTGAGCTCGAATGTGCACACTCGGCTTTAAGCACGATTCGCAATAATTAATTTACTTTCTAAATAATTTTAAGTCCAAATTACAAAACTCTATTTAGGAGTTAATTTCAATTTTTAATTTGTTGCACTAAATTTAATAAAAAAAAAAATAGACAGATCCAATAAATGCGGGATGTGTGCTCATTCGAAAAAATTAGTTAAATAATTTTAATCGTTCCCTCTCACTCACACTTATGCGATTATCGTATCTTTTCGCTCGCTCCCACTCATTGCTATAGTAAAAATACGTTTTTAAACGTAAAATCGATATTTATTATGCTACATTTAAATTTTTCGTTGGAAATCGCGAAAGTTAAACTACACAAATCGAATAAATGCGTAGATGTGCGCGTTCGAGCTCAAAGTGGCACATTTCCGAGCGAGGGAGGCAAATGAAGCGCGACGCGGAGCGGCGCGCTTCATTTTCCCGAGATCGGAAATGTGCCACTTTGAGCTCGAACGCGCACACTCGGTTTTAAGCACGATTCACAATCATCAATTAATTTAAAAGTTTTTCGACCCCAGTTTGGAAACCACCGGTACAACCTCGCCATCGGGAAAGAGTGCGCACACACGCCGTCCGCACTCTTGATAATCGTCGCAAGATTTCCCCATTAAACTCGAACCGACGACCTTCTTCGTTTTTGCTGTTTACGAGATCTTATAAGCTGACATCAATTGGAAATTCTATTTCCGTTTTTACGGTGCTACCGGTAGCAATATCGTCGAAAGCGCGCCCAAACTCTGGAGGGGTAGTTTTTTTTAAAGCACTTTTCACTTTACCGTGTATTTAAGTGAATAGAACTTCGACCCGAATTTGTATGCAAATTTGAAGCGCTTTGTTTAAGGAAACGTTTTCAGTGTTTAAGGTTTTCTGAACCTGTCGTCGGGAGGGGAATGCCGGGTAGACAGTTAAAGTAATCGCTCCCAGCACTCGATTTGTCCTACTTATTTTTTTCAATTCTATCGCGCCTAATTTTCGAAGTTGCGAATATTAATTTAATTCGAAGGGGGGCGTTCGTCGCTTTGCAATTTCGGAGGGCGGGAGTCTCGGGGAATGCGAAGTACGAAACCGTAACATTTCGCATTCTGCTGCGGAATGTTCAAGAATAAATCTTAACTACAGTAGCTTAAATTTCTAATTATATTAAATAGAAAACCCCCCGCTTTGATGGAAACCGTGACAGTTTACATCCAGCTTTGTACTTCAGCGGGATTTTCGACATAATGGTATATAACATTATTTTAATTGGATGTCTCTTTGTACGATATAAACGCGTAGGATGTTAACTACGATAATTGGATATGCGAATAACAAGCAAGGAAACAATGAATTGATTTTGCGCTAATCAAAAGAACGAATCGAAAGGTAACATCGCTAACGCTTGCCATCTCTGGCTAAGGCTAATTGGAAAAAGCTCTTCGATTCATGTCAAAAAAAATTATTGAATTTTGCAAGAGTTTTCTTTAAATAGAACCGAATTATTTATAACAAGAAAACTTAAATTTATTTAAATCGAGTATTCAATTTACTAAAATGGGGTAAACCGTCCAGTATGCGACCAGTAAGACCAGTAAATGACCATTACGAGAATCCCTAAGCAACGAATTTTATGAATTACTTGTTTGTAATAAGCAGATCAATTAATCAATCATTTACTGGGCTATATCGCGGTCAATAATTGCACAAAACGGTCATTTACTGCACTCCTCATTGTGTACTGTGTATAATTCATATTACAAAGGTCTTGACCAAAGTGCAATAATGTTCTTACTAAATCTGGCTAAGACTAATTGGAAAAAGCCCTTCTATTCGTGCCAAAATAAAATTATTGAATTTTGCAAGAGTTTTCTTTAAATAGAACCGAATTATTTATAACAAGAAAACTTAAATTTATTTAAATCGACTATTCAATTTACTAAAATAGGGTAAACCGTCCAGTATGCGACCACTAAGACCAGTAAATGACCATTACGAGAATCTCTAAGCAACATATTTTATGAATTACTCGTTTGTAATAAGCGAATCAATTAATCAATCATTTACTGCGCTATATCGCGATCAATAATTGCACAAAAAGGTCATTTACTGTACTTCTCATTGTATACTGTTTATAATTAATTTTACAAAGGTCTTGACCAAATTGCAATAATGTTCTCATTAAATCTGGCTAAGACTAATTGGAAAAAGCTCTTCGATTCGTGCCAAAATACAATTATTGAATTTTGCAAGAGTTTTCATCTAAATAGATCCGAATTATTTATAACAAGAAAACGTATAGTTGTACCAACTTAAATTTATTTAAATCGAGTATTCAATTTACTAAAATAGGGTAAACCGTCCAGTATGCGACCAGTAAGACCAGTAAATGACCATTACGAGAATCCCTAAGCAACATATTTTATGAATTACTCGTTTTTAATAAGCGAATCAATTAATCAGTCATTCACTGGGCTATATCCCGGTCAGCAATTGCACAAAAAGGTCATTTACTGTACTTCTCATTGTATACTATTTATAATTAATTTTACAAAGGTCTTGACCAAAGTGCAATAATGTTCTCATTAATGAATAAACCAAAATAGTATCTCATTTCAAATGTAACGGTTGTTTTGGATTTATTAATTAATTTAAAATTTTTATTATATCAAAAATCGGTCATTCACCGGACGTTTTACCCTAGCCGCGATCGTGCTTTTACGTACCAATTTTTTTTCTAATTTATAGCGTCTCAAAAACGAGCAAATTTGAAGCAGGAATAACATTATCCCACTAAACTCTAATTACTTTTTTTTAGAACGACAAATCAACGCCCATCTTCGTTACAAAGGGGAGAGAGAAAAAAAAAACAACCCCCGACGAATGCAAATTAGAAAAGCCCGGAATTCTTATCAACACCTATTTAAAACTTTTTCTTAACGAATTGTTTAATTAAATTTTAAAAATTCGAAAGCCCTCGCACGAGCGTTTCACAATTTTTTTTTCTGCGACAGCCAACCAAATTATAATGTGCAATTATGTTTTTTGAGTGAGGAAAATCGAGAGCTCGTTCGCGACGAAGGGATAAAATTAAGCGTGCAGACGTTTCGTCGTATTTAGTTAAGATCGTAATACAAATTAAATATTTACTCAATTACGTCGAAGAAAAACCCGAGTAATATGTTTAAAGCTGGTGAAAATATCCGAGGCAGTAAAAAGAGCTGAAGGATTCGCCACCCCTGGCTGTATCTAGATATTTCGCTTGATAAAAGCCAGTGATTTTCAGTGAAACCAACATTATAAAGATTAGGGTCATTCGATAACGTTCCTTGGTTGACGGAGTTTCTAATTTCTTTGAGGAATACTTAATGGGTTACTAAAGAAGCGCGCGCGCTCCCCCTTTTATTTACTTTCCTCCTTTTTGATTAATAAAAAAAAAGGGAAAACCCGCTTATTCGGAATTACGTTCCCGAATGTAGGGGTAACCGTACGCAGAGTGTAAGTGTCCGCAATCAACTGCATTATTTGCATTATTTAATATTGAAGTTAGACTTCTTTTGGCCTAAATTATTGTGAATCATGCTTAAAACCGAGTGTGCACATTCGAGCTCAAAGTGGCACATTCCGATCTCGGGAAAATGAAGCGCGCCGCTCCGCGTCGCGCTTCATTTGCCTCCCTCGCTCGGAAATGTGCCACTTTTCGCTCGAATGCGCACATCTTCGTATTTATTACGTTCGTCTACCGCATCCGTCGCTCTTCCAACTCAAAATATTAAATTATATTTAGTAAATATCGATTTTATGTTCGAAAGACGAATTTACCATAGCAATGAGTGGAAGGGAGCGAAAAGATACGACAATAGCGTCAACGCGAGCGAGAGGGAACGAATAAAATTACTTAATTGATTTTTTGTCTAATTTATTGGTTTAATTTATTGTGAATCGAGCTTAAAACTGAGTGTGCGCATTCGAGCTCAAAGTGGCACATTCCGATCTCGGGAAAATGAAGCGCGCCGCTCCGCGTCGCGCTTCATTTGCCTCCCTCGCTCGGAAATGTGCCACTTTTCGCTCGAATGCGCACATCCTCGTGTTTATTACATTAGTATAATTTACCGTGCGCTCTTTCAAATCAAAAACTTTAATTTAATTTAATAAATATCGATTTTATATTTAAAAAATGTATTTACCATAGCAATGAGTGGAAGGGAGCGAGAAGATACGATAATCTCGTCAATGCAAGTGAGAGGGAACGATTAAAATTATTCAATTAATTATTCGTGTAGAGTAATGTGGGGTAACCATACGCAGGAATGCGTCAATGCGCTTGAAGTGTGGTGTTTTCCAGAATTATCCGATAATATTGTTTTTGAGCCAATTTCTTAAAATTTTTGCACAAATAGGACGGCGTGGTACAGAAATACAACAGGGCCGACTACGATTGGACAATATATGTATACAGATAGAAGACACTAATAAATATTTCATGTAAACTTATGGATTTCGTCTCAGATAAATTACATTCGCGTACTATCTTTTTCTATTGTCTCTAACGCAACGGGTAAGTGTACGCGGGTAAAGTGTCCGCAGTGCGCAAACCTGTACAGTAAATCCCCAATTAACGTAGAATATTGTGTTGATTTCTAGATCTATAATGCCCGAATAAGTATACCTATTATATATAAGGAAGTGTCCCGGTCGGAAGGTTTGCACCCAAAAACAAATTGATGCAGCTAAGAAGCTGATAGGAGAAGGTAAATAGTATGACGAAAACCAAAGATAAGCTAAAATTAAAAAAAAATAAGAAATATAAAACTAAAGAAAGAAAGCAAATCATTTCGAACACAAAACAGCGTTCTAATTGGAATTAAAAGACGTGCGGACACTTTCCCCGTTGATGCGGGCAAGTGTCCGCATTTCCCGTGTTAATTAAAAAATTCGTTATAACTTATAATTATAAAAATAATTCAAATTTCATGTTCTATTATTATTTAGAAATGTCTAATGAAAGACAATAAAGGGTGATTTGTTTCACATTATAAAACAGTTTTATTCTGCTAGTAATTTTCTCAAAACTGCGTACACTTACCCCCCACATGACTCTATATACAAAATAAAAATTGCGATTAGCTCTCTTCTAAATGAAGAAATGATTTTGTTCCAGGCGAGCCATTCTGACGAATCCGGACCTGCTTCCGTCGACGCCGTGGCTTCGCCTTCTGGAAAACGACTTCTGGGGCACACCCCTGACCGACAGCGGCTCGCACGGCTCCTATCGTCCCCTCTGCGTGCTCACATTCAGGCTAAACTACCTTCTCGGAGGTTTCCAGCCATGGGGCTACCATCTGGTCAACGTCCTCCTCCACTGCCTCGCCACGGCGCTCCTGGTCAGGGTCGCCCGTCACGTCCTCCCCAAATCTCGCTTGTCCGTAGGACCCGCCGTCACCGGCCTCATATTTGCGACGCATCCCATACACACGGAAGCCGTGGCCGGAGTGGTCGGACGAGCGGACCTCGCCGCCAGCAATTTCTACTTCTTGTCCTTCTTGACCTACATCGCCCACATCAAGTACAGGGACACCCAGTGCTGCCCGCCGCCGCCTTCCAAAGACGTCGAGGTCGAGCCGTGCAGGGACAATAAAATAAAGCAATTTCACGGCTCCAAGTACCACAGATTCGTCGTGAACCTGCAGAAGAATGTGACCAACTGTAATTGGCCGAGGAAGTTTGGACGCGTGACCGTTCACAGCGAAAGCGTCCTGACGGCGGTGAGGAAGAACAAGGTCGCCCCCGAAGAAGCGGACGAGTTCTGTTGCTGGACGCGAACGGGGCGGCAATGGGGATGTTTGTTTTTTAGCGTGCTTCTGGCTCTGGCGGCGATGCTGAGCAAAGAGACGGGAATTACGGTGCTGGGTGTTAGCATTTTGTTCGACTTCGTTACGGCGACGTCGGTGCACAAAGTAAGTTCGCCTTTTTTAATCTGATCCGAGAGGATATTAAAGCTGCTTAGATAATAAATCGAAGGAAATTGAAGTTATGATAGAGTAATTTCGGAACTGCTACTTTTATCAGCGGAAGTAAGGGGACTTTAAAACTTTTTGAATTTGGAGGGAATTGATTGCCTTTACGAGCCGGATATGATGTACTTAATCTTTAGTTTCTAGTCTTCGGACGAGTCGAAGAGCTTTAAAAGATTTTGCACGACTCGCGCTAATAATAGAAGAGATTTCTCTTAAGGCGCAATAAGAGATTAAGAAGTAAACACGGATGGAAGTAACGAATTGTTTCGCAACTCAAAATGCGATCCCTAAATCCTAAGAGTTCAATTTGAAGTGATTGGTTTTGCAAATATATTTGTTTTGCGCATTGATTGTTCTTTGAAAAGTCGTCCTATTGTTGTTACTTAAGAAAGCTTAATCAATTCAAGAGCACTACATAATATAATTTAGTTGGTTTCAATCAGGTAAACACCGTATTTAATTATCTTTGTCTCTTTTCAAGAAATTGATTTTTTTATTAAATAACATTTGAGAAGAATTAGAAAGATAAGAGGGACCCAAGAAATTTATTGGTAACCACAGAAAACTAAGTCGAATTGTAATACAATTTTTTGCCATGGAAAGAGCTATAATTTTAGGCCAAAAAGGCATTAATAAATTAGTAATTTTTCTAAGCGCCCCAAAAGTAAAATTAAATTTCTATCTATCGAATTTGTTATTTGATTATTACTTATCTAATCCACCCCCAATTTTCACAAGTATTATAATCGATATATGTATATTTTTTTTGCACATTGATTGTTCTTTGAAAAGGGGTCCTATTGTTGTTACTTGAGAAAGCTTAATAAATTCAAGAGCACTATATAATATAATTTAGTTGGTTTCAATCAGTAAACACCGTATTTAATTATCTTTGTCTCTTTTCAAGAAATTTATTTTTGTATTAAATAACATTTGAGAAGAATTAGAAAGATAAGAGGGACCCAAGAACCTTATTGGTAACCGCAGAAAACTAAGTCGAATTGTAATACAATTTTTTGCCATAGAAAGAGCATTAAATTTTAGGCCAAAGAGGCATTAATAAATTAGTAATTTTTCTAAGCGCCCCAAAAGTAAAATTAATTTTCTATCTATATAATTTGTTGTTTGATTATTACTTATCTAATTCACCCCTAATTTTCAAAAATCAATAGTAGCGCTCTCATTTTCGATGCAATCTTTAAAATCAACACAGATTCGGAATTCTGAGACTTTTCTACATAAGATACATGTAAAATAAATATAGGGCGCAACGTAAATTTTTCGAGTAATTAAAAATTGCAATTTTAGGTCCACTTTTTTGCACAATTTTGAACTTCAAAAAAAATTGTAGCGCCGTTATTTGTCGACGGATCTTTAAAAACAAATTAGATTCGGATTTGGCAGCTTTTTTGGCTTCGGATAGGCCTAAGAAACCATAGGTGTGCTATTCCAAAGCGTTGGGAAAACGTTTTGAAAAAACAAAATCGATGGGTTTTAGTCCATGTTTATTTGGCAAAAAATGAAAAAAATACAATTGCTTTATATTGCAAGGGGATGTTCCTACGTACCCCTACTAACTATAACCGTTGTCATTTTCTCGCGCTTCCCCTCTAAAATAAAAATTTTCGACAAAACTAAATAAATAAAAAAACGGACTCTTTGATTCACAAAAAAAATAGTAGCGCCCTTATTTTCGATCCAATCATTACAAACGACACGGATTCGGAATCCTAAGGCTTTTTTACATAAGGTACATGTAAAATATGTACAATATGGCTTATTAGTGGAGTTACAACAAATTGATGTATATTTAAAATGCTCCCGAAAGTCCCAATTAAACAGCCCTAGCATTAGTTTAATTAAATTCCAAAAAATATTTTTTTGCTTTTTTAAGAATAATTTAGAACAGGTAGAAAAGTTATTAATTTTTTATGGGCTTATTAATGGAGTTACAACAAATTGATGTATATTTAAAATGCGCCTGAAAGTCCCAATTAAACAGCCCTGGCATTAGTTGTATTTAATTCCAAAAAATATTGTTTTGCTTTTTTAAGAATAATTTAGAACAGGTAGAAAAGTTATTAATTTTTTATGGGCTTAGTAATGGAGTTACAACAAATTGATGTATATATAAAATGCTCCTGAAAGTCCCAATTAAACAGCCCTGGCATTAGTTGTATTTAATTCCAAAAAATATTGTTTTGCTTTTTTAAGAATAATTTAGAACAGGTAGAAAAGTTATTAATTTTTTATGGGCTTATTAATGGAGTTACAACAAATTGATGTATATATAAAATGCTCCTGAAAGTCCCAATTAAACAGCCCTGGCATTAGTTGTATTTAATTCCAAAAAATATTGTTTTGCTTTTTTAATAATAATTTAGAACAGGTAGAAAGGTTATTAATTTTTTATGGGCTTATTAATGGAGTTACAACAAATTGATGTATATTTAAAATGCGCCTGAAAGTCCCAATTAAACAGCCCTGGCATTAGTTGTATTTAATTCCAAAAAATATTGTTTTGCTTTTTTAAGAATAATTTAGAACAGGTAGAAAGGTTATTAAGAGAGGAAGCGTGGCGCAAGTGGTTTAGTGTTTGGGCTGCTGCGCTAGCGAGGTGGATTCGAAGTGGTTCGAATCCCCGCGCCGACCATCGAAAATTTCACGCTCCTCTTCTCTTCGCAAGGCTGAGCACCTGGCAAGAGTAAAACTGCTCAAAAATTTCCTTAGAAATTGCCGTGGTTCGCAACCCACGTAAAACTGTAGGTGCCTTGAATCTTTGAAACACTACAACATTCACAACAAAGTTTCAAGCGGGGAAAAACGCCTAAACCTGATACAGGTATAAAAAAGGCGCCAAATCATCAAGAAAGGTTATTAATTTTTTCTGGACTTATTAGTGGAGTTACAACAAATTGATGTATATATAAAATGCTCCCGAAAGTCCCAATTAAACAGCCCTTGCGTTAGATTTAAATAATTTAGAAAAAAAAATTTGGGCTGTGTTGTAAATGGTGACAACTATTGAAATAAAGAATTAATGTATTTGCAGGCTTATAAGGCAAGCTACAACAAAACGTATTTGAAGTAAAATGCGTCTTAAAGTCCCTTCTAAACAGCCCTTGCGTTAGAATTAAATAATTTTGAAAAAAAATTTTGATTGCAATTTTTGGGCCTGATTTTTGCTTAATTTTGAACTTTAAAAAAATTGTAGCGCCTTTATTTGTGGACGGATCTTTAAAAACTATTCAGATTCGGATTTGGCAGCCGTTTTGGCTTCGGATAGGCCTAAGAAACCATAGGCGTGCTATTCCATAGCTTTGGGAAAACGTTTTGAAAAAAAAAAATCGATGGGTTTTACCCATGTTTTTTTGGCAAAAAATGAAAAAAATAGAATTGCTTTATATTGCAAGGGGATGTTCCTACGTACCCCTATTAACTATTACCGGTGTAATTTCCCGGCGCTTTCCCTGTAAAACAAAAATTTTCGCCCATTTGAAAAATTAAATTTGGCTTTAAAATAAAACTTTTAAAACGCAATAACATTTTTCTTTTTGAGAAGCGCCCGCGACGTTTTTAATTGTTTTACATTTGACAGAATTTTTTGTCCGTTATATCCGAAGTCCGTTAAATAGAGGTCCGTTATTTCGAGGTTTTAATCGAAATATCTGGGTGACCAAGCTTTATAGTTTACAGAAGTTTTAAGAGACAAATAAATTATTATACGGTTATTGCCAATAAAAAAAGAATTAAAAACTTATTAATACGTGTCTCAGTAATTTTTTTAATTAACCCACGCTCAAAATTGTTAAATTTTAAGAAGATTTCTTATTCTTCTGAAAGAATTGTTCATATTTGTATAAGTATAAGGGGCGGACGCCGAAATGACGTTCAGAAATTAATTATTAAACGAAAAAATAATATTTTCCCCAAGAATACGTCTGGCCAGTTCCTTCTGAATGGAAAGACGGGGGAGTAGTCTTCGTCTTCATTAATATTCTATAAAGTTGTCGCTTCAAAACTCATTGCATTCTTTTCCGGGGTATTAAATTTTTAACCATTTCCCTCACGGAGAACTCATTGATCTTGGTGTCTCCACCGCCGAGGAGCAATAAACCGGAGCCGAAGTCGAGGGGGTAGCTTTCTCCCCACGGTACGTGTTAATGTGTCACGTTCAGCCGTTGCTATCTTCTTGTCGTGTCGGCTGGTCGTCTGCCCGTCCAAGATTGGAAAAGTTCGCGAGCAAATATATACCTACGCCCGACTTGCTTACTCCTAGATTTTATCTTTTCCACTTTTCTTTAACTTTCACGTGTCCTATTTTTACTACGCGTCGATGTCCTTCTAATTTACAAAACTCAACACGAACGATAGCAATCACGGCCTTCCATTCTTTAACGAACGAACCTGTTACGTACGCTAATCCACCGAAACCGAGTCACTTTCCGAAATTTTGAGATGCGCCCAAGGACCCCCGGCCCGATCCTGACAAATTGTTCAGTCAACACGAAAGGATTCTTAGCGCGCAAATATCCTGGGTCTGTCTTCCGGCAAAAGAAGACGTATTGAACGACCGAAATAAAGTAAGAAAAAGCAATTTGAACGGTCTGGAACCGAGTTCTTCGAATTGATTTCTACAAACCGGTGTGTCTGTACCGAAGAACGGATGGGGCAAAAGGGGGACGCAAAAATGACCTCGTATATTCCTAAGATGGATCTTAGGGCCGCGGAATGAGTAAGGGCCGACTCAATATGCGCAAAAAAAGATTGATGGCTCAAGGCACACGCCAATTACTTCGATTTTTCTATACCGACCCTTAAATAATTTAAAAGCCGACCATTTGTGTTCGTAATAAATTCGTTCTTGGTACCTCCTTTATGTAGTTAATCAAACTTACTGGATTTAGTGCCTTCTAATCTGATGCGAACTGTATTTAATTATTTCGGGCCGTTCGGACGTTGAGATTTTCTGTTTTGGATCGAATGGAATTTTTGTAAATTGCAAATTGCTTCGAGAAATATTTTTTGTAGCAACACAGCGAGCTGTTGAATTAAAATGCGCTTTTGGCCGATCGAAAAAGGGTTAAATTCGAGCACATAGGTGTCCTGGTGATTTTTTCTAAAATAAATTTGTAGGGAGACCGGGGTTGGAGTCACAATTTTTTTCTTTTGCATTTATAGAGCCCATGGTCTTAATTTATCAATGACATTTAAAAATCAATAGATCGTGTATTTATTCTAGTTTAAGAAAAAATAAAGACTTTTTCTCTACCATTATCTAATGAGAACATATTATAATTTTTTGAAAAAGAGAAGTGTGACTTTTAACCCCGTGTCAGGGATGCTTGTCAGACGTTAAATGAAAGGTAAAATACAAAACGAGAAAATAAATACCTATTCTATTCTAACCTATTCTATCTAACGAACTTAGGTTATGGTAACAAAAATGACAAATGTATAATTACAGCCAATCGTTTATGTAGTAAAACCCCTAGAAACCAATAAAAAAGACCGCACATATTCATGGTTGCTTTGCACTTGTGACTACTAGCCCCCGCTAACTTTAGACAACCTTCCCCAAAACAATTTTAGACAATTAACTCCCAAAATAAATTTAAATCAATCGTCATTTAAAAAACCATATAATGATAACATGAAACATATTTTAACATCATAAATACACGAATAGGTATATCACTATGCAAAATTTAATTATACTTATGAGACTCGACAGAGATGCACAAAAGATTACTTTCACTGTACAAAAAAAACAAACGCATATATTTCTTATACGGTATTTCAGAGCGAACTGAAGTGAAGTACGCAAGAAGGTATTGTGCTCGGCCTTCTTTGACACGGGTAAACAAATTTATTAATTCAGTAGGTTTTCTGTTATGGTTAATGTGACAACCTACCCGTGAGACAACCATACCCGGTCTCCCTTATTAATAAAAATATAAAAACTTAACTTTTTCTTCAACTTTTAAACTATTGAGTTTTTTCTTGAGTACTAAATTCCAATGACACGTGTCAATTACGATACCGAATATTAAGAAAACCTAAAAATAATTTAATTCTTGCCTCCTTATTGAAATACAAATGAAGTGCACGGCGATTTCTTAACGATTCGCAATAATTGAGGCCAATACATTACACGAAAAATTAATTGAATAATTTTAATCTTTCCCTCTCACTTGCATTGACAAAATTACCGTATCTTCTCGCTCCCTTCCACTCATTGCTATGGCAAATACATTTTTTGAATATAAAATCGATATTTACTAAATTAAATTAAAATTTTTGATTTGAAAGAGCGCACGGTAAATTATACTAATATAATAAACACGAGGATGTGCGCATTCGAGCGAAAAGTGGCACATTTCCGAGCGAGGGAAGCAAATGAAGCGCGACGCGGAGCGGCGCGCTTCATTTTCCCGAGATCGGAATGTGCCACTTTGAGCTCGAATGTGCACACTCGGTTTTAAGCTCGATTACCAAAGATCCCGTTTTAACAAACAAAAAATTGTTCACGTTAGGTTTTCTGTTATGGTTTATGTGACAACCTACCCGTGAGACAACCATACCTGGTCTCTTTTATTTTTTAGCAGTCCCCAATATTTAACTTAAAATTGAACCTTTATAAGTCTGGCATTTTGTTATTAGATACTTCATGAAAACTCTTCAAATTTGTGGCCGATACACAAAATTATATTTATTTTAAACTTATAAAAGCTATATACAATTGTTTACAGAAAACGAATAATCTTCAAAATGCCATTCTTAGTTATATATAGGTTTTTCCCAAAAGATTAGAAAATATTTAATTATTTACAAACAATGCGCAGATTTTAATTTATACAGGGTGTCAGACGAATAGGTACCGATACTTAACCGGCTGATACCTGATACCAATCCATACAATAAAAGTTTGTATGCAAATCTAAATGTTTTCAAAAAAAAAAATGCAGCAACTTTATTTCACGTTTCAATTTTGAGGCGTTGTTGCCAAGCCTACCTTCCCCAGTTCAATACATCTTTGATACGCAACTTATATGGTTGTTGTGATTAAAAAAAATTGTTCCAGAGCAACATTACAGATTTTTAAATTAAAATACCTAAGCTCACTTGACTTGCGGTGTTCAGTTAAAAGTGGGTTATGTTCTATTACTTATTCGTCCAACAGGCTGTATTGTGATCTTAAGACCTGGAGGCTGAGATGACCGTATATTAAAAACAAATCGGTTGCAAGCAGTTCTCAATACGAGCAAAGAGAAGACCGATGGCCCAAGGCAGCCCGAGCGGAGCTTTGATCTTTTTCCACCCCTAAACGATTTAAGAGTGCAGTATATTTGGGGGGTGCGACGTGCTATACATCGTGTTATAAATAACACCACGATAGCGCGTGTTAATGTGTCGGCGAGATCTTATCGTCTCACCTTCGAGGGAATTGATTCTGCATGTTGACCCTCTGCAAGTTAATATCGAGGGAGCGCGGTCGATTTGAATAAGGGGGGCCAGGTAGTATTTCAGAGACATCTGATAGCGTCAGAAATCGAATTTCCTTCGGTTCTTTGGCCCTAATGAATTATTGTAATTCGATGCGAGCATAAATATGAAGCGCTTCTGTCGGTCGCAGCCGTCGACACCGACGCTCTGTATTTACATGTTTATCAGACCGGTCGGCGCTTCTCCTTGGATTTATTGGCGCTATTCGTGTAATGTAATGGCGCGAAGAACCGGAGACGGATACGGGGCTAACTTGTGTTGACTGCCGCCCCCGCAACCCCACAGCGGGAACGGATCCAGAAGATGGATAATGCAGTCACTTTGCGGCGACTGTTTCAGTTACCGCTTCCACGCAACCTCGCACACTCTCGCTCCCTCGGGAATTTTAGGGCCCAACACCTCATCTTGGGCCTCTCCTTTGACCTCCACCGAAATGCCATTTTCGCGCCGCTAACAGCATTTCGCATTTATTTTGGCGTCCTTTCGAGAAACGAACCGGCACGCCGCTGCTTGTTGTTTGCTTATTTGTGTATCTTCCCCTCCCCTTTTTTTTTTAATATTTTAGAAAAACCAAATAAAATATGGCAATCCATAAAACGACACAATACCTAACCCATTTTTTGTTATAAACAGGAACTCGAGTCCTCCTCGCTAAATAAAATCAACTTTTCAAGATTTACTCTTATAAACTTTCTTCAACTTTGCACGAAGCGAAATATTTTTATATCTCGATATTTTCGAAAACTTTAAAGGTTTAAAATATTCTAATAATATAGATGCGTCTCGTTTTTTACTTTTTTGTCGAAAAAAGAATGGTATTACAGTAAAACCTCGATTATCCGGATCTCGGTTGTACGGATTCGCGATTATCCGGATTGTCGTTGCGAAAATTAAATCTCTGTATTTCTTACTAAATATTTTATTATTTTGTTTTGTATTTCGCACTAAACAGTTTTTTTTTGATTAATTAAAGTTGTATATGGGTCAAATTTTCTGAAGTGGGCCATTAAAAATCAACTAGTTGATTTTTACATCATCTTTTGCAGATTGCTGAAGGTTTATATGTCAAAATTAATGTTTCCAAATATTTTTGGGTAATTTTCATTTTTGTAAACATTATAAACAAATTAGTTTTAAGGCACATTTTGTATACACTGTTGTAATTAGACTTTATTTAGGGATTAATTCAATTTTTACATATAAAAAAATATTTATATGTTACATAGGGGGTGCATCAAAATGTGAGAATGACTTGGGTGGGGTATGTTAAAAAAAAGGTTGGGAAATAAGAGTCGAAATTCGGAAAAAGTTAAAGCATTTTTTTCATGTACGCTGAAGTTTCCAAAATATATCTTATTGGTAATGTATAATGTATAAATACAGTCAAACCTCGATAATTTATAACCAAGCTGAAACCAGAAATTGAGTTAGCCAAAAGAGTGCAATAATAGACTTTTAAAAGTCCCGCTTTAAATGAGCCACTGTGATTGGCTCATTCTTGATTCACTATAATGGCCGCCAATTAATTAGCCAATCAGATGGAATTCATTATGTCGCAACTATAGTTACATCATAAATATTTTCAGGTGTACTTTCGAATGTTTACTAGGGCTAAACAGTACAGTGATTGGCCCTTTTATTAAAATACATAGTTATTGGCCATATAAATATAGTAATTGACCAGTCAATTTACAGTAATTGGCCAATATTTTCTAATTAAAATAAGATATAGTAAATTAGCAAAAAAAACGAACCATTTATTAGAAAATATATATATGGAAATATAGATTTATTATTATATAATTTTCTAAATATGGCCAATCATTGTCGACTGGCCAACAACTGCACTATTTACCCCTAAATGTACAATATGATTCAAATTTCAAATATTCGTAATGTAACTATAGTTACAAAATAATGAATTCTATCTGATTGGCTAATTAACTGGCGGCCATTGTAGTAAATCAAGAATGAGCCAATCACAGTGGCACATTTACAGCGGGATTTTTAAAAGTCTATTTTTGTGCTTTTTTGGTTAACTTGACGTCGGATTTTGACTGTATTCGACTGTATTTATACATAACCCACGAAACATAGTTTGGAAACTGCTGTTCTAAAATACATAATTGAACTACTCCCTCCAATGCTCAAAAATAAAAATCTAAGCGAAAATGGGGGGCAATTTAATTCAAAAAAATACTTCAAAGAAAATACTTTTTTGGCGTAACTGATTTAAATATAAATAAATTTAATAAATACGAGGATGTGCGCATTCGAGCGAAAAGTGGCACATTTTCGAGCGAGGGAGGCAAATGAAGCGCGACGCGGAGCGGCGCGCTTCATTTTCCCGAGATCGGAAATGTGCCACTTTGAGCTCGAATGTGCACACTCGGTTTTAAGCACGATTCACAATGATCAATTTACTTTAAAAAAATTCAAGTAATTTTAAAACCGTAGTTGCGCTCTTAAAATGCCTCATTGGGCTTCGCTTATTTTTATCCGAATGAGCTGTAACAATAGTTAGTCCGGATAACCGAGTTTCCACTGTATTTCTATTTTCTTTTTTCTGTGGCGCGCTTAAAAGCAATCCCATCTCACACATAAACCTCTTTATTAAATTTACTTCGAGATTACCCGCTGTACAAAACGTCCCACGTCAATTCCCATATGCGAGAAGTATTAGTGTTCATTTTTCATCCCCATTACACCACTTTAAAATTGCCCCAAAAATGTGATTCGCATCGCAGTTGCAACAATCTAATATTTATGCAAATTTCGGCGACAAAAGCCAAACCGAAACGCCGTTCCATTTACACAAAAAAATCACCTTTTTTTCCAATCATCGATTTTAGATTTTTGTGTCTCTTTCAATCTAAATAAAGCTGACATATCATGCGATTTAAAACAAATATTGAATCGCTTTTGTACACTTACATTCGAGCTTTCAATTTTCATAATTCGAAAAGACAAAGGGCTTGTTTTTGTTGTCGCGCGGCCCCGTTTATTTTTGATTGATTCAATTTTTTCGGATTCGAAATTAAATAGGGGGCGGCGGGGTGTGGCTCGAATTCGGTTTTTGAAAGCGACTAATTAATTATTCACGGTCGCTTTCTTCGGGCCTTTTTGGATGGAAAATACTTGAAAAACGATCTCTAGTTTTTGCTAACGATGGAAAAGCGCGCAAAACGTAGAAATGTATGGGGCTTTGTGGCGGAGCTTTCGCATAACAGTTCTTTCTTGGCGCTTTTCATCGCGCGTTTTGTAAATTTCTCGATATATTAAATGTAATATCCAATTTCATTGGTTCATTAATTTCCTAACTATTATTCTGGTGACTTGAAATGATGCATTGTGTTCGGAAGATTGTGCGTCTAATATTAGCATCCCTTTCGTGTATTCATTCCGCGACGCCGAAGCACAAAGGAAGCAATCTTTGCGAAAGTTTATTATATTATAACTGTGTTTGCTCTTCCCTCCTTTTTGCAACTTCGGTTATCAGCATCGCCTTTGCGAAATTTTAATCCGAAAATCCTAATCGAGATTCGTCCGACGAAACATTTTAATAATTCGAAGCCTGCAAGCCGAGCGAAACGAACGAAAAGGGCCCCCAAACAAAGTGGTATAATATTTACAACGTTTCATATTTTATGGAAGCGAACATATGTTATTCAGAAACTACTTCGGGCATCAGATGTAGTGAACATAAAAGAGAAAAACAGCTTTTCCGATTTTAGATTAGGGCTAGGAATTTGTGGCAACCGAAAAAAATAGATCGCGTTACGAGCTTTCCGATAATGCTAGTAATATTAATTTGACGCCAAAAGCGACAGCTTATAAATTTTTTACGCGCGCGAAGAGAAACCGGATTCTTTTGTATCTCCGATTTCCTTTGGCCCGCTTCGTGCCCCCTCCGGATCATTCACACTTAAAAAGTCAAAAGTCGAAAATGATGTTGTTTCGTTTTGCGCCGACGAAAAAAAATCAATGAAACTTTTTTGATAATTAAAAAGGCGTCGCAGTAATTTATTTAAATAGTGTTATCCTTTGGAATTTTGATCCTTTGATTGAATTACTTGAGTTAAAATGCCCAAGTCATTTTAATCAGGACGTCCAGAATAAAATTAATATTTAATTTTCAAAAAATTTGTGTGAAAGTGATTACTGCACTAAAGCCCTTAAAATTTGGTGACAATACAAAGAATTTAATACAATTAAGGTGGTGAAAACCTCATCCAAATATTTGAAGCCGTTTGGGCAATATTAATTTTTTTATAAAGCAAACTGCTAGATCAATAAATCCCTTACATTGTAAGGTAAGAAATTGTTTATAACTAAAGAAGGCGTTGTTATATTTAAATAAGGTTTTCACCAGTAAAAAGGAAATTACATTTGAGTAAACGGGTGTCTCAGGAATTTTTCAAAATGTGTTGTAATTTTTTTATAAATTAGTAAAAATTAATATCAATTAATTAACTTCAAAAATTTGTCATGAGAATTTTACTTAAAATTTTGAAGCCTGAATAAAACTTTAATTAAATAAATTAGGTGCAAATCCCATTAAATTATTTTAAACCGTTTTAGTAGTTTTAATCTTTTGTAAATCAAATACAATGTAGTTACGAAAATTGTTTACAGTCAGAAAATGCCTAATTGTATTTAAACAGGATTTTTAGTTTACAAAAAGAGGATTAAATCTAAGTAAATAACGGCTTCAAGTTAATTCGTTAAAGGGCTTAATTAATATTTTAAAAGCTCAACCATAACTTGAAATTTGCAAAATTAAATACCACACCTTTTTAATTAGTGCAAAGAAGTTATAAATAACATAATATTCTTTGAAAAAAACTTATTAATTTTTATAAAACCTTCTACGCAGTTAAAACAAACTCCAACTTCTGATCTTTACGCTTGGAAATCTATACATATAAATAAAATTGAAGTGTCTGTCTGTGATTTCAAAATAAAGATTTTTCTTAATCTCATATGGTCATTTGCATGTTACTAAAGCCCAAACACGCGCTTTTAAAATTTTTGTCTGTCTGTCTGTCTGTCGGTTTGTTCGACCTGTACATCTCAGAAACGGCTGAACCGATTTTGACCGTACTTGAATTAACAGGTAGAAGACACTATCCTCGAGTAACATAGGCTATATTTTATTTTGAAAAAAATTTGTTTTTACTTCGAAATCGCAATACCCGTGCGAAGCCGGGCGGTCCAGCTAGCAGTAAATAAAAAGAACGTTTCGTTTTTGCCTTCTAATTTTTTAGTTCGCTTCATTGGAAAACGAATTTCGCGAAAGATACACGGAACGAAAGGCTTGTAAATTTTTATTAAACTTGACGTCCTTGTTAATACGATTTACATGAATATTACGAGGCAATGTCAACAATCCGATTCATAATTCATCATCATTAAAAACGTGGGAAGTATTCTTATCGTGTATTAGAGGGTTAACACGCCACCAAAATCTCGTATCGTTCCACAAACTAAAGCGGCGTTAATAAATACATCATCGATCCGCCCCCGATTATTGAATAAAGAAAAACCACAAAGCCCCTTAACAAAAAACAAGCTTCGATTTTCCTACACCGAATTACCAAAAAGAGTCGGACACTTCTGATGTGTTTGTTTTACTATTTACTACTATTTAAAATGTAATAACAAAAGTTAATGCTAAAATCGCGTTTAAAATTGTATTTGTTACCGAAGGTCCGTAATAGAGGTCGCTGATCACCCCATCTCCGCTTAATTTTTTTATTGTTACTACTATAAATGTTATTAGTTCTACTAATTTATTCCTTGTATTTTATAAGAGCCAATTAAACAATTTACTTAAGATTTGTACACCCCTAAAAGCCCATTGCAAATAAACAAGAAGAATGATTAAAAATAGACAACAAAGATTAGAAAAATTTGGTGGCTTCTATGCCTTAAAGTCTACAAAATTTTGCAATGTTTATGTTTTTATTCATACATAATAATTAGTTGTGCCCGAATGCTTTTGTATCTTTATTTTTTTATATTTTTTTGGTTTATAATTGTATTTTATGGTAAAATAAATTTCTGTTTGATAAGTTCTACTTTATCCTCTTTTTTCTTGTTTGCATAATTTCTAAATGTATTTTTGCGCTAGAAAACCATCGAGAACTGTACATTTTGTGGGTGTCCGAATGTTTGGGACACCTGACTGTATGTCTCGTGGCCTCCGACACGAGCTATTCGAAATGCGACCGTTACTTCCATCTTTGTTAATTAATTTCGAAGCAAACTAACCATTTTTTTATGCTCCCAATTATGAGAACGGAAACAAAAACTAAACTTGCAGGTGCATAGGTGGAAAACGTGGGTGAATCGTTCTTACACCAAAGAGAATAACTCGAGGCAACGTGTTTACTGTGTATCATTAAACAGAATCACCATCTTAGTTCGAAGAAGAAACTAGACAGAAGTGGAACTTCTCAAAGACAAACGTTTGTGTATATGCATACACTTACAACTTATTTAACTCGAACAGATAAATGTTTGTCGGTTTATGTTAGTTCTCTTTTATCCTCCAATTTTATGTTGGAAACGTTTTCCCCGCATCGATTTCCGCTTAATTTTCTTTTTTTTTTCGCGCCACGCAAAAAACAACGCCCGCCCTTTGTGCGCATTTTAATCGAAATAATTCGTTCGACGACTTCGGCAGGTGGCCGACCACCGGTTCCGCGACTTTATTTTCGAAAAAAGGAATTTATTGGAAATCTTTTGCGCGCAGTTTTGAACAGAAAATTATTTGGACAGATGGAGAACAAAGCTTTATTTTCGTCGCGTAAACAGAACTGTCCGATTGCGGTTTTATTTCACTAATTTGTAGTATTTACACATTAATATCGACAAAAGGTGCCTTTCATTTTAATGAACAATAGTTCCCTTCATTTTCAATTATTGTTCGCTGACAGCTCTCCGTTTTTGAATTTTTTTTTCCTGCCATCGACCCGAACGGTTCTGTTTATTTTTTTGCTTCGAATAAACAACAGCGCGATTTGTGTTAATAAATGTTTTTATTTTGGCGTAATTAAATTTGAAAAAAAAGGGAATTTTCGATTTGTATCGAACATTGTTTGTCATATAGTATATTGCGAGCGTTTCATTTCGTTTTTGATACATACGAAAATGTTTATTAACTCGGTATAAAAATGGGTAGCGAGCAAAAGCAAATAAAGTCCTTTTTGTGCGATACAATCAAAACGTAAAAAAAGGTTTAATTTGTTTTCGAAAAGACGTGTTTATTGTTTTAGCGTCAATATTCGATCGTTTACAATCACAAATGTTACAAAAAAAGGTCTAAAAGTTAAGTCGCGCTCGTTCGGTGTTTATTTAGTATCGATTTCTGTTCTAAGATGGAGCTTTAAAATAATACAAAAGTCTGCTCGCAATTAAAAAGAATAAGGGCAAGAGTTTTCGTTTTTTTCTGATAAAAGGAAGGGGGTTGCCAAAAATTAACACTCCGGCACGAAAATAAAGTTATTTTTGGTTCAATTACTAAAAACGACCCAGTTTTTTCGAAAATTGTCAATGGGGAATCAGGATTAAAATCTCGTGCTTGTAAATTTTTTTATACAGCTAATGCCGTTTTGGTAATATGCAATTGTAGTCAGTTGCACTCTATATAAAAAAATGAATTATTAAATTGATGAAAATTAAGTCAAACTGCCCTATTCTTGGTACAAAAAGATCAGTTAATTTTAATTATAATTTTCAAATCAAAAATTTTGGCTCTGATTGTACATGTCGCAAACTAATTCAAAAACCTTCATATTATAATGGGTCCGCACCGACCCAGAAAAATCCCACAAATAAAGCGAAAGCTCTAAATCCGAGCTTAATTATTACAGATGGAATTTAATAGAAAACACGTTTTAATTAATTTTTTTAATAAAAACAACTTTTCGCATAAACTTAAATTTTAGGAAACCATTTAAAATTTTTGAGCTACTTCGTTTATTTGCATGAATTTACTATTTACTATAATGTTTTAAAAAATTAAAACTATCTTCATAGAAGCAAAAGTCAATATTAAATAAACACCCTTAACCTTCCGTGTACGATGAAAAATTTAAATGTAGCTTAATAATATCGATTTTACGTTTAAAAACGTATTTTTACCATACCAATGAGTGGGAGCGAGCGAAAAGATACGATAATCGCATAAGTGTGAGTGAGAGGGAACGATTAAAATTATTTAACTAATTTTTTCGAATGAGGACATATCTCGCATTGATTGGATCTGTCTATTTTTGTTTTTTTTATTAAATTTAGTGCAACAAATTAAAAATTGAAATTAACTCCTAAATAGAGTTTTGTAATTTGGACTTAGAAAGTAGATAAAATATTGCGAATCGTGCTTAAAGCCGAGTGTGCACATTCGAGCTCAAAGTGGCACATTCCGATCTCGGGAAAATGAAGCGCGCCGCTCCGCGTCGCGCTTCATTTGCCTCCCTCGCTCGGAAATGTGCCACTTTTCGCTCGAATGCGCACATCTTCGTACTTATTACATTAATATAATTTACCATAAGCTCATTCAAATCAAAAATTTTAATTTACTTTAGTAAATATCGATTTTCTATTCGAAAAACGTATTTACCATAGCAATGAGTGGAAGGGAGAGAAAAGATACAATGTGTTTTACTTAAACCTATTCATTATTAATTATTAAAATATATTTCTTATCATTGAACTGTCATAGAGTACAATTTTGTGGATTTTTTTTCGTTTTATTTTCGGGGTATGGCAAACCCCATCTAGTATGGCACCACGCGGGGGTAAACAAACTCCAAATTCAATTAAGCATCAAAACGGGTAACATTCGGGGCAATTTCATTATAAAGTAAAGACATTTTACTTGGGGTAGTTACACCGACAATAAGACTTGCTATAAATTCTTAAAAGCAATTCGCTTCGTCGGTACCAGCCGGTATTTTTATTAATTTTTTTACTTCCAAACAGTTTTGCTTTAAACACCATAAACATTTCGAAGGGTCGTTACTTAATCATATCCAAAGATTAAATCGTCATCGAAATCGACTGCGTTGCAACAAAAATTGTGCGTGAATGGGACCGTCACTTTTTCCTCGTCGCAACTTTAATTAAACAGGCAGAGGGAAGCAGACAAAACAGCAAAACAAACTGATGCAACAACGCGCTCAGGTAACGATTAATCCCTAACAATAACAAGGGTTGTTTTCATTGTTCCAGAGGCAGTGGCGCAGCGCAGTTCTGCTAAGTTCGGCGGCGGTGGTGTTCATGCTCTTCCGCCTCCAAGTCCGAACGCCCCAATTCTCGACGGCGGACAACCCGACGGCCCGCTCCCCGCACCTCCTCACCAGAATCCTCACCTTCTTGTACCTGCCCGCCTTCAACTTGGGCCTGCTCCTCTACCCCAGCTCGCTGAGCTTCGACTGGGGCATGGAGGCCATCCCCCGCATCTCTTCGCTACGCGACCCCCGCAATTGCGTCTCCCTGCTCTTCTACACGGCACTGACTTTGCTCCTCAAGCTCTGCATAAAAAAAGTGTTGAAAAGAGAGACGGAATCGCCGATCAAGACGAAAAGGCGCCGCGAACTCGCACCCACTGGGGTTGCAATCCCCGACCCCAAAACGTGGATATGTTCCTGTCCGGTGTGCCACCAGGGCTTGTCCGAGCTCCATTCGGCTTCGTGCCGAAATTCCAACAACAATAACAGTATGAGTGTGCAGACTTGCTCATGTCTGGTAGTTCAAAGCCGGCCGCCGAAGAGAGCCCGCGGCGGCAGAAAGGGCCATTGGAAAGGGGCCGCCGCGATCCTACTCGGGCTCGCCTTTTTGCTGATTCCATTTCTGCCAGCGACAAATCTGCTCTTTTATGTGGGCTTTGTGGTGGCGGAGCGCGTGCTTTATCTTCCGAGTGCGGGTCTGTGCTTGTTATTGGGGTTGGGCTGTGCGAAACTCTGGGACGTTCGAAGATATCGGTGGTGGTTAGTGGCGGCGCTGGTGACGCTTTTGGTTTGCTTCTCGGGCAAGACGCTGCTGAGGAACAGGGACTGGGTGGACGAGGAGACACTGTATCGGGCCGCGATCGCCATCAACCCGCCCAAAGGTAAGCCGCCCCCGATGTCGAAAGGCATCCATGCGTGCCGATGCAGGCGGAGAAACGAACACAAGTTTAACTAATCCAATTATTCATTTCTGGAGGATATCTCTTCTGCATTTCAACATCGCGTGCAGCATTAATCTATTTACTACTCGAGAAATGTCAGAAACTGTTTAACTTTCTACTAACATGACTTCGAATAACGCGAATACTTCACGTGCGCGAGTTGCCTCATTTTTTTCCCTCTCCTTCAAGATTATCTACGCTTATGGAGGTTCATCTCCACTTTAATATGATGTTGTACACTTTGCGAAATTTAATTGCTTTGTCCCGAACTTTCCTTTGAAGTACTAAACTATTCCAATTATATATAAATTATACTTTGTTCCACTGTTATACATATTTGCCGAGTCCATTGTGGGGATCTCGCAGAAAATAGGAGAATAAGGCAAAGCGTACCGCTCGGGAATTCAAAAGGAATTTAATATTCATTTATGGGGGGAAATTTATTTAGATCTCGATGTATTTCAATTGTGCACCGGATTACCGACGATACAACAAAAATTATCTTTAATTAATGTCTTTTCGAAAACGTTCCCCTTTTGGATTATTTACCATCACGCGAGCGAGCTTGCAATAAAATTTACTTATTTTTATAATCCGTCCCCAATCGTTAAAACTTATGATTTTAGACAACAAATCGATCGAATCAAATCCTTGCATCGTATCAAAGAATTTTAATGAAAATACATTGTTATTTGGTCAACCACATTGGGTTTTCTTCAAAAAAGAGTGGAAGTATTTTTGTGAAGTACAAGGGCGTTTAAAAGCAACAATTTTGAGGGCCAGCCGGAGTATAAGTTTGATGTCTCAATTTTTAGCAAATCAGAGTACAATATAATGTAAGACCCCAATAGGGGCAGTTTTTCGACGATTTGCTCACTTGAGGACCCAATTTGAAAGAACAGCGTTTCATTAACAACTTGAAAGGTCTCAATTTCTATACAGTCAAACCTCGATATTATGAACATGTTTGTCCGAAAGGTTTTGTTCACACTAACGAGGCGTTCGTACTAATAGGGTACATAGTAACGAGGTTTGACTGTAATAGTCGAACCGAGATGTTATTGAAGACCAAATATGAATTGATAGCGACTTAGTAGCAACTCAAAACTTTTAATTTAATAATAATAATAATAATAATAAGTATTTTTCAATATTCAAATTTATTTTTTTACATCTTACAAGTCCTTCAAATATTTTTATTTCAAAACCGATCTCTTAAGAATGTGTACTAAACTATAAAAATTCGTGAAACTATTGCCGTGTCTAATTACGGTCCTGTAATTTTAACAGTATATTGAAATGCTTTATATAAACTTGGAAAAAAATCGGCGTCGTCGCACTTTATTTAGAAATCCTTTAAATATATTTATTTCAAAACCGATCTCTTAAGAATGTGTACCAAACTATAAAAATTAGTGAAACTATCGCCGTGTCTAATTACGGTCCTGTAATTTTAACAGTATATTAAAATGCTTTATATAAACTGGGAAAAAAATCGGCGTCGTTGCACTTTACTTAGAAGTGCTTTAAATATATTTATTTCAAAACCGATCTCTTAAGAATGTGTACGAAACTATAAAAATTCGTGAAACTATCGCCGTGTCTAATTACGGTCCTGTAATTTTAACAGTATATTGAAATGCTTTATATAAACAGGGAAAAAAATCGGCGTCGTTGCATTTTACTTAGAAATCCTTTAAATATATTTATTTCAAAACCGATCTCTTAAGAATGTGTACTAAACTATAAAAATTTGTGAAACTATCGCGGTGTCTAATTACGGTCCTGTAATTTTAACAGTATATTAAAATGCTTTATATAAACAGGGAAAAAAATCGGCGTCGTTGCATTTTACTTAGAAATCCTTTAAATATATTTATTTCAAAAGCGATCTCTTAAGAATATATATACTAAACTATAAAAATTCGTGAAACTATCCCCGTGTCTAATTACGGTCCTGTAATTTTAACAGTATATTAAAATGCTTTATATAAACTGGGAAAAAAATCGGCGTCGTTGCACTTTACTTAGAAGTGCTTTAAATATATTTATTTCAAAACCGATCTCTTAAGAATGTGTACCAAACTATAAAAATTCGTGAAACTATCGCCGTGTCTAATTACGGTCCTGTAATTTTAACAGTATATTGAAATGCTTTATATAAACTTGGAAAAAAATCGGCGTCGTCATACTTTACTTAGAAGTCTTTTAAATATATTTATTTCAAAACCGATCTCTTAAGAATGTGTACCAAACTATAAAAATTCGTGAAACTATCGCCGTGTCTAATTACGGTCCTGTAATTTTAACAGTATATTGAAATGCTTTATATAAACTTGGAAAAAAATCGGCGTCGTCATACTTTACTTAGAAGTCTTTTAAATATATTTATTTCAAAACCGATCTCTTAAGAATATATACTAAACTATAAAAATTTGTGAAACTATCGCCGTGTCTAATTACGGTTCTTCGAAAATTAAAAATTGCGATTTTTGGCGCTTATTTTTGGCTAATTTTGAACTTTTTTAATAATAATTTAGAACAGGTAGAAAAGTTATTAATTTTTTCTGGGCTTATTAGAGGAGTTACAGCAAATTGATGTATATATGAAATGCTCCCGAAGGTCCCAATTAAACAGCCCTGGCATTAGTTTTATTAAATTCCAAAAAATATTTTTTCCTTTTTTAATAATAATTTAGAACAGGTAGAAAAGTTATTAATTTTTTCTGGGCTTATTAGAGGAGTTACAGCAAATTGATGTATATATGAAATGCTCCCGAAGGTCCTAATTAAACAGCCCTGGCATTAGTTTTATTAAATTCCAAAAAATATTTTTTCCTTTTTTAATAATAATTTAGAACAGGTAGAAAAGTTAATAATTTTTTCTGGGCTTATTAGTGGAGTTACAACAAATTGATGTATATATAAAATGCTCCCGAAAGTCCCAATTAAACAGTCCTTGAGTTAGATTTAAATAATTTTGAAAAAAAAATTTGATTGCAATTTTTGGGACTGATTTTGGCTGAATTTTGAACTTTAAAAAAATTGTAGCGTCGTTATTTGTGGACCGATCTTTAAAAACTATTTAGATTCGGATTTGGCAGCCGTTTTCGCTTCGGATAGGCCTAAGAAACCATAGGCGTGCTATTCCATAGCTTTGGGAAAACGTTTTGAAAAAAAAAAATCGATGGGTTTTAACCCATGTTTTTTAGCCAAAAAATGAAAAAAATAGATTTGCTTTATATTGCAAGGGGGGGTTTCTACGTACCCCTAGTAACTATAACCGGTGTCATTTCCCCGCGCTTCCTCTCTAAAATAAAAATTTTCGACAAAACTAAATAAATAAAAAACGGACCCCTTGATTCACAAAAAAAATCGTAGCGCACTTATTTTCGATCCAATCATTACAAACGACACGGATTCGGCATCCTGCGGCTTTTTTATATAAGATACATGTAAAATATGTATAGGGTGCGACGTTAAATTTATTTCAAAACCGATCTCTTAAGAATATATACTAAACTATAAAAATTTGTGAAACTATCGCCGTGTCTAATTACGGTCCTGTAATTTTAACAGTATATTAAAATGCTTTATATAAACTTGGAAAAAAATCGGCGTCGTCGCACTTTACTTAGAAGTGCTTTAAATATATTTATTTCAAAACCGATCTCTTAAGAATGTGTACCAAACTATAAAAATTCGTGAAACTATCGCCGTGTCTAATTACGGTCCTGTAATTTTAACAGTATATTGAAATGCTTTATATAAACTTGGAAAAAAATCGGCGTCGTCATACTTTACTTAGAAGTCTTTTAAATATATTTATTTCAAAACCGATCTCTTAAGAATATATACTAAACTATAAAAATTTGTGAAACTATCGCCGTGTCTAATTACGGTCCTGTAATTTTAACAGTATATTGAAATGCTTTATATAAACTTGGAAAAAAATCGGCGTCGTCATACTTTACTTAGAAGTCTTTTAAATATATTTATTTCAAAACCGATCTCTTAAGAATATATACTAAACTATAAAAATTTGTGAAACTATCGCCGTGTCTAATTACGGTCCTGTAATTTTAACAGTATATTGAAATGCTTTATATAAACTGGGAAAAAAATCGGCGTCGTTGCACTTTACTTAGAAGTGCTTTAAATATATTTATTTCAAAACCGATCTCTTAAGAATGTGTACCAAACTATAAAAATTCGTGAAACTATCGCCGTGTCTAATTACGATCCTGTAATTTTAACAGTATATTGAAATGCTTTATATAAACTTGGAAAAAAATCGGCGTCGTCATACTTTACTTAGAAGTCTTTTAAATATATTTATTTCAAAACCGATCTCTCAAGAATATATACTAAACTATAAAAATTGTGAAACTATCGCCGTGTCTAATTACGGTCCTGTAATTTTAACAGTATATTAAATGCTTTATATAAACTTGGAAAAAATCGGCGTCGTTGCACTTTACTTAGAAGTCTTTAAATATATTTATTTCAAAACCGATCTCTTAAGAATATATACTAAACTATAAAAATTCGTGAAACTATCGCCGTGTCTAATTACGGTCCTGTAATTTTAACAGTATATTAAATGCTTTATATAAACTTGGAAAAAATCGGCGTCGTCACTTTACTTAGAAGTCTTTAAATATATTTATTTCAAAACCGATCTCTTAAGAATATATACTAAACTATAAAAATTCGTGAAACTATCGCCTTGTCTAATTACGGTCCTGTAATTTTAACAGTATATTAAAATGCTTTATATAAACTTGGAAAAAATCGGCGTCGTCATACTTTACTTAGAAGTCTTTAAATATATTTATTTCAAAACCGATCTCTTAAGAATGTATACTAAACTATAAAAATTCGTGAAACTATCGCCGTGTCTAATTACGGTCCTGTAATTTTAACAGTATATTGAAATGCTTTATATAAACTGGGAAAAAATCGGCGTCGTCACTTTACTTAGAAGTCTTTAAATATATTTATTTCAAAACCGATCTCTTAAGAATGTGTACCAAACTATAAAAATTCGTGAAACTATCGCCGTGTCTAATTACGATCCTGTAATTTTAACAGTATATTGAAATGCTTTATATAAACTTGGAAAAAAATCGGCGTCGTCATACTTTACTTAGAAGTCTTTTAAATATATTTATTTCAAAACCGATCTCTCAAGAATATATACTAAACTATAAAAATTTGTGAAACTATCGCCGTGTCTAATTACGGTCCTGTAATTTTAACAGTATATTGAAATGCTTTATATAAACTTGGAAAAAAATCGGCGTCGTCATACTTTACTTAGAAGTCTTTTAAATATATTTATTTCAAAACCGATCTCTTAAGAATATATACTAAACTATAAAAATTTGTGAAACTATCGCCGTGTCTAATTACGGTCCTGTAATTTTAACAGTATATTAAAATGCTTTATATAAACTTGGAAAAAAATCGGCGTCGTCGCACTTTACTTAGAAGTCTTTAAATATATTTATTTCAAAACCGATCTCTTAAGAATGTGTACTAAACTATAAAAATTCGTGAAACTATCGCCGTGTCTAATTACGGTCCTGTAATTTTAACAGTATATTAAAATGCTTTATATAAACTGGGAAAAAAATCGGCGTCGTCACTTTACTTAGAAGTCTTTAAATATATTTATTTCAAAACCGATCTCTTAAGAATGTGTACCAAACTATAAAAATTCGTGAAACTATCGCCGTGTCTAATTACGATCCTGTAATTTTAACAGTATATTGAAATGCTTTATATAAACTTGGAAAAAATCGGCGTCGTCACTTTACTTAGAAGTCTTTAAATATATTTATTTCAAAACCGATCTCTTAAGAATATATACTAAACTATAAAAATTCGTGAAACTATCGCCGTGTCTAATTACGGTCCTGTAATTTTAACAGTATATTAAAATGCTTTATATAAACTTGGAAAAAATCGGCGTCGTAAACTTTACTTAGAAGTCTTTAAATATATTTATTTCAAAACCGATCTCTTAAGAATATATACTAAACTATAAAAATTCGTGAAACTATCGCCGTGTCTAATTACGGTCCTGTAATTTTAACAGTATATTAAATGCTTTATATAAACTTGGAAAAAATCGGCGTCGTCACTTTACTTAGAAGTCTTTAAATATATTTATTTCAAAACCGATCTCTTAAGAATGTATACTAAACTATAAAAATTCGTGAAACTATCGCCGTGTCTAATTACGGTCCTGTAATTTTAACAGTATATTGAAATGCTTTATATAAACTTGGAAAAAATCGGCGTCGTCTACTTTACTTAGAAGTGCTTTAAATATATTTATTTCAAAACCGATCTCTTAAGAATGTGTACCAAACTATAAAAATTCGTGAAACTATCGCCGTGTCTAATTACGATCCTGTAATTTTAACAGTATATTGAAATGCTTTATATAAACTTGGAAAAAAATCGGCGTCGTCATACTTTACTTAGAAGTCTTTTAAATATATTTATTTCAAAACCGATCTCTCAAGAATATATACTAAACTATAAAAATTCGTGAAACTATTGCCGTGTCTAATTGCGGTCCTGTAATTTTAACAGTATATTAAAATGCTTTATATAAACTGGGAAAAAAATCGGCGTCGTTGCACTTTACTTAGAAGTGCTTTAAATATATTTATTTCAAAACCGATCTCTTAAGAATATTACTAAACTATAAAAATTGTGAAACTATCGCCGTGTCTAATTACGGTCCTGTAATTTTAACAGTATATTAAATGCTTTATATAAACTTGGAAAAAATCGGCGTCGTGCACTTTACTTAGAAGTCTTTAAATATATTTATTTCAAAACCGATCTCTTAAGAATTGTACTAAACTATAAAAATTCGTGAAACTATCGCCGTGTCTAATTACGGTCCTGTAATTTTAACAGTATATTGAAATGCTTTATATAAACTTGGAAAAAATCGGCGTCGTCATATTTACTTAGAAGTCTTTAAATATATTTATTTCAAAACCGATCTCTTAAGAATTTACTAAACTATAAAAATTGTGAAACTATCGCCGTGTCTAATTACGGTCCTGTAATTTTAACAGTATATTAAATGCTTTATATAAACTTGGAAAAAAATCGGCGTCGTCACTTTACTTAGAAGTCTTTAAATATATTTATTTCAAAACCGATCTCTTAAGAATATTACTAAACTATAAAAATTCGTGAAACTATCGCCGTGTCTAATTACGGTCCTGTAATTTTAACAGTATATTAAAATGCTTTATATAAACTTGGAAAAAATCGGCGTCGTTACTTTACTTAGAAGTCTTTAAATATATTTATTTCAAAACCGATCTCTTAAGAATATATACTAAACTATAAAAATTGTGAAACTATCGCCGTGTCTAATTACGGTCCTGTAATTTTAACAGTATATTAAATGCTTTATATAAACTGGGAAAAAAATCGGCGTCGTCATACTTTACTTAGAAGTCTTTTAAATATATTTATTTCAAAACCGATCTCTTAAGAATATATACTAAACTATAAAAATTTGTGAAACTATCGCCGTGTCTAATTACGGTCCTGTAATTTTAACAGTATATTGAAATGCTTTATATAAACTTGGAAAAAAATCGGCGTCGTCATACTTTACTTAGAAGTCTTTAAATATATTTATTTCAAAACCGATCTCTTAAGAATGTGTACTAAACTATAAAAATTCGTGAAACTATCGCCGTGTCTAATTACGGTCCTGTAATTTTAACAGTATATTAAAATGCTTTATATAAACTTGGAAAAAAATCGGCGTCGTCATACTTTACTTAGAAGTCTTTTAAATATATTTATTTCAAAACCGATCTCTTAAGAATATATACTAAACTATAAAAATTTGTGAAACTATCGCCGTGTCTAATTACGGTCCTGTAATTTTAACAGTATATTGAAATGCTTTATATAAACTTGGAAAAAAATCGGCGTCGTTGCACTGTACTTAGAAGTGCTTTAAATATATTTATTTCAAAACCGATCTCTTAAGAATATGATACTAAACTATAAAAATTTGTGAAACTATCGCCGTGTCTAATTACGGTCCTGTAATTTTAACAGTATATTAAAATGCTTTATATAAACTTGGAAAAAATCGGCGTCGTCAACTTTACTTAGAAGTCTTTAAATATATTTATTTCAAAACCGATCTCTTAAGAATGTGTACTAAACTATAAAAATTCGTGAAACTATCGCCGTGTCTAATTACGGTCCTGTAATTTTAACAGTATATTAAAATGCTTTATATAAACTGGGAAAAAAATCGGCGTCGTTGCACTTTACTTAGAAGTGCTTTAAATATATTTATTTCAAAACCGATCTCTTAAGAATATATACTAAACTATAAAAATTTGTGAAACTATCGCCGTGTCTAATTACGGTCCTGTAATTTTAACAGTATATTGAAATGCTTTATATAAACTTGGAAAAAAATCGGCGTCGTCATACTTTACTTAGAAGTCTTTTAAATATATTTATTTCAAAACCGATCTCTTAAGAATATATACTAAACTATAAAAATTTGTGAAACTATCGCCGTGTCTAATTACGGTCCTGTAATTTTAACAGTATATTGAAATGCTTTATATAAACTTGGAAAAAAATCGGCGTCGTCATACTTTACTTAGAAGTCTTTTAAATATATTTATGTCAAAACCGATCTCTTAAGAATATATACTAAACTATAAAAATTTGTGAAACTATCGCCGTGTCTAATTACGGTTCTTCGAAAATTAAAAATTGCGATTTTTGGCGCTTATTTTTGGCTAATTTTGAACTTTTTTAATAATAATTTAGAACAGGTAGAAAAGTTATTAATTTTTTGTGGGCTTATTAGAGGAGTTACAGCAAATTGATGTATATATGAAATGCTCCCGAAGGTCCCAATTAAACAGCCCTGGCATTAGTTTTATTAAATTCCAAAAAATATTTTTTCCTTTTTTAATAATAATTTAGAACAGGTAGAAAAGTTAATAATTTTTTCTGGGCTTATTAGTAGAGTTACTGCAAATTGATGTATATATAAAATGCTTCCGAAGGTCCCAATTAAACAGCCCTGGCATTAGTTTTATTAAATTCCAAAAAATATTTTTTCCTTTTTTAATAATAATTTAGAACAGGTAGAAAAGTTAATAATTTTTTCTGGGCTTATTAGTGGAGTTACAACAAATTGATGTATATATAAAATGCTCCCGAAAGTCCCAATTAAACAGTCCTTGAGTTAGATTTAAATAATTTTGAAAAAAAAATTTGATTGCAATTTTTGGGACTGATTTTGGCTGAATTTTGAACTTTAAAAAAATTGTAGCGTCGTTATTTGTGGACCGATCTTTAAAACTATTTAGATTCGGATTTGGCAGCCGTTTTCGCTTCGGATAGGCCTAAGAAACCATATGCGTGCTATTCCATAGCTTTGGGAAAACGTTTTGAAAAAAAAAAATCGATGGGTTTTAACCCATGTTTTTTAGCCAAAAAATGAAAAAAATAGATTTGCTTTATATTGCAAGGGGTTTCTACGTACCCCTAGTAACTATAACCGGTGTCATTTCCCCGCGCTTCCTCTCTAAAATAAAAATTTTCGACAAAACTAAATAAATAAAAAACGGACCCCTTGATTCACAAAAAAAATCGTAGCGCACTTATTTTCGATCCAATCATTACAAACGACACGGATTCGGCATCCTGCGGCTTTTTTATATAAGATACATGTAAAATATGTATAGGGTGCGACGTTAAATTTATTTCAAAACCGATCTCTTAAGAATATATACTAAACTATAAAAATTTGTGAAACTATCGCCGTGTCTAATTACGGTCCTGTAATTTTAACAGTCTATTAAAATGCTTTATATAATCTAGGAAAAAAATCAGCGTCATTGCACTTTGCTTCGAAGTCCTTAAAATATATTTCTATTTCTTAAGAATGTATACTAATTACACATTTATATTTAACTTTATTTTGAGATGGTACTTCCGTAATAAAAAAAAAATTGGCTCCTTGAGAACGTACTGAAAGACTATTTTGTTTTAATTTTTCAAAATACATTTTTGAGTTGCTATTTAGGAGCTAACATTCGGCCAGGTTATTGATTTTTGGACATTAAATTTACTAATGAGTACTTTCAGATGCTAATTAGAGCCTAAATGCGACGAATCCTTAAAAACACAATATAAATGATAACTTTCAGGCCCTATTGAGGTGCCAAATTTCGACTCAGGGGTTGCCAAAGAAAATTTCAAAAATTTCAAAATTCAATAACGTTACATTAAACCAAAATGAAAACGCACCGTGGGGGGCCCATATGTTTTTATTTTGCGATCCCAAAAATGTTTCTCGACTTGAATTTCGCCCAAAAACAAAGCTCGATAGATATTTCCGACCGATCCCCTTGAAAGTTTGCTCGCATCAATCAAAATCGTGGCCAGGACCGTTTCGGCAATATTCGACGTTTTTTTCGCGGACCGAACCGACGGCTTTTAATGGTGTTCTAAATGTTTCAGCTTATGGAAATTTGGGCAGCGTGTTGAGCACTCAAGGAAGGATAATGGAAGCGGAACAGGCCTACCGTAGGGCTTTACTCCATCGACCCAACATGGCCGACGTTCACTACAACCTGTGAGTTAATTTAGCGTCACTTATTCTTAGTTGCCCTAATTCGATTATAATTGTGGATAGGCCAGTTTTACCATGAAATTCGAATCAAAAACTAATTAAGCCGCGACGCACCTGTTTCACGTGGAGGAGACCTGCTCGGCTCGTCTAATTGCCGTTTTGGGGTTTTTTTTTCGAAGGGACGAACGTCCAGAGGGGGCTCGATGCTTTTTTAAGCAATCGAATTCGGGAAAAATAAATGTTTCGAGCCGGGCTGACGAGGGTTTCGAAAAAATAAAAGCTGAAATCTAAATGTCGAAGTTTGGCAAGTGAATTGTCGAAAATAAAATGAGCCAAGTGTGAAAAAAAATTATAAAGGGCGAGAGGGGGGTTGTGTTTTTGATCTATGCGCGTCTCCGCGATTTTTTTTCGGTTTATTTAATATTTGAAAATAAAAAACAAGAAAGAAATGTGTTTGGATTTTAAAAAATAAACACGCCGCTCAGATTTAGGTCAGGTTGTTCCCTCTGAAACCAAACAAGAAGTCGAATTAAGCTTAGAAACCGGGTTGTCGTTTGTGAACCTAAACAAGTTGACATTTTAGGGGATGTTGTGGTGTTCTTTATAAAATAGCGACACGCTCCAAGTTTTCAATAATTTAAATAGTTCAAAGAGCCGCGAGAACTCCGCAAACATTGCCTTATTAAATTTCTACCGAACGTTTATTGTTTACACTTCCATCAATTTTGGGTCTTTTGATAAAAAAAAAATATGCAAGATTAAAAAGCGTAACGCGACAACCTAACATTAAAAAAAATCGTCGCCCCTCGCTTTTAAAAATAACATCGGGCCTTTTTTTTTTGTTGAAAAGGGAAGGAAGCTGCTTCTGCGACGTTTTAAATTACAGCCAAAAGGTTCTCGTTAAAACAATCTTCCTCAAATATCAAAGCATTGTCAAAGCCCAAGATGCATTTGACAATTTCTCTTCGCAAGGAATAAATTTCGTAATGCACATCGTACCGCATAAATCTATAAATTTCTTCGCAAGCAATAAATATTAATGTCGAGTATTACTCATTCAAATTTGGGGGCAATGCAGTGGAGCCCCGAGTGAAAAAATTACTTTTACATTTCGCCGAGCCGTTCGCATCGTTTCTTGTTCGTTTTTCTTTAAAGTGCGTGTGCGTAATAAGACAAGCGGCTGTCTGAAAGAAAATCCTCTAACATTCGGGAAGGATATTTGTGATACTAAATTTATTCGGCGATGCCCGAAAAACTTCAGCCGAGATGTCGTAAAACGGGCGGCCCTTTAATCAATCGATTCGACGAGTTAGCCCCCGATCCCCCCCCGTTTAATTTGATTATTAAAATCTAAGGCTCTTCATTAACGAGCTTATAAATTACGATTAAAAATCGTTCGGGCTTTATTTTTTTTTAATCGTCTCTTTTGGGGGGCCACCGATCCTTAAAGATCCATTTTTATGTATTAAAAATTAAATAATTGTGTTTCAGGGCACTCAAACAGAGAATTAGTTCCAAAAATTGTATTAATGATTGTGAATCGTGCTTAAAACCGAGTGTGCACATTCGAGCTCAAAGTGGCACATTCCGATCTCGGGAAAATGAAGCGCGCCGCTCCGCGTCGCGCTTCATTTGCCTCCCTCGCTCGGAAATGTGCCACTTTTTGCTCGAATGCGCACATCTACGCATTTATTCGATTTGTGTAGTTTAACTTTTGCTATTTCCAATTAAAAATTAAAATGTAGCTTAATAAATATTGATTTTACATTTAAAAACGTATTTTTACCATAGCAATGAGTGGGAGCGAGCGAAAAGATACCATAATCGCATAAGTGTGAGTGAGAGGGAACGCTTAAAATTATTTAACAATTTTTTTCGTATGAGCACATATCCCGCATTTATTGAATTTGTTTATTTTTGTTTTTTTTTTTATTAAATTTAGTGTAACAAATAAAAAATTGAAATTAACTCCTAAATAGAGTTTTGTAATTTGAAGTTAAAATTATTTAGAAAGTAAATTAATTATTGTGAATCGTGCTTAAAGCCGAGTGTGCACATTCGAGCTCAAAGTGGCACATTCCGATCTCGGGAAAATGCAGCGCGCCGCTCCGCGTCGCGCTTCATTTGCCTCCCTCGCTCGGAAATGTGCCACTTTTCGCTCGAATGCGCACATCTTCGTATTTATCGAATTTATTTATATTAATTTTTATACGACAAAGAAGTATAACGTCTAATGCGCGTACAAAAGTACACGCACCGGTTTTTTTTAATATAAAGCGGGTTTACCCCAAATGGCGTTTCATTTTGAATATTTAAGCTTAGAAAACTGATAAAAATCATCACCAAACATACTAAATTTAATTCTTTATAAGTCGGTGTAAACTGCAATTAGTTTCGATTTAATTATAGTGGAGTACCGTATGAAGTAAAAATGGCAAAAGCTCGGAATCCAGGGCCTTTGAAGGAATTTTAGTAAAACCTTTTTGATTGCATTGCTAAAAGGTGAAATAAAAAAGTTAAAGAATAAAAATTGGGCGTTCTTGATTACAACTATTTATAACAACAATTTAACGAAGAATAGCAGGGATATGAAAAAAAAAAATGTTTACAGTAAAGATCTTACTTTTATACACAATAAATGCTATTTGTATAGTAACTTAAATGTTAATTTATAATTACAGTCAGATCTCGATAAGTCGAAATTGAAGGGAAAATAAAAATAATTCAAGTTATCAAAAAAAGTCGAGTTTAATACTTTTCTGTGTATAGCATATCGTCAAGTAAATTTAACTTTTAAAATCGCGAAGAAAACGTTTGAACAATGACTGCAATAAATTTCACAGTGGTGCACTAAAATGCGTAACACCTTGTATATAATTTTTTTTATGATCTTTAAACAAAACCCCAATAATTTGCTTTAATTTTACAAAGTAAGCGTCAATTCGAAATTAATTACGGGCAAACGCGAATTCCATTATAAAGGGTGTTTCGAATTAAAGCAGAAAATATTAAGATTTTCAAAAATTACCAAAAACGATCGTTACGAGGCTTTGTAATTATTTATAAGAGATTATTACTACAAACCGATAAACACGTGTGCCTATTTAAAAACTCAAATGCACGATTCCGGAAAGCGCGATAACGTTAACTTGCAAATGACCGAAAGCGCTACGTTGAACAAAGGAAAATTAATTTTGGGCCTCGCAACTAACATTTTGGAAAGCCATTACGACCAAAAAAGCCGAGATTTTTGAGAAAGGTGGCGTAAAGATTTTTAAAGTATTATTTGTGACATAACAAACACGACAAAACATAGAATATTTAAAAATAAGCTTACAATTCAGATTTATATACAGGGTGTACTTCGGAGAGTTCCAAAACCCTTTGGTAAACTCTATTCTGTTCCACACAAACACTAATTAGTCAAAATCAAAATTTTCTAGAACGTTTTTAACACTTCAACGTGCGATGCACAACTGGGGTGTGGGGGGGGAACCATGTATGCAGTTTGCAACGTTATCCGTTTATTTCAATTTTGGTATATGTTAAATACGATTAAGAAACTTTCTAAAAACGGCCGTACCGATGTTTTCTAATTATTTATAAGTTTGTACATACCAAAAACAAATAATGTAACTAATTTAAATCAACTCGTGTGAGCCATCTACGGTACACGCACTAGTTTAAATTGAATTATAAGAGTTTAAATAAATAATACAATTAAACAAATGTTTTTTATTTTCAATTTTTAAGTAATGTTTTAAAGTCGTTTAAAAAAACTGTTTTAACGATTGATATAATTTAAATGTCCTAATTATTCTTTGAAGTACATATGTTACATTCAAAGCACGTTGTATTCAAGCTGCCTATATATAAGTTATGGAAGATTTTGACTTGAAGAGTGTAAAAAGGCGCAAAACTAGGCGGATCGATTCGATTGCGTACAATTACTCACATACGTTTCGTTTTCACTAACTTTAATTCGCCCGGATGGGAAATCTATAAGTTTTAGTAAGATAAAAGCTTTTACAAACTTCTAATATCTAATTAATAGCGTTTTATCATTATTAGGCAACGAAAATGCTTCGGTGTTATTCTTCGGCTTTTATAAATATTTGAGTTTTGCTTTACTTAAAGTTCGTGTTGTTTCAATATTGCTTATCCTTAACCAATTTAATCGATTCCGAAAGCGTGTTTTTCGATTATTTGTTTTACTACTTCCATTTGTCTATTTTAATTGATCCGGTCAGATTTGCTTTAAGAGACTTAATTAAATTTATAAAAATTCTTCGAATGACTTTTATTAATAAAAAAAATGGGCAACAGGATTGGTTTATCATGAAAATGTTTTTATTGCCGTTCTGCATCATCAATTTTGGAAGAAAAGTTGCCTTTTAATGTTTAGTAGTTATTTCCTATATCGTAAACATGAATTTATAGTGAAGCTACAAATAAAGCTAACGTTTGCCGAGCAATATTATTTTCAAAATCGATTTCTATTATACGAAACAACTAAATCGAAACGAATTCGAATTAATTGTATTCGTTGTTCGTAAAATGTGTATTTTGGATCCATTTACACGTGTTGAACGTTGTTCGAATTGGTTTTCCGACAGCTTTAGCTGTTTTATATTTGATCGAGTGTAAAGGGAATGAGTTAATATCGCGCCTCTTTTTTTCATTCCCGCTTCTACAGGGGCTCCTCGATAACATAACCGCCTACAACTCCCAATTTTCGGCTAATTCGAATTGGAAACTTATTCATGTTTGAGTGCATCTAATAGTACAAGGTGTCGACTTAATACAACCCACCCCCATCCCATTTACCTGATAAAACATTTTTTTTTAATAAAATAGAATGTACCAATAAAGAAATTGTGCATGGGTTGTCGGTTCAAAAATAACTATTAAGTAAAAATGGCTTTGTTAGGCTATAGTCCGCCAACCCATGCACAATTTCTTTATTGGTACCTTATATTTTATTAAAAAATGTTTTATCGAGAAATTCGATGAGGGTAGCTCGGGATCTTGGATTACAATGTTTAATTTTAAAATCTGATTTCAAATTATGAATTTAATGTTGATATTTATAATGTAACTATAGTTACGAAATAATCAAGTCTATCTGATTGGTCAATTAATTACCCGCCATGATTATAAGTCAAAAATGAATAAATTACAGTGGCTCATTTAAGGCGGGATATTTAAAATCCGATTTTTTAGTAGTTGCTTTAAAAAGGTTATTTATTCTGATTGTAACCACATATTATAAATTAAATTCTTCTGTCACGATGTTCTAACGTTCTGTCTGTCTGTCTGTCTGTCTGTCTGTCTGTCTGTCTGTCTGTCTGTATGAGTTAGTCTAAGAAACTACTTTTTGGTTGTTTTACAGGCCTGAGTTATCGAGGATCCACTGCACCCCCATTATAAACAGCAAACAAAACAAGAAAAAGAAATTACAACGTACGACACAAACGGGGGCGGCGTAGGCGGGGGCACATATTAAGATGCAACGCATGTATAATTTGGCGGCACTTCGATCCGTGAGTTTTCCGGATTAAGACGGGGATTTCGAAGTGAAAATTCGCTTTGCGGATTCGCTTCAGCTAGCAAATCGCAGTTCGCAGTAGTTTATGGAAGGGTTGCCGGACCCAATCCTATTAAACCGGGGCTCTGGTGATAACGGGTCAGCAATCCCGGCTGTTCTGTCCCATTAGACCCGCAGTGTGGGTCCATTACAGATATACGCGTCACACTCACACATGGACGCTCTCACGCGCCACCGACTTCCACCGCAGCACCGGCGGCGGTTTAAATTGAATCCGAGTGAATCTATCCGCACGGTCCTCGACAATCTGCAAATCGAATCGTCCGGAATATTTTGATGCGTTAAATTTATACGATACACAGTCGCTCGCACCTAACTTACGAAGAGCACCTTTTTTTCGCCCCCGTGCGAACCGACCCCCCCGAGTTAGGGGCGCAAAGACACCGTCGTCTAAATTGGAGACTCGAATAATCTACTCCTTTGATTGCTATTTAATTGCTCTTTAAATATCTCAACACAACTATCAAAAGCTTTAAGAACTACTGTCTTTGTTCCAGAAAAAGTACGTTGGTAGTTTATAGAAGTGCTTTCGCATTCTTTAAACAACTAGTTAGCTACTATCGTGTTCAATTACCGACTTGAATGTTTAATATACTATTAACAAGGTCCTTTTTTAATACGAACAGGATCAGGAACTCCGAAGTATTTAAAATAAGTTAGTTTCGGGAGATCTTTTTAGTAAATATTATTAGTAATATTGAAACAATCCGACATCTAGGTTTGGCTTTAGCTATAGTGCTGAATTTTTAATATGTTATACATAGGGCCTTAGTGTAACCAGAAAAAAATTAGGGTAATTGTCATTAACTTGTAAATACCTAAAATAAATTATTTTCCGAAAATTGTTTTAACAATTATTATTAGCTACCTTCGTTTTTAGATACGGCTCTGCATTTTTAATATGTTATTAATACGGCCCTATTTTAACTGAAAAAAAATCAGGGTAGTTGTCATTAAGTTGCAAATACTTCAAATGAATTATTTTCTATAGAGCGTCGTAAGGATTATTAATTGCAATATTTAAAAAACTGGGTAACTACCGCCGTCTTTAAATACGGCCCTGAATTTTTAATATGCTATTAATAAAGGCTCATTTTAACCGAAAAAAAATCAGGGTAGTTGTCACTAATTTATAAATACTTCAAATAAATTATTTTCCGAAAATCATTTTAACGATTAGTAATAGCAATATAAAAAAATGGGGCAACTACCGCCGTCTTTAAATACGGTCCTGAATTTTTAATATGTTATTAATAAAGCCCTATTTTAACGGAAAATAAATCAGGGTAGTTGTCACTAACTCGTAAGTACTTCAAATAAATTATTTTCCAAAAATCATTTTAACGATTAGTAATAGCAATATGTAAAAAATCGGCCAACTACCGCGGTCTTTAAATACGGCCCTGAATTTTTAATATATTATTAATAAAGCCTTATTTTAACTGGAAAAAAATCAGGGTAGTTGTCACTAACTTATAAATACTTCAAATAAATTATTTTCTGAAGATCATTTAAACGATTAGTAATAACAATGTTTAAAAAATGGGGCAACTATCGCCGACTTTAAATACGGTTTTGAATTTTTAATATGTTATTTATAAAGCCTTATTTTAACCCGAAAAAAATTAGGGTAGTTGTCATTAAGTTGTAAATACCTAAAATAAATTATTTGCTGAAGATTGTTTTAACGATTATTATTAGCTACCTTCGTCTTTAGATACGGCTCTGCATTTTTAATATGTTATTAATACGGCCCTATTTTAACTGAAAAAAAAAATCAGGGTGGTTGTTATTAAGTTGGAAATACTTCAAATTAATTATTTTCCATAGAGCGTTTTAACGATTATTAAAACGCATATTTAAAAAATCGGGCAACTAGCGCCGTCTTTAAATACGGCCCTGAATTTTTAATATGTTATTAATATAGCCTTATTTTAACCGGAAAAAAATGAGGGTAGTTGTCACTAACTTATAAATACTTCAAATAAATTATTTTCTGAAGATCATTTAAACGATTTGTAATAGCAATGTTTAAAAAATGGGGCAACTACCGCCGTCTTTAAATACGGTCCTGAATTTTCAATATGTTATCAATAAAGCTTGATTTTAACCGAAAAAAAATCAGGGTAGTTGTCACTAATTTGTAAGTACTTTAAATAAATTATTTTCCAACTAGCGTTTTAATGATAATTAATTGCAATATTTAAAAAATTGGGTAACTACCGCCGTCTTTAAATACGGTCCTGAATTTTCAATATGTTATCAATAAAGCTTGATTTTAACCGAAAAAAAATCAGGGTAGTTGTCACTAACTTGTAAGTACTTTAAATAAATTATTTTCCAAAGAGCGTTTTAAGGATTATTAATAGCAATATTTAAAAAATCGGGCCACCACCGCCGTGTTTAGATAGGGCCCTGAATTTCTAATATGTGATTAATAGGCCCTTATTTTAACCGGAAAAAATCCGTGTAGTCGTCATTAATTCGAAAGGACTTAAATTAAGTTATATTCTAGAAATCGAGTCTTGAACTTTAAATACGACCTCGCAATTTTTTCAACGGATCACTTACCGCGGCACGGGGGGTTGTAACTAATAAGAAAAACGCACTAAATCAATGAGCTCCTAATAAAACCCAACGCGGGCATTAGTATCATCTTTCCGCACTCTCTCTTACATTTTTCTCGGGCGGCAGTGCGGACGTATGAATTTACTGCCCCCAAGGGACGGCGGAAGGCTCATATATAATCAATAGGAGATACCCGATGTCTGTTCGTAACAGCGGCAACTAAATCATTGCATTGGGGTGTGTAATAGTTAAACGATATTGACTTCGAGATAGCGGGGGGGTGATTTGTAAGCTCGCGAGATAATGGTTCGAGCGGCCTCCATCAGCCTCGGAGGAACAATGGGGGTGGGCGAATAATTGTGCCGCCGAGCTCTTGCAGGTGTGTGCACGGGGGACGGGGGGCGGAAAGCTTTTGATTCGAAGTCAACACCGAGTTTGCTAGCTTGCGTTAAACGACCCCTGGAAGAGCTATTCAGGAGCTCCACAAAGCCCCCATTGTTTCGGGGACATTGTACGCTTTTCGATGTTGGGCATCCTCTGCTGCCGGGAAAAAGTAGTTCTCGTGGTCCATGGACCATTATCGGCGATGTATGCGTGCGTCCTAATGTGTTGCATAAGCCAGCCTCCGGCAGACTGTTTTAATCCCCGCAGCCTCATCAGTTTCCCATCTCCAGCGGCATTATCACTACCCAATCCCAGCCGCTAATTACTCTCGAACTTTGCAACTTCTCCAAGTTGAGATCTACTAACGCTGATCACTGTTTAGTGTTTGTTGTTGTGCTGTTTGCTGAACTTGTCGGAACCACTCTTTGTCTTAGTTCGACTTCCTCGGAGAGAGAATTACGATCAAACAGTTGGAGTGTGTGCGTGTTCTCCAGTGTCTCGTCCCCCCAAAAGAAAATTTTCGCCTTGACAAATACATCCCCGTGAAGCCGACCTATCGACGCTTAAACACACACAATCTAGAAAATAACCAGCAATTTTTACGTTTACGAGCCGCGAACTGCTGTGAATTTCGGTTGATGGCAACCAATCCGGGTCATTACGTTCTGTAGAGCGTCGTTCTTCCGATCAATACTCCTCCACGGCGCAACTGCCGCCGACTTTACTTCCCATACATCCAAATATAACACAATAAGAACTCTAACTTTATAACCAGGAACTTAAATGGCTCTTTTGCTAACGCTAATGCCCTTCTTACCGCCACGCGAATATAATATCGAAGTTAGGACGTGTCGTTAGGCGTCCCCCGTTCGTGGACGCGCACCTCAACCACCCCCGCCGATTCCTTTTTTCCGAAAAAAATTCGAAAGGTAATTGAGCATGAGTAAAGTGAAAAATGGCTCGGGAACGAACACCCTTCACGCACTCATCTTATGATATTTTCGCGATCGATGCGAGAATTACAAAATTTTTTGGGAACTGAAGTAATTCGATTTTGATGTGTTTGTTGTGTGGTTAGGTTTTTTTCTATTATCAAGAGATGTTTGGCGAAACGCAAAAAAATGGATTTGGAATAGAATTAGGGTGGAGAATTAGTTGTTTCTGTAGATTTGATCATGGTGCTCGCATTTGCTTTTATAATTTGTTTTGAAAAAATTGCTGGGACACCTGTTTGTCAAAATTCGGACCTTTTTCGAATGTCCAAAAACCGCGTTTTGGGAGGAGTGTTCGTTTTCTTGTCATAAATAACACAGGCCAACGATGAAAAAACTTTATTAATAATTTTGCCTAATTTCTGTATTATTTTGTGTGCTGATTCCGAAGATAATCATGAAAAAGTCGAATCACCCGCCAATTGCCCACATTGCAATATTAAAAAAAATATTTTATTATTTAAAATGTTAAAAAATATTTTTAATCATTGAAATGTTATTAGGTTGGCAATAAATTCTTATGTTATAAGGTTGCCAATAGATATTACGAGTGCATGACCTGCCTTTTCCGAGTCTCGTTTGTTCTTCTAATAGGGTAGAAGCACCGATTTTGGACACTGAACCAGTTGTGGACATTTTCTACTGTATTTTGAAAAATGTGAAATATAAGAATTATCCATACTGCAATAAGTGTAATTAACCCCTTGACATACAATTACGTCTAGGAGACGTCAATCGTTTAGGGTGTCATGGTAGATTTTGACGTCTCTAAGACGCCAAGAACTGTATTGAATTTTATGTTCCGAAAAAGGTTTGTTTTCAACAATAATTTTGTTATTAATATAATTCTGTAATATTTAATTGCGAATTGTCATAGAGTAAATTAATTCTTGTAAAGTGTGCTTAAAGCCGAGTGTGCGCATTCGAGCTCAAAGTGGCACATTTCCGATCTCGGGAAAATGAAGCGCGCCGCTCCGCGTCGCGCTTCATTTGCTTCCCTCGCTCGAAAATGTGCCACTTTTCGCTCGAACGCGCACATCTTCGTATTTATTCAATTTGTTTGAATTACTTTTTGGATTTAAAAAGGAAATAGCAATGTATTCAAATAAAACGACATATGCGCAGTAACATATAGTTTGATAACCACTGGTCTAGCTATACACAAGCGCAACATAGCGCGTTGTTATATTTAATTTAGTCGCGCCAAAGAAGTATTACTTCTAACGTGCGCACATAAGTACATGCACCGGTTTTTTTATATAGAATGAAATTCAGTTTTAAACATTTAGCAAAATTATTAAAGTAAACTCGAAGAATAAATTATTTTAAGTTTTTAGACAACTCAAATTAAATAAATTAATAACTTTTTTTTTAAATAATATTTATATTATTTTTAATTATTATTTTTAAAATATATTTAAGAACTTTAGAAATTTTTAATTATCAATTTTTTTTGTATAACACAAATTGAATAAAACAAAACTTTATTCGGTAAATTTAAAAGGAAATTTTGATGAAAAAATAATTATGGATTTTCAGAAAACTCAAATAGAGTAAATACAGAATTTGTGGTTTTTCAAAAAACTTTGAAGATCATTAATTTACGCAAATAAAATTAATATTGGAGAAAACTCAATAAATAAATTATCTTAATTGTTCAGAAATATTAAATTTATAAAATTAAATACAGTCAAACCTCGATAGGTCGAAGTTGAAAAGAAATTAAAAATAATTCGCGTTATCCAAAATTCGAGCTATCGATATAAAAATATTTTTTAGTTTATGTTTTTAAAATTTACTTATTGTTCCTTTTTCTTAATAATTTCCTAGTGATTTCTTGCTAAAACCTAAATCTTGTGTCTTGAACAAGTTGTAATTAGGCTTCATTTATGGAATAATTCAATTTTTAAATATAAAAAAATATTTATATGTTATATATTATATGCATCAAAATTTTAGAATGACTTAGGTGGGGAATGTTAAAAAAAGATTGGGAAACACTGCTCTACATATTTCAAAATATTTTAAAACTATTAATTATTTATTTTATGTTATTTGTGTATGCTCATAACAGTTAAGTTGAGCCAAATTAACAGTTTTTGCGGACTCATTAAATTCGGTTTTTTTTGTATGTCAAGGGGTTAATATATCTTTAACTACAATAGACACATCAATAATGTTTTATTCGTATTTTTCAAGTTATTTTATGAAAATTACTCAAGTGTCTAAAACTGGGCCTAACGTGTCCAAAACCGGTACTTTTACCCTACATTATCTTCTGTAACAGTTCTGAGCCGTTTATCGATTATTCTAGAGTATATTTTATAGGCTGTATTTAGTAAACAGATTCCTCTATAATTTTGACATAATCCCCTGTTGCCTTTCTTAAATATTGCAACAATTTTTGCAGTTTTCCATTCTTTGGCTACAATACCTGCAAAGAATGGATGAAACACGTATCCCAAAACAAACATATGGTATATTTGTTTCGGTAGTACGGGCCCAGAGGTAGAAGAAACGTAGGCCGACCTAGAAAAAGATGGTCAGACCAAATTCAAGACCACCCTATACAAAACGAGTAACGTAACGAACTAATGAAGTCTAAAACACGAGGAAAAAGATAAAAGATTATTTAAATTGTAGTAATTTAAAATTATCATAAGTAAAAATTGTTACCTAATAAAAAAACTATGATTTATTTAATTTTTTTGTATCAAATTCTCTATTTTAAAATATATAATCGATATCATATTGTGATAAAAAAAATTGGATACCAAATTCGGTTTCAGCACCCAAAAATACATAAGATTCAAGTGAATTGGTATAAAAAGTTTTTACAAACATTTTTTTGTTGGCCTGTGTAATTAGTCACCCGTATCTGTAGTGTTCGTAACGAAACCCATTTCCAAGTTGATTAAAAATTAAGCTTTAGTATATTTCAGTACCAAGGCGACCGAAAGCCATCGCATCCGCACCGCAAAATCGAAAGACGCAGAGCAAAGCTCGGCAACGCAGATATTTACTACAAAAACACGAACTAATTTTTTTTTAATTCCCCAAGACCCTTATTACCTAAAATTTAGTAGCCGATTTTCAATCAGGGCACGCGTTTTGCTAATATAAAGCACTCGCCCTTCGAATCGGTCATGGTCCATGAAGCGCAATCAGTTTTACATGGCCGCGAATCGTAAATTGCAATCGACTTGTTTAACTTAGAAAATTTACACCTGCAAACGTGTCGGCGACGTATTTAACAGGATTTTTAATTAGAAAAGGGTTGCCACTTGAAGTTTGAACGCGGCGGATAAATCTCGAAAGTTGTGCAACTTCTTATTCCATCCGCCGCTCCGTAATGAAGGAAATTATGAAAGTTTCGCCCCGAGAAGGAAGGAAGTTGCAGTTATTTTTCGTGTTGCGGGCGTTAGCGCGCTTGATGCATGGCCATATTCGGCGTGCGGTGGCTTTAATTAGGGCCCGGAAGGGCCCCGTCTCCTCGCGGAGGAAAGGGAGGAGGTGCGAGCTTGTTCCAGGTAATTTCAATTAGGGAGCGCTCAACAGTCGACAATGCCCTCCCGAACAAGTCGCCAGATTAAATACACGAGTGCAATTAGGACGAATCTATTCCGGACGCATTCTTCCGCAGACCCGTTTTGGGCGATTTCGTATTCCGCGGGCGTTCGCCAAAGCGCTCCGACACGTGCTCGGCCTTCCGGTTTGATGGGATTAACAACGCATCCCTAATGGCACGGCGAAATGCAAAGATCGGCCATACATGCGGACGACCGAGACCTCTTATCGATTGAATTGCTTTCGATGGGGCGCCGAAAGCAAAAGTGAGAAGTGACGATAACGGCGAGCATTAAAGGGTGTGATGACTTCGACCCGATAAAAGTACCCTGATCCGTAATTGCCGCTTCTACAAGAGCCCGGATTACGCCGATAAATTCATAAGTTGCGCGAACGGTTGGCGGAAAAATCTATTTTTCCAAACCGTTGCCAATTATCGCTTAAAGCGGAGCAGGACTAAGGATGATGTACTCTTTCTCTGAATTATATCGTAAAAATTTAAGCATGCATAATATTAACAGGGCGTTTTAAATTTTTTTACATTTGACAAAATTTTTTGTCCGCTATATCCGAAGTCCGTTAAATAGAGGTTCGCTATATCGAGGTTTTACTGTAGTAGCGCTCTCATTTTCGAAGCAATCTTCAATACGAACGGATTTGGAATCGAGAGCTTACATAAGATATTAATTTTTCTGGGTTATTAGTGGAGTTACAACAAATTGATGTATATATAAAATGCTCTGAAATTCCCAATTAAACAGCCCTAGCATTAGTTTTATTAAATTCCAAAAATATTTTTCCTTTTTAATAATAATTTAGAACAGGTAGAAAAGTTATTAATTTTTCTGGGTTATTAGTGGAGTTACAACAAATTGATGTATATATAAAATGCTCCGAAAGTCCCAATTAAACAGCCCTAGCATTAGTTTTATTAAATTCCAAAAATATTTTTCCTTTTTAATAATAATTTAGAACAGGTAGAAAAGTTATTAATTTTTTCTGGGTTTATTAGTGGAGTTACAACAAATTGATGTATATATAAAATGCCCCTGAAAGTTCCAATTCAACAGCCCTAGCATTAGTTTTATTAAATTCCAAAAAATGTTTTTTTGCTTTTTTAATAATAATTTAAAACATGTAGAATAGTTATTAATTTTTTCTGGGCTTATTAGTGGAGTTACAACAAATTGATGTATATATAAAATGCTCCAGAAAGTCCCAATTAAACAGCCCTAGCATTAGTTTTATTAAATTCCAAAAAATATTTTTTCTTTTTAATAATAATTTAGAACAGGTAGAAAAGTTTTTAAATTTTTTTCTGGGTTTATTAGTGGAGTTACAACAAATTGATGTATATATAAAATGCCCCTGAAAGTTCCAATTCAACAGCCCTAGCATTAGTTTTATTAAATTCCAAAAAATGTTTTTTTGCTTTTTTAATAATAATTTAGAACAGGTAGAAAAGTTATTAATTTTTCTGGGCTTATTAGTGGAGTTACAACAAATTGATGTATATATAAAATGCTCCTGAAAGTCCCAATTAAACAGCCCTAGCATTAGTTTTATTAAATTCCAAAAATATTTTTTCTTTTTAATAATAATTTAGAACAGGTAGAAAAGTTATTAATTTTTCTGGGCTTATTAGTGGAGTTACAACAAATTGATGTATATATAAAATGCTCCTGAAAGTCCCAATTAAACAGCCCTAGCATTAGTTTTATTAAATTCCAAAAATATTTTTCCTTTTTAATAATAATTTAGAACAGGTAGAATAGTTATTAATTTTTTCTGGGCTTATTAGTGGAGTTACAACAAATTGATGTATATATAAAATGCCCCTGAAAGTTCCAATTCAACAGCCCTAGCATTAGTTTTATTAAATTCCAAAAAATATTTTTTCCTTTTTTAATAATAATTTAGAACAGGTAGAAAAGTTATTAATTTTTTCTGGGCTTATTAGTGGAGTTACAACAAATTGATGTATATATAAAATGCTCCGAAAGTCCCAATTAAACAGTCCTTGCGTTAGATTTAAATAATTTTGAAAAAAAATTTTGATTGCAATTTTGGGGCCTGATTTTTGCTTAATTTTGAACTTTAAAAAAATTGTAGCGCCTTTATTTGTGGACGGATCTTTAAAAACTATTCAGATTCGGATTTGGCAGCCGTTTTGGTTTCGGATAGGCCTAAGAAACCATAGGCGTGCTATTCCATAGCTTTGGGAAAACGTTTTGAAAAAAAAAAATCGATGGGTTTTAAACCCATGTTTTTAGCCAAAAAATGAAAAAAATAGATTTGCTTTATATTACAAGGGGGGGTTTCTACGTACCCCTAGTAACTATAACCGGTGTCATTTCCCCGCGCTTCCTCTCTAAAATAAAAATTTTCCATAAAACTAAACAAATAAAAAAAAATACAATATATTTCCTTTTTTTTTAAATGAGCATTTTCAAAAGCTTGTTCGTTAATAAATAAATTAAACATCGAAAACTATTAGTTTATTAATAATATTTGTTGTAATTATTTTTGTTTAAATTTGACATGGTTTTAAGAAAAGTTTATATTTATCTATAGTTATTTGGATTTTGAAAATTTTTTCTATAGAGATACTCAATTTGTTTTTCAGGCAATGTAATGGTATGACAATTTTGAAAATCAGTCTATTTCAAGTAATTGCATCTTTATCACCACAAAAAAAACTAATTTAAAAAGCGAAATTCAAAAGAGCACCTCGATCCATCCCCAGAAATTTGCCTAAAGATACTACATGTAAAAAAAATTCATAATTCCTTATAGCTTGTCCGGAAACACGGTCGCAATTAACATCGTTGTTCCTATGGACAGATTCGCCCCTGCTCCGCCTTAAACGAAAATCAATTTTCGAAAAGCTTTCTATCTGGACAGCACTCGTACCAGTCACTTTCTTGTAATCGTTCGCTTCCATAGTTCGCGTGTTCTTTAGGGAACATGAAATCACTCTCAATCAATCAGTCATCGACTGTATATCTATTGCCGATCCATTATCCCGTTTACCCTCGCCCGAAAACCGTCAACGAGCCCGCAAAAATTATTCATGACTAATAACGTCGCCCACACGTAGAAAATTCGTCGGCAAACAAAGCGCGCTTTCGGGCCCCCTTTTTTTCCTACAAATCGAATCGAAAGGATCATATCTCACCAATTAGGAAAATAAATTACCCAAAAGACGTTTATTTCTAACTTAGTAGGTGAACGCGTCGTTCCGAAGCCCATTCCTGTGAGTTATTACGCAAAGGTATTTTCTTACTTTGGTAACGACGAGAATATACAATTCCCGTGGGGGCATTAATTAATTCTGACGTTACATGGACATCTTTAGATGTACATCAAGCATAAACAGGTGTAATTTAATCATCGAAAGCCCTTCGGTGCGGCGAAGGGTTGCGTGCGGAAAATCTAATTCTTCTCGAAGTCGAATCCGGAATCATTTTTGGGGACCGGCCCCCCGAGTTTTCTTTTTTACTTATCGACGAAAAATTCGCCGAAGCAAAAGCGAAAGAAAAAGGAATTCTTTTAATCGTTACATACAGCACTACTTCCTGCAAAATTAATTTATCGGAACAACTTTAATTGCTTCTTTTCTGTGATGAAGTGTGATACTTTGGAAGTTTCTGCCGGTCGGAGAATGAAGATTTGTGACGCGAATTAATCTTTCGTATAAATTAAATCTTTTGTTGATAACTATTTAATTTTATCGGTTTAGTTGGTTTTTTTCTGCGAAGTTTGGCGGTGACAAATTTTAATTTATTTTTGGTGTCGATTAAATCGAACGGGTTTTGGGGTTCCGTTTTCGAGCAATAAAAAATGATTTAGCCGACGAACAAAAAAATTAATAGAGCTCTTTTAAATGGATTGATTTCTGCGTGTTACAAAATCAAGAATGAAATTTAGGCGAACCGATTCAGAATTTGTTCTAATTTCTTTGGCGCGCTAGCTCACTATGAAAAGATTGTTTAAAAAAAAATCGCTGAGACACCTGTTTGCTAAAATTTAGTCTTTTTTTCATTGCTGAAAACCGCATTTAAATCGAAGTATTTGTTTTAATTTTATAAACAATTAGTTCGTTAAATCTGCATTTTTCGCTATGTTCATTACTAAAAGAATACTTAATATTTTGAAAACGAGGAAAGATAATAAAATGCCGTTTGCGCCAGGTTAAAAAGCATTAAATTTTGTATGTTGAGTGTAAATTTGAATAGATTTCATAAAAGAATTCAAATAATGTGGATGCTACTAGTGCTATTTTTTAAATTTAAACTTGGCGCGCTCGTACACAACGTTTAAATTACTTTATAAAAAATCGCAGAGACACCTATTTGCTAAAATTTAGTCTTTTTTTCATTACTGAAAACCGCATTCAAATCGGAGTACTTGTTTTAATTTTATAGACAATTTGTTCGTTAAATCTGCATTTTTCGCCATGTTTTTATTTTCATTACTAAAAAAAAAACTTAATATTTTGAAAACGGGGAAAAATAATAAAATGCCGTTTGCGCCAGGTTAAAAAGCATTAAATTTTTTACGTTGAGTGTAAATTTGAATAGATTTCATTAAAGAATTAAAATAATGGGTATGCTACGAGGGCTATTTATGAAATTTAAATTTGGCGCGCTTGTACACATTGTTTTAATTACTTTATAAAAAATCGCAGAGACACCTATTTGCTAAAATTTAGTTCTTTTTTCAGTAGTGAAAACCGCATTTAAATCTGAGCACTCGTTTTATTGTTATAAACAATTCGTCCTTTCAATCTGCATTTTTCGCCACAAGAGCTAAAATTCGTTACATTTAATGTTAAATAAAAATAAATATTTTGAAAACAAAAGAAGATAATTAAATTTCTCTTTATCAGATGAAAGAGGACGCATTTTGTATACAGGGTGTTCGAACTGTGGCGCATCAAACTTGAAGGGTAGCTGAGGGATGAAATTTCGACACAAAAAGTCCTTTAACGTTTCTGAGTTATTGAGTATTGGCTGGGACACCCTGTATAACACGTTAAAATAAAATTTTCTCAACGAATAAACTATCATCATTATTGATAAAAATAATTCCTCCTTTAAATCTGCATTCTTCGTCACCACCGTACAACATTAAATCCAAAAATTGATCCCAAATTAAATTAGAGAAAAAAAAACGGCCCCTGTATCGACTTGGAATCGCCCAAATCCAACGATCGAAAGACGACCTCGCTCCCCGGAAGGTGTATTTACAAGATCGAACGTAATCTTACAATTTGTAAGAAACTACCCTTCGGTGACAAGTTAATTATGAAAACGAAATAGGGTTCCAGAATTAAGACATTTGACATTCTCGAGGACTACAATGAATTATGGCCGCCTTAATTAATTAAACACTGAAATAACACGCGAACCGGCTCCTTTCCAAAGAATCGAAATGCGCAGCGAGGCCATCGTTCGGCTTGCATTTTAATTTTACGTATCACTTCCAAGTAAGCACTATGTAAATATAATTACGGCGGAACACGAAGAGCTATTTGCTCGCATATTTGTACAGTGGCAACTCGGTTATCCGGACCAGTTATTGTTGCAGTTCATTCGGATAATCGAAAATTCGGTTAATTGAATGTATAGCAAAAAAAACGAATTTTAGCTATATATGTGTTTTGAATGGGATTGTTCCGTTGTCCCTAAGCAATCATTCGGGACGCCAAAATGTCCCGTTTTCAAAAAATTGTCATTTACGATCCTTATTTAAATACAAATTAATTTCACGGCTATTTCGCAATGAAAAAATTATGAAAAATAAGCGAAGCCCAAAGGGGACATTTTGAGAGCGCAATTACGGTTTTAGAATTACTTGAATTTTTTAAAGTAAATTGATTATTGTTAATCGTGGTGAAAAACGGAGTGTGCACATTCGAGCTTAAAGTGGCACATTCCGATCTCGGGAAAATGAAGCGCGCCGCTCCGCGTCGCGCTTCATTTGCCTCCCTCGCTCGGTAATGTGCCACTTTTCGCTCGAATGCGCACATCTTCGTATTTATTAAATTTATTTATATTTAAATCAGTTACGCCAAAGAAGTATTTCTTAGAAGTATTTTTTTGAATTAAATTGCCCCCCATTTTCGCTTAGATTTTTATTTTTGAGGATTGGAGGGAGTAGTTCAATTATGTATTTTCGAACAGCAGTTTCAAACTATGTTTAGTGGGTTATGTATAAATACAGTCGAAATCAGACATCAAGTTAACCAAAAAAGCACAAAAATTGACTTTTAAAAATCCCGCTGTAAATGTGCCACTGTGATTGGCTCATTCTTGATTCACTACAATGGCCGCCAATTAATTAGCCAATCAGATAGAATTTATTATTTCGTAACTATAGTTACATTTGAAATATTTGAAATGTGAATCATTTTGTACATTTAGGGGTGAATAGTACAGTTGTTGGCCAGTCGGCAATGATTGGCCATATTTAGAAAATTATATAATAATAAATCTATATTTCCATATATATATTTTCTAATAAATGGTTCGTTTTTTTTGCTAATTTACTATATCTTATTTTAATTAGAAAATATTGGCCAATCACTGTAAATTCACTGGTCAATTACTATATTTATATGGCCAATAACTATGTTTTTTAATAAAAGGGCCAATCACTGTACTGTTTAGCCCTAGTAAACATTCGAAAGTACACCTGAAAATATTTATGATGTAACTATAGTTGCGACATAATGAATTCCATCTGATTGGCTAATTAATTGGCGGCCATTATAGTGAATCAAGAATGAGCCAATCACAGTGGCTCATTTAAAGTGGGACTTTTAAAAGTCATTTATTGCACTCTTTTGGCTAACTCGATTTCTGGTTTCAGCTTGGCTATAACTTATCGAGGTTCGACTGTATTTATACATTATACATAACCAATAGGATATAGTTTGGAAACTTCAGCGTACATGAAAAAAAAAATGCTTTAATTTTTTCCGAATTTCGACTCTTATTTCTCAATCTTTTTTTTTAACATACCCCACCCAAGTCATTCTCAAATTTTGATGCACCCCCTATGTAACATATAAATATTTTTTTATATTTAAAAATTGAATTAATTCATAAATGAAGACTAATTATAACAATGTATACAAAATGTGCCTTAAAACTAATTTGTTTATAAATTTTAGAAAAATGAAAATTACCCAAATAAATTTGGAGACATTAATTTTGACATATAAACCATCAACAATCTGCAAAAGCTGATATAATAATCAACTAGTTGATGTCTTATGGTCCACTTCAGAAAATTTGACCCATATACAATTTTAATTAATCAAAAATGCGAATTAATGAACATTTGAAACTACTCCTAAAAAAAAATATATTAAACTCGAAATACTTTTTTGGCGTAACTGATTTAAATATAAATAAATTTAATAAATACGAGGATGTGCGCGTTCGAGCGAAAAGTGGCACATTTCCGAGCGAGGGAGGCAAATGAAGCGCGACGCGGAGCGGCGCGCTTCATTTTCCCGAGATCGGAATGTGCCACTTTGAGCTCGAACGCGCACACTCTGTTTCAAGCACGATTACGAAGCGTCCCGTTTTAACAGGAAAAATCGAACGCGGTTGACAATCCGCATAACCGCGAAACTGAGGTCCGGATAATTGAGGTTCTACTGTAGTTACATAACTATTTAACGAGAGCGAGGGGGCGCTTTGCGCCGCGTCGACCCCAAAAAACTCGCATTTGCATCGGCAAGTCGGCCCCGTCGTCTTTCTTCAGCGAACATATGCGCTAACGACTGGAATACATCGTAATTGCCAATAAACATGATAAAGGATTGTTGTTCTCCGATTCTCTCTCTATCTGCACCATTAAACCGCTCTAATCCGTCCTGCTACACGATTTCGAATAATGCATTCTGATGTATAACGTCAAGCGAACGCTTCAAACGCGAACTGCATATATTTGTAAAACGAAATTGGATCAGCTAATGGCCGTACTAAACATTTTTCAACTTTTAGACCGCCGCCGACCCATTATGCTCCCAATAAAAAATGTGTAGATGTAATCTGAGTTGAAATGGATTTCCGCAGCAGAGCCGGCTTTTTTCCCCCGAACTAGGACAAAATAACGTCCATTAGGCAGACATTATAATGGGCCGAGCATTAATAAGTTAATGCGTCCGCGCGAATCTCACGAGGTACAACAAACAACAACAATAACAACAACATATTCCTATTGTTGTAACGCGATATCCCATTCTGCACGTTCCCCTAACAAAGCTTATTAAGGGCCAAGACAATGCCTCCTCGGATACATGATATCAATATATAACGAAGCCCATTTGGATAACGACCGAACTTTTCCCGCGTCCCGGACCTCCCTCTCCCGTTTTGCCCGTTTCAAAATTAAATTGACACGTTTCGGGTCTCCTAACTCTTATACAAACGTTTGTGGTCGGTAATGGATTATCTCTCTCCTTTGTTGCCGGCCAATTTTAGCTCCGACCGCGTCCCCAATTATTTACCGAAATTTATTTTGCCGTTTCTCCGAATCGGTAATGATGTGCCCTTTGAGACGGTGCCCCGAAAGGACGACCTTGAAAATTTTCGGAATAACGCGTAGCCCTTCCCCAAGTGCCATTCGTCATGCGCCGCCAATGTTCCCAAATTAGAAATAAATTTCGAATGGAACGTGGGGGGATTGTTTACCAGTCTGAAAAGTTTCCATTTAAAAAATTTGGGAAAGAGCTCGAGAAAACTACTGCTCGTTTATTGGCTTCGGAAATTTTTTCCTCTCGCTAGTTTATTTTTTTTTTGTAGCCGGGCGAAGTTTGTCAACTTCGGTAAAAGTTTTGTCATAAATCGTTTCGGCAATCAGTTAAATTTTGCATAAACTAAAACAAGAAGGGAGTGCTTTCGGCTTTGTGAAAGTTTTTTTTTGGTGGATGGGGTTAGTTGTCAATTTTAATAATCGAAGTAATTTAATTAAAAGTCGTTGATAATTGATAATAGAATGGAACGTTTAAATAATTGAGTTGTATTTATTTTTTTTTTTTGACACACTGATGGCCCCAAAAATTTATTTATTGATAATTATTAATTAAAAAATTCGTGAGACGATTGATGTAAAAAAATAAAACAAATAAAGACACTTCTTTTTCTGTATTTGTTGTGTTGAAAGTTTTTTAGATTTCTTTAAGGTCTGATTTAATTTTTTTGGTCCCGAATTAAAAAAGCTTAGATAATCCAATTAGCAATGACTGTTAATTAGAAGTAAAATAAGATTTCCATGTAATTGAGCTAGATTTAATTTTGTTTCGAAATAAGGTAAAAGACCCTGTTATTGGCACTGACCCGGTTTCTGACACTTTCAACTTTACTTTGAATTAATAAAAAGAAAATTACCTCGAATTGATAAATTAATTTTTTCAAAATTAGAATAAATTCATCGTGTACCTATTTGATGACGATATCAGTTACAAAAAAAACTCACTTAATATAAAATATAATTTAAGCTCAGAGTGACTGTGAAAGCCATTTTTTGGTTATAGTATAAGCAATTGACAGAAGAGCGTTCGACTATTGAATTAGTGATTTAATCATCATGTAAGTATACAAATATTATAAAAAATATATGGTTCGATTAATAATTAACTACTCTTTGTTTTTAAATGTTAAAACATCATAGTAAATTATATTTTATTATTAAAATAAGAGTGCCAATAACTAGGCTCAATTTTATAGGTATATTACAGTTATTGACACTCAAATTTTAACCTGTATTATGTTTACGTATTTGTTTTTATAATATTTAATTTTATTATTTTAATTATTTTTGTGTTGAAAGAATTAACATTTTATTTATAATAAATTTAAATTTGATAATGTATAACCTAATAAATGACGAATAATTTTGACATATGGAGTGTCAGAAACTACAGCAATAAACATTTTAAGTGTCAGAAACTGGGTTTCAAACATTACTTTTTAAAACATTAATTTAAATTATTAATCCGCTTCAAATAATTATTTTACGCATATGACCTTTTCTAGAAATCGTGAACTTATATATGAAAAAAAAATTAATTATTTAACCCCTTGACATACAAAGAAAACCGAATTTGATGAGTCCGAAAAAAACTATTAATTTGGCTCAACTTAACTGTTATGAGCATACACAAATAACATAAAATAAATAATTAATAGTTTTAAAATATTTTGAAATATGTAGAGCAGTGTTTCCCAATCTTTTTTAACATTCCCCTCCTAAGTCATTCTAAAATTTTGATGCATATAATAAATAACATATAAATATTTTTTTATATTTAAAAATTGAATTATTCTATAAATGAAGCTTAATTACAACTTGTTCAAGACACAAGATTTAGGTTTTAGCAAGAAATCACTAGGAAATTATTAAGAAAAAGAAACAATAAGTAAATTTTAAAAACATAAACTAAAAAATATTTTTATATCGATAGCTCGAATTTTTGATAACGCGAATTATTTTTAGTTTCTCTTCAACTTCGACCTATCGAGGCTTGACTGTATTTAATTTTATAAATTTAATATTTCTGAACAATTAAGATAATTTATTTATTGAGTTTTCTCCAATATTAATTTTATTTGAGTAAATTAATGATCTTCAAAGTTTTTTGAAAAACCACAAATTTTGTATTTACTCTATTTGAGTTTTCTGAAAATACATAATAATTTTTTCATCAAAATTTCCTTTTAAATTTACCGAATAAAGTTTTGTTTTATTCAATTTGTGTTATACAAAAAAAATTGATAATTAAAAATTTCTAAAGTTCTTAAATATATTTTAAAAATTTTCCAAGTTATTAATTTATTTAATTTGAGTTGTCTAAAACTTAAAATAATTTATTCTTCGAGTTTACTTTAATAATTTTGCTAAATGTTTAAAACTGAATTTCATTCTATGTAAAAAAAAACCGGTGCATGTACGTATGTACGCACGTTAGAAGTAATACTTCTTTGGCGCGACTAAATTAAATATAACAACGCGCTATGTTGCGCTTGTGTATAGCTAGACCAGTGGTTATCAAACTATATGTTACTGGGCATATGTCGTTTTATTTGAATACATTGCTATTTCCTTTTAAATCCAAAAGTAATTTAAACAAATTGAATAAATACGAAGATGTGCGCGTTCGAGCGAAAAGTGGCACATTTTCGAGCGAGGAAGCAAATGAAGCGCGACGCGGGCGGCGCGCTTCATTTTCCGAGATCGGAAATGTGCCACTGCTCGAACGCGCACACTCGGCTTTAAGCACACTTTACAAGAATTAATTTACTCTCTGGACAATTCGCAATTAAATATTACAGAATTATATTAATAACAAAATTCCCAAATCGCCAATTTTGTGCCTTTTAACAAAATTATTGTTGAAAACAAACTTTTTTCGGAACATAAAATTGAATACAGTTCTTGACGTCTTAGACCCGTCAAAATCTACATTGACACTCTAAACGATTGACGTCTCCTAGACGTCATTGTATGTTAAGTGGTTAAATTAATTTTTTTATAAGTTATCGTGTTAAAACCTCAGCTGTCACTCTGAAAGTGTCAATAACTGGGTCTTTTACCTTAAAGCTCCGGAACTAAAAAAAAGCAGCACCAAAGCTCGGTTTTGTTCGACTCAAAAATTTTATTTACGCTCATACATGTTTAGTACCGCCAGCATTGTCTTTCACCCCTTTATATCGTCTCATTCTTATTCGGCAGTCTAACATCTTTTATATTCATATAACGATTTCGAGATTTAGACAGTTTCCTTTATTTCTTCCCCCTACTAACTTTACGCTTTTTGAGGCCATTGTCGTTTCATATTTAAAGCTTTCCACCCGCAATTCCCTTCGTTTTTTTTACGTTCCCTATTTATATTTGAGGTGGTACAAATTTTAACGTCGCCCCGCTCGTCGCGGCGCGCGCGGGGGAGCTTACGAATGCGCTTTTGCGTATTTTCGAGAAAACACGATCGTAATTAAAAAAAGTAAGCGCGCGCCACAGTTCGGCTCCCATTCGCAGAAGTCTTTATTTGCACTGTTAATTGGAATACAAAGAATTTAATTCGTAAATTCTGGTTCGAATGCCCTTCTTTTTCTTCCCCCTCGCTCCGTTCGCAAAAAATAAAATGTTTTGGGCGGGCAATGCTAATCGCCGGGCTTTAATAACCAAATTAAAATTCAAATGCGGCGCGTATAAAATTTAAATTAAGACATGAGTGGAGGGTGATGCGGGTAGGTGGTTTTCGCGATGTGAAAACTCAAAAATACATTTTCAACGGACCCCGACGAGCAACAGTGATAGATTACTCTTCGACATGGAAAAAAAATGCTCTCGGAACGTATTAATCATTTTATTATTCGCATTTCAATCGATATTAGCTTTATATTAACGCAGAAAAGAATAACAAACCCGTCGCTATTGACCTTTTATGAAAAGGAAATAAGCGTGATATAAACTGACAAGTCGCCGTGATATATTGCTGATTGTCAATCTAAAATCCATTGTAGTTCTGTGCCATTGTATTTTATGTCAACCTCCCTAATAACAGCAATCACATTTTAGTTTTCGTTATTGCAGGGGGGTCCTTCTGCAAGGTAAACAGCAGCTCGAAGAAGCCATACAAAGTTATCAACGCGCCATCCACTTCAGACCATCGTTAGCCCGTAAGTATTTTCGCCCTCCACCCTCATTTATTAAGCAAACACCCCCCCTTACACTCCCTTTATGCCCGATAATAAACAACCCAAGAGTGCACCTTCGTGTACGATAAATAACAACCCTTTTTCCGTACAAAGAAACCAATCGATGCGAACGTGAGATAATTTTTTTGTTCTCCAAGAGAAAAAAGAGAGGGCGCACCATTAAGAGATTTGTTGGACTTTGTAATTTAATCAACGGGTCGCCCTCGTAAAATATGAGCACGAATGCAAAATACGGTTCTAAGTTGAGGAAGTTTAACGTTTTAAGTAAACAAGAAATAACTGTCTAATTGTTTGCTGGAAAATTAACCGCCCATCAAGTTTAATTGGCCGTCCATCGTCTTCCTTTAAGGAACCTCTCGATTTCGGAAGGAAAAGCCCCACGTTTATGCGGGAAATTAATTTTCTTTAAAATAAATATGGGGTTTTACGAGGGCGCTTTTTGAATCCAACCGAAAGGATTGGTTTTTTAATGCGACCGCGTTATATGGGACCGTTTCGCAGTGTGCCATTTTTAAGTTTCATAATGCTCGAGATTTATTTAAATTTAAACATGTCTAAAATCGAAATAATAAATTATTTTTTTTAAATTAATTTTATCTGAGCAGAACACAATTATTGTTTTGTAAATTTCGCTCTTTTAATTGATTTATTTGGCCAAGAGTCGACCAAATATTTTTGAATTTGATTGTCGAAAAATGTCTAAAGCTGAAATCAAAAATGAGAGAATTTTGATTGTGTTTTGAAAATGAAATTTGAAGGAACTACGATTTTTTTATTAGCATTTTGGAATTAATTGTAAAAAAATGTTTTGACAGTTATTTTAGTTTTAATTTAATTCAAATTGGTATTTATGATTATAAACAAAGCCATTCCAATTATTTTTTTTGCGTAATTCACAAAATTAATTTTTTTTTACATCGGGTTCGTCGCTTGTTACGCATTGGTATCTCCAACAGGGCGTTACAAAAAAATTCGTAGCTCCGCTTTGGGTCATTGAATTTTGACGATTTTTTTTTTAAAAGAAAGCCAAAGGATGGGGGTATACATCTCTAAAATATTAATAAGATATCTCCGCGAAGTTCGTTAGAACACGACCCCAAAGTGAAGGGTGTTTTACGTTAGAAAAACCTATGATTTTAATAGTGAATTGAAGTTTTTTACAAAGTTCTATTAAAAAAATCGTAGCTCCGCTTTGGCTTATTCAATGTTGACAATTTTTTTAAAACAAAGCCAAAGGATGGGGCTACACGTGTAAAAAACATTATCAAGTTATCTCTACGAACTTTGTCAAAAAATGACTTTGCAACTAATGGTTTTCTTACGAAAGATTTGCAATTAAAATCATAGGATTTTAAAACTGAATTGAAGGGTTTTAGTAAAAAAATCGTATCTTCCGTTCTACTTATCGTATTTCAACAAATTTTTTTTCAATCGAAAGCTAAAAGATCTGCCTAAACAGTTGTTTAACATTTTTAATAAATATTTGCACAATTTGTTAGAAAATGACCAAGAATTTCGATGTTTTCAATTAAGGATTGCACAAAGCAAATTATAATTCAAGTTCTGCTCAATAAACGCTAGTAATTTTTCTTTTAAACATAAGTCGACAGATTGGGCCAAAGGCTTGCGTAAAAACCCCAAAAGTCTGACCGAAAAAATTATTTTAAAACGCCCCCTTCACAATTTCACTTAAAAAGCAAATTCGTGTGTGCTATTAAATAATTTTTCTTTGTAATGATTGAAGGCAATGCTTTTACAAGATTCTTTAAATAATTGATTACAAAAAATTGAGCATACCTTTAGCTCTTTCGTTTTGCATTATTAAAAATAACTAAGTTTGGTACTAATTGCAAGCAATAAAAAACGTTTGGGGGCGTTTTATGCTTTGCCTTTGTATTAAAGCTAAAAATGTAAATAAAAGAAAACGTCAGAAACGATTACCATGAAAACATAATAAGCGGTTGAGTATTAAAAGTTATGTTTAATAAATCGACGTCGGTACCGGACACAAAAGGGGGGCACTAATTGAAATAATTTGTTATTTCGATTCTTTTTTTCCCCGAAAAATGTTTGTATAGTTGTACGAACGCTAATTACAAAGCTTTGGCACGACCGAAATCGTCCTACGTACGTTATGTACCAACACAAATACATATGTAATGTTTATGCGGCACTTGGTCAGAACGTGACTATCGGAAAACGTTTAATATAACATTAATTCGTTCCCCGAGCTCTTTTTCCCCGAAGATAATGGCGATAGGCATCCGATGCATCCACGTAAGTGCGTAAAAGATTGCCCTCGACCTGCCTTCGAGGGCAATTTATGTATCCGAACTACATTAATAGATTACGTGTAAAATGTTTCGCGAGTTGTCCCTCGAAAAGTTTCGAAATCCGCGGTCTGGCTTCGCTCCTTAAGAAAAGTTGAGTAACTCTAATTCCCGAGATTCGCCGTCGAAATAAAATATGAAATACTACTAAATGTAGATTAGTTTTATTTCGCGCATACATTTTCCAGTCCAGACCGTCGTTTAATTTAACTGGATTTCCATAAGAAGTGTTAATTACAAGAACTTCTATCCTTCGTAGTCGGTAACAGATTATATATTCATGAATCTTGTTCCACACCCCCCTCTTTCGCCCGCCGTCGCCCTTGCAGGAGCGAAGGCAACCTTTACGGAAACTTAACGTCGTTATATTAAAATTTCATTATGGAAATTGTAATAAATAAATCCACTGTTCAATTCCACTTCCGGATTTTACGCAGATTTAGTCAAACAGCAACTTTGTGCGAATTTATTATTCCAATATTGAAAAAAAGAAGAAAGAAACGAACTGCAATTTGTACTTAACTGCTTCCAACCCACTTTAGACCGACCGGCAATTTAAATTACTTTAAAGCAGTGTTTCCCAACCTTTTTTTTAACATATCCCACATAAGTCGTTCTAAAATTTAAATGCTTTCCTATGTAACATAAATATTTTTGAAGTTATACTTCTTTTGGCATTTTGAGAGTAAAATAATGAAGTAATAATAATGAAAATTCGACAGTTGAAGTCAGAAAGTAAATTAATACTTGTGAATGAGGCTTAAAACCGAGTGTGCACGTTCGAGCTCGAAGTGGCACATTCCGATCTCGGGAAAATGAAGCGCGCCGCTCCGCGTCGCGCTTCATTTGCCTCCCTCGCTCGGAAATGTGCCACTTTTCGCTCGAACGCGCACATCTACGCATTTATTCGATTTGTGTAGTTCAATTTTCGCTATTTCCAATGAAAAATTTAAATGTAGCTTAATAAATATCGATTTTTAGTTTAAAAACGTATTTTTACCATAGCAATGAGTGGGAGCGAGCGAAAAGATATGATAATCGCATAAGTGTGAGTGAGAGGGAACGATTTAAATTATTTAACTGATTTTTTCGGATGAGCACATATCCCGCATTGATTGGATTTGTCTAATTTTGTTTTTTTTTATTAAATTTAGTGCAACAAATTAAAAATTGAAATTAACTCCTAAATAGAGTTTTGTAATTTGTACTTCAAATTATTTAGAAAGTAAATTAATTATTGCGAATCGTGCTTAAAGCCGAGTGTGCACGTTCGAGCTCAAAGTGGCACATTCCGATCTCGGGAAAATGAAGCGCGCCGCTCCGCGTCGCGCTTCATTTGCCTCCCTCGCTCGGAAATGTGCCACTTTTCGCTCGAACGCGCACATCCTCGTATTTATACAACTCATCTTTGCACGTGGTTACATTTAATTTAGTTACACCGAAGAAGTATAACTTCTAATGCGCGTACATGCGTACACGCACCGAATTTTTTAATTTTGTATTTAAAAATTGAATTATTTTATATATGAAGCCTAATTATAACTTGTTCACTATGAAGTTATTAAGAAAAAAGACAATAAATAAATTTTCAACACATATAATAGGTAGATAAGTAAAAATCAAGTACGTTTTCAAATTGCCCCCCTAAACCGTTAACTTGCCCCCACGTGGGGCGCGGGACCCACGTTGGGAAGCACTGCTTTAAATGCATTCGAGTGATTTAAACTTCCAGCATCAGTTTCCATTGATTTTAGTTTTAAAAGAATAATTAAGTGCTTTACAAGTTTCTCGAAAGGAGCTTTTTCAGTATGGAAGTGCGCTTTTCGTGTCTGGCGAAACGTGCCCGCTCATTTTAGATTTTTTTTTGCAATATGAGGAAGCGTCCCCAGATATTATTTTATGCAAGACGGACCGAGGTTTGGCATTTTTGTGTTTTCGATAACATTTATTAAGTGCAAGCTTTAAATCGAAGAAAACCTCATCCGAACAAACTGTTATTATTGTTTTTTTTAAACAATTATTTTTTGGTTTTGTAAAGCACTTAAAGAAGTTTGTTCCAAGTACAATAGTTGCAGCCCTTTATATTTTTAAAAACGTAGATGCAGATTTAAAGGAAAAATAATTATATTTTTGTTTAATTTTTTATAGAAAAATTAACGGTGCTTTATTTCTCCTCGTTTATATGTAAAAATCCAAATTTTATGACTGTGTAAATTATTATAAGAATGCCCAGCAATAGAAAAATGAAAAAATTGTTAAATGTAGGAGAACGTAAATGCAGATTTAAAAGAAATTCAACTATCTATTTCTTTAATAATTAAAAAAATAAATTGTTCTTCTAGCACGTACTTTTACTACACTTATTTTATAAATAAATCGAAATTTTTAGTGTGTATGTAAAATATGTAAAAAATACACAGCTCTTTATGTCTCAAAAAAAAACATTGATGCAGATTTGAATGAAAAATAATTAAATTTTGTTTAATCTTCTATAAAAAAATCGCACTTTCTTTATTGTTTCATTAAAACGAAAAAAAAGTCTAAAATCCTTATTTAAAAATAATCCTAATAAAGCGATAACGTACACCCCTTTAAACCTTTAAAAAAAACGACGCAGCTTGACGTAAAAAGCGCCCTTCTTTATTTAATTTTTAATTACCCGACCTTAGAACTATAATTTTCAATTTTGTAACAACACATAGCTTAATAAAACCCTCAAAAAATCCAAACTGCGCACATCTAACATTATAACACTTATATTATGTAATTTTAAGGCGCCCATAGGGGCCCTAAAGCTCGCAAACGCATCCGAATGATTCCCATCAATTTTTCCGCAATCAAAGCCCCATTAATTTTTCGAGGGGCGCGATCGACGCCCCCAACTAAAATGTGGCAAGATTTAAGCCGACGCAAATTTTGAACTTTCCGAAACTAAGCACGGCTCTAAAACTTAGTAAGGAGTTAACGACCATAATCAGATATTAAAGCAGGTTTTCCATATCTCCATGAATTATTATTAAAATTCTAATTAACCTTTTGCGTAGGACTTTTAATTACATTCCTTCTTTTCGGGGCGAGTTTTGAAATAACAAAAGCGAAGGTTGCTTTTATTGCGCCCCGCTAAAAGTCTCGATTTAATTTTTTTATAATAAACAGCCCACATGTTCGTATATTAAATTTCGTTTCAATTTCGCTTTTTAATTCGATCAAAAATGCTCTTAGATTTTTTTCGAACGCAAAGCCAAACTCGAGACTTTTCGCGGTGGAAAAGCGATCGATGGGTTTTTCTTTCGATTTAAGGGCAACAAAGTGTGTGTGCCGGAATAAATTATGTAATTCGTTGTGTTTGCGGACGGTGGAATTAGCGTAAATATTGTATGAATTAAAGCGGAATTATTTTCTGTGTCTGCCTATAAAACGCTAAGGAACAATTACTTCGGGGGTATAATTTCGGAGCTTAAAGTACTTCGCGTCGTTTTTTGCTTAATTTCGTATTCATACGCCGGCTGGCAGACGGACATTTTTATCCTTTTTATTTTCAAACTATCTCGATGCTTCGTTTATTAAATTAATAACTTTTTTCCGAGCCGGAGGAAGGATTAACACTAGAACCGCGGCACAATTGGTCTTTCAACAATTAAATATTTATTGCAACGCATTTAATGCTTTTGAACAGTTTTTTAAAACAATATAAAATCAAAATTGATTGAAATTTATTTGTTTGATTTGAAAAAAAAAAGATTCATGTAAAAATTTAATAAAAACGAAGATGTGCGCATTCGAGCGAAAAGTGGCACATTTCCGAGCGAGGGAAGCAAATGAAGCGCGACGCGGAGCGGCGCGCTTCATTTTCCCGAGATCGGAATGTGCCACTTTGAGCTCGAACGTGCACACTCGGCTTTAAGCACGATTCGCAATAATTAATTTACTTTCTAAATAATTTTAAATCCAAATTACAAAACTCTATTTAGGAGTTAATTTCAATTTTTAATTTGTTGCACTAAATTTAAATAAAAAAACAAAAATAGACAAATCCAATAAATGCGTGATATGTGCTCATTTGAAAAAATTAATTAAATAATTTAAATCGTTCCCTCTCACTCACACTCATGTGATTATCGTATCTTTTCGCTCGCTCCCACTCATTGCTATAGTAAAATACGTTTTTAAACGTAAAATCGATATTTATTAAGCTACATTTAAATTTTTCATTAGCAATAGCGAAAGTTAATCTACACAAATCGAATAAATGCGTAGATGTGCGCATTCGAGCGAAAAGTGGCACATTTCCGAGCGAGGGAGGCAAATGAAGCGCGACGCGGAGCGGCGCGCTTCATTTTCCGGAGATCGGACATGTGCCACTTTGAGCTCGAATGTGCACACTCAATTTTAAGCACCATTCACAAAATTAGGCTAATAACTTATTCAAAAAATTTAATTATCCAAACTAATATTATAAAAGCGAAAGTAACTGTCTGTCTGTCTGTCTGTCTGTCTGTCTGTCCGTCTGTCTGTCCGTCCGTCCGTCTGTCTGTTACCTTTTCACGCCTAAACCACTGAACCAATTTAGATAAATATTATTTGGACATTTGAGCAAAAAGGTCTACTTTTATTTAGTTTTCGTTATAATAAGGCACTGTTTCCGGTTTCTTTTTTCCATGTAATAAAGCATTTCTCTGCTGCTATAAATAATAATTATCGATAGACCCGATCAAATGAATAACCGGACAGAAAAAAAGTATGGGTCTCCTATTAAAGGAGAAAAAATCCAATTTAAAAAGAAAAACAGTAATTATCAACTAAAATTGGGAAAAGTCATGTAATATGGCAGAAGTAAAAATACGATAAAATTGCGAAACGGTCAAAATGAGCGATTCCGCGGTTCTGGTGTTAACGCGAAAAAAGATAACTTCCGAAAATTGGAAATTTATGATCGACCGATGGTAATTTTAATAAGAAGGTCCCGATTTAATGGACCGCAGAATTAAATAGTAATTTTATTGATAGCGCAAGGTTTGGGGGTTTTAGGCAAAGCAGATTGCGCAGTAAAAAAACGATACAACCTCTTCGTGGAAGGAGTCTTTGAAAGAAATTTCCGTATTATATTTCCCGGCTTTGTAGCAGAGGAAAACGTAATATAAAAAAGCATTCTCTTAAAGATGCACATATATGATTTCCCTTATTCAAATCGAAGCCTTATCAGCTTTGATCGAGAATCAAAATCTACTCAGCGAGAATAAAAGAGGGAAAAAGGGAGGCGCGCGGGTCAGAATATTGATGAACATCGTCCGAAACGGTAAATTATCTTGCAATCAAAATCCCTTCAGAACCTTTTCATATTTTCCGAAGGAACAAGGTTTTCTAAGCCCGGCCCCGTATTCATTGCGAGCCCGTCCCAAAGGATCGCATCTTCATTTTGCTCGTGCAATAAAACTCCGCCACCGGAACGCGTTTTGCATAAAAATATGTCGAGGATGAAGAAGAGATTCCCGACTCCGGTCCAGATATGAATTGGCGTTATTAGGGAATCTGAATGTTAAATATCTGCTGCCGCTGCGACGAGCAAGTTTCGCGAATTGCTGCTCATTTATTGACGATTTCCTTTCTCGCCTTTCGGATTCCGCTTAAAATATTTAGGAAATTTCTTGGGCCATCATCGGAATTAATATTCATCGTTTATCGGGTGCCTTAATTTTTAATTAAATTTTTTTTCGGTAAGTAAATTAATTATTGCGATTCGAGTTCACAGTGGCACTTTTCCGATCTCGGGTAAAAATTGTATTTGTCTACATTAATCTTTCCTTTTCCAAAAAAATTGATTCAGTGCAATGAAGTGCTATTGGATTTTATTATAAAACACCCGTAAGTTAATTTGTCACCCCGGAAAATATGTAAATTGCATTCAAAACTTCCCATTTGTAAAATCCACATTCGATTACGCCAAAATGGGGACAAATAATGGCCCAAAAACAATTTCGACTTTGCAATCGTAAAGTGCGGCCAAAAGTGCCCCAAGAATGTTTTTGCAGAATCAATTTATCTCGACTAATAAAAAAGTTATAACAATTAAAGATTACTCAAAATTGTTCGTTTTTAATAATTTCGTTTTTTGTAAATAACTTCGCGGTTCTTTAAAATAATCCTAGACAATTATATATCGTTAAATTAGAAAAAAAATAAGCTTTTCATTTCTGCTTAAATCGAATAGGGGTGCCATTTGAAATAACAAAGTTGGTGCCGAAATGGGGACAAATAATGGCCCAAAAAATTTTTTGATTTCAGAATCGTAAACTACGCAAAAAAGTGTCTTAAGAAAGTTTTTACAGAATGAATTTATCTCGACTAATAAGAAAGTTAGCAAAAAGGGTTTTCCGTGAAAAACCTCGACAAAATGGCGGAAACTCTTTTAGGCTTCGAAATGGTTTTTATTAAATATCTCCGTTGTTTTTAAAGATTTTCCTAGACTGTTTGGTGTCGTTGGAATCGTAGAGAAATAAGCTATCCAATAAACTCAAAATCAGATACAGCGCCTACTTGATTTAACGAAGTTAGAATCTATAGCGGCGCAATTAGAAACCGCACAACAAATCTAAGTTCACCAACGTAAAGAGCGGAAAAAAGTGCCCTAAGAAAGTGTTTTTAGATTTAATTTATTTTAATAAATAACAAAGTTACAGCTGTTCAAAGTCTAATAAGTTCGAAAACTGACATGTTCATAGCGCCTTTATAAAAAATATCTTCGTTAAATCGTGGAGAGACCTATTTAGTTAAATTTAATTCTCTTTCCACTAAGTATAAATTCCGGAAGGGATAACGAAATGAAATTTTTTTTTCTACTGCCCATTGGAATAATAAAGCTTCAAATTTCGTGTTGGGAAATGCGACACTTTGAGCTCGACCATGCACAATAATTAATTAATATTTTTAAAAATTATAAAATCGCAGTGGCGCACGCTAAAGTTTTTTCTTAGAACTTCGTCTATATTCCTCAATTTTGCGAAAAATCTTTTCACTTATTTCATTAAGGAATTTATCTGCAGCCGGGTGGCCCTTTCCTTGGGTACGGGTTTATCTAAAAGGGAAGTACGGTAATGCGAAGAAACGATCCGAGGCGACAAAAGGGAGAAGAGCTACGATATGGAATATTAAGCGAAGTGACGAGACGCCGCACGGAAATGCGAAGAGCTCGGAGACAGAAAACAGGAAAGAAAGCTGCCGTATAAATAATGTTCAAGTTTTGCATTTGAGTTCCTCCGCGCCCGTGGGAAAGAAGAACAACAATAAAACATTTAGGGGGCAAAAATGGGAATCAAAAAGCAAGTCACGCGTTCCTCTAAAATATGGCCGAAGCCGGGAAAGTGTTTGATAATGTGCTGACTTATACGCATTTATCAAAATAACTGCTTAAAAACCCCTTTTTACAAAGGATAGAAATCGAGCTCCAGTTTCTATTTGCATGGATCGAATATGTCGAATTTAAAGCTCCATAACAAAAAACCGCATGCAAATCAACATATTCAAACGCTGTCGACTAAAGCGAAGAACCCAAATAAAGGGGAATCCTTTTTTGCTCCCGAAGCATTACCCGTCACAATAGCGTTCCGGTCCACTTCAGCCCTCCGATATTTCCGGGGTCCGGTGCTTCTCTTCCTCCGGAACACGATGCACCACTCACTTCGCCGCTAATTAACCGCACTCGCAAATAAATTAGTTTCATGTCTTTCTCGCTCTTGGAGAACTTTTTTTTTTCCTCGGTCTTTTTGAGATTTTTCTCTGCACGTCTACGACCGGGCAATGATTCGGTTTTTTAGACTTTTGGCCGAGCTTTTAACATAAATAATGCAACTCCGCCACTTATGAAAGCAATACAAGAATAACATTTCTATTTTTCTAAAGGATTAAAGTAGTCGCTTGGTGTTTGTGTCCCTATTCAACTGGTTTAGTTTTGAAAATGCTCTAATTTTAGGTGTAATCAAAAAGGTGGGGGTCCCTGGGACCCACCAGAATACAAACTTTTATCAAATTTAAATAATACTTTTGTTAAACTAAATTATTTATAATTACTGTTTTTGAGAAATGTACTTTTAAAAAGGAAAAGGAATTGACAATAAAATGTTGTGAAATCATTATAAAACCTAATATTTACATACTAAATAAGTCCCAATTCTGAAACTAAGCAAGTTATACTAATGCAGTGTTAACATTTCAATTCTGGAGATGATTTTAGTTAAGGATAATGATTTTGGTAATTTTATTTCGGTTAGAAAAGATTTTGACAATGCACTACTAGTAAATCATTTGAAAATCGAAGATTTAAGTACCAAATAAGTTCCTAACTCTGAAACTAAGCAAGACATACTAATGCAGTGTTCAAATTTTAATTTTGGGGATGATTTTATATAAGGGTAGTGATTTTGATAATTATAATTCAGCGAGAAAAGAAATTGACAATGCAGTTCTATAAAATCATTTGAGAACCAAAGGTTTAAGTAATAAATAATTTCACAACTTCGAAACTAAGCGAGATAAACCAATGCAGTGCTAAAAATTAAATTTTGGGGATGATTTTATATAAGGGTGGGGATTTTGGTAATTATAATTCAACCAGAAAAGAAATTGACACTGAAGTCCTGTGAAATCATTTGAAAACCAAAGATTTAAATAATAAATAAATTTTTAACTTTGCAATTAAACAAAATATACTAATGCAGTATCAAAATTTAAATTCTGTGTAAGATTTTATATGAGGGTAGTGATTTTGGTAATTATAACTCAACCAGAAAAGAAATTGACCATGCAGTTCTATAAAATCATTTGAGAACCAAAGATTTAAGTAGTAAATAATTTCTCAACTTCGAAACTAAGCAGAATAAACCAATGCAGTGTTACAATTTGAATTTTGGGGATGATTTTATATAAGTATAAGGATTTTGATAATTATAGTTCTACCAGAAAAGAAATTCAGAATGCAATCCTATTAAATCGTTTGAACACCACTTATTTAAGTAATAAATAATTTCCTAACTCCGAAATTAAGCGAGACAAATCAATGCAGTGTTAAGATTTAAATTCTGGGGATGATTTTATATAAGGGTAGGGATTTTGGTAATTATAATTCATCCAGAAAAGAAGTTGACACTGAATTCCTGTGAAATAATTTGAAAACCAAAGATTTAAATACTAAATAAGTTCTAACTCTCAAACTAAGCAAGATAAACCAATGCAGTGTTAAAATTTCAATTTTGGGGATGATTTTATATACGGGTAGTGATTATGGTAATTATGGTCCGACAAGAAAAGAAATTGACAATGCAGTTCTATAAAATCATTTGAGAACCGAAGATTTAAGTAATAAATACTTCCCCAACTCTAAAAGTAAGCAAGATATACCCAAGCAGTGTTAAAATTTGATTTCTGGAGATGGTTTTACATAAGGGTAGTAGGTTTGGTAATTATATTTCAACCAGAAAAGAATTTGACACAATCGTTTGAAAATTAATAAAATTTTGCATTTGAACTAAAAATAGACCATGTTTCTTTGATTATTTTAAAGGCTTAATTGTTGCAAATGTAATATAACTATATATGTACATAATAGTTAAAAGTCCATATTTTTTGGCATTTTAAACCGCGTTATTATAGCTTTGTTATTAACAAAGTTATTAACATTTCAATATGCAGTAAAAATTAAATTTTTGCATTTGAACTAAAAATAGACCATGTTTCTTTGATTATTTTAAAGGCTTAATTGTTGCAAATTTAATAAAACTATATATGTACATTATAGCTAAAAGTACATATTTTTGGCATTTCAAACCGCGTTATTATAGCTTTGTTATTAACAAAGTTATTAACATTTCAATATGCAGTAAAATTAAATTTTTGCATTTGAACTAAAAATAGACCATGTTTCTTTGATTATTTTAAAGGCTTAATTGTTGCAAATTTAATAAAACTATATATGTACATTATAGCTAAAAGTACATATTTTTTGGCATTTTAAACCGCGTTATTATAGCTTTGTTATTAACAAAGTTATTAACATTTCAATAAGCAGTAAAAATTTAATTTTTGCATTTGAACTAAAAATAGACCATGTTTCATTGATTATTTTAAAGGCTTAATTGTTGCAAATTTAATAAAACTATATATGTACATTATAGCTAATAGTCTATATTTTTGGCACTTCAAACCGCGTTATTATAGCTTTGTTATTAACAAAGTTATTAACATTTCAATATGCAGTAAAATTAAATTTTTGCATTTGAGCTAAAAATAGACCGTTTCTTTGATTCAATGTTAAAAATTTTAAAATAACTACTGCAATAATCAAGTACTAATTCAATGCGGAATATAAAACTTAATTTGTTATAAAATAATTATTCCCATTCTATTTATAAATATTTTTTGAGCATTAAAGCTTCCTAATCGAAAATCGTTGAAGTAAAATTAGCCCTTATTTTTATAAAAATATACAATTAAGTCACTAATTGCAAGTTCATCAATCCGTTGAAACGTATTACATTTTCAACTTTAGTCCTTAATAAATTTTAACATCAAAATAAGTCTTTTATTTAAAACTGTGCACCCCTTGTTCAAAAGATAAATCAATTCAAACAAGTTTGTCATTAAAAAAGGAGACAAACAACAACACCGGACTTTTAATTTTGCGTTTTAATGGAGTTGCATTATTTTTCGGATGCAAAAACTGAAACGTAGGTGGCGAGGCTCCTGCAACCCTTCGATTTTTAGTTCGGTATGCAAAAGCAACCCTTGCGAAACATGCAGCCGGTCGATGCAACCGACAAATCGTAGATTACTAAACCGGAAACTGCTACCTCTGCAAATTTGCAGTCCACTAATCTCTTCTCTGCCAATAATCTTCATCATTCTGACATCGAGCTCGTTTCGTTTATTGAATGAATATATAAAAGGCGTCCCGTATTACCAAACGAATCTTGTTAGAAGGTCTCCGAATTAGGACGCGAAAGAGAGGAATTAAGTTCCGCGACCTCAAGATTGCGCGCATTTTTTTAATAAACAAACTTGCAGGGTAGGTAAATTTAGAAATAATCCTCGCAACATCTGTTCCGAAAACGGAGGAAATCCATACTCATTTAGAATGACTTCGTGCGCGCATTTTTTTATGCTACTTTGTTGGAAGGGAAAATTTCGCTAGATTACATCAAAATGATGTACTTTATTAAATGTTGCATAATGTGCCATAACAAGACCTACCTACATAAAATGTAATTACAAGACGGGCTTCGCACGAAACGAGATTAAAATTAGTTTTTGATTAGTTTATTTTCGAATTTCAATTTTAAAACGCGCGCCACACTCCCAAGTCCCGGCTCTCGTTTTATTTTTTCGGTCGCTCGAACTTTAAAAATTAAACAAGGAAGCGAGCGCGGACCGCCGACAGAATAAAAGTAAAGTCGACGGCGGCAAGCAAACCTTCGCATTTATTTATAAAACAACGGGAATGGGACGGAATTATTTTTAACCCCCCTAAAAAAAGCGAACAATAGGGATGGAGATTAATAATTTTCTTTATGGCGTCGTGCTTTAAAGTAGGCAATATATTTTTTTTATATATAAAACGCCGTGCGGAATTTAAAGTGAAACGTTCGAATTTTTCTTTGTAACACATGACAGCAATTCTTGTAACGTAAATTAATTTCTGCGTTGCGCAACGATAATTTGTTTAAATATTTTCCCTTTGTGCGGAACGCGTGTATTATTTTAATGGAACCTACAGTAGATAGCATTGTTCTTTAATTTGAGGTTTCGGAGAACGGGTTTTAGTTTAAAGCGGTTTTTAAATGGCGTTTTACGAATGCGTTTTGTGGGCCCGGGCCTGTACCAAAATCCGGATCTAAGCAAGTATAATATATAAGAAAGTACATAGGCAATATAAAAAAATCACAGTTTCAATAAAAAATAGAAAAACCACTGCAATAACTTTAAGTCGTTTTTTTTTGAATTTGAATTAATATTTGATTAAATTTTAATGAAGTGTAATGTACATTTATAAATTCAATGAATGTTACTTAAGAAATTTTTTTAGAATGAAAATTACATGTTTATTAAACAATTTAAGGCGTTCCTGTAATAGAATTGATTTATTTCTGTTTTGTAGCTGTAAAATTTGTAGTTTTCAATTAAGGTTTTGCTATGTAGTATTTATTAGTGCAGTGGTTTTTCTGAAAGAAAAATTGTGTCCTACCTTGGTGCTGATGGGGCCCCTGCAGGCTGCTGGAGAAGGCTATCAACCCGCCAAGAACCTCAAACTAACGAGCCCGATATTAACACTCCCGTTTATTTCTTTAAATTATGTTGAACTTAGTTTTAGAGAAAAGAAATCACAAAGTTTTTAAGCGAACGGTTAAGCTATTATTTAAGGGACGTTTTGATTATACTGGGAGGGCATTAAACGGTTATAGAACTACGATTTTCAAAAACGCGCACTACCCGAAAACGATCAAAACGTGTGTAGTTTGAGGGTGGAAGGGACGGCCCAATCAGCAGTGAATTCCTTCTGAAATAAAAAAATCTTTATTAAAATCAATAGAAATTAATTTTTAAAAAGGGGAAATGAGTAAGCTCTTAGATCCATCTATTATCTCTCAAAGCCCAAAAGGCATCTCCATACTTAAATCATTAGTACAAAAAAAAATTAAAAGTCTTCTCGAAATTCTCCAAAGAACCAGTGGGAACGAAAGCTGGTAAAAAATTATTTTTTTAAAAATTAAATTATTGGCCTAAATCATTGTGAATCGTGCTTAAAACTGAGTGTGCACATTCGAGCTCAAAGTGGCACATTCCGATCTCGGGAAAATGAAGCGCGCCGCTCCGCGTCGCGCTTCATTTGCCTCCCTCGCTCGGAAATGTGCCACTTTTCGCTCGAATGCGCACATCTTCGTATTTATTGGATTTGTTCGTTAAAACAAAGAGAAATCCAACACGTTCAATTATTAGGTAACGTTTTTTATACATTTTTTAAGCCCCCCGAATTCTAAGCACACCATAACATTTTTGTACCCCCTTAAAATTAATAATTCTTCTATTATATTACTTAATTTTTTATACATTAGTATATAAAAAAATAAATAACAAATTCAAAAATATATTGATTGTTATGACTTTAAATAAGTATTATAAAATAGTTGAAATATTTAACATGAAATTTAAAAGGTAGTAATAATTAATTAATTAATTGATTGGCACTTCAATGCTAGAAAAATCTAAAGATGTTTATTTATTAGTCGACGTTTTGAATTATTAATTAAAATAGTCAGAATTTATTAAAAAACAATTTTCGGTTATTCTACCAAGTTTGCCAAAACCCATCGAAAAATTTGAAATTGTTTTACTAAGCCGTTTAAAAGTTATAACAATTTTTATTTATAACGAATGTACACGTACTAAATGAATAACATGCCGTCAACTAATTTAAAGTGGAAAAATAATATTGAAATAATAACTGGAAAAATTTCTAAATTTGTAATCTAATATATTAATTATTTAGAAATCATATAAGCAATTAATATTTAGTATTTCCCAAATTGTTTATAAAGAAAAAAATAAAAATAAGAAATATATAGGTACGCTATTATTGGAGGCAGAATTTGATATACCGAGTTATTTAAAAGTATTTTTAAATAATTCATTTCATTTATTTCAAAAATAAAAAAATAATGTATTGTTCTATGTAAAGTTGAAATCATAATCATTTAAGGGTTTTTTATAAACAGTTCAATGAGTGATTTTTTAATAAGCTGTTAATACTTGTGGCTGAATTAAACAAAGAGACTTACCGTCGGAGGCCAAAACCCGTCCGGAAGAATCCGAGCTTCGATGAGATGAATTTGGCCGACACTGCGGGCTCGCTTGCCGATAAAATGCATCAAACGATCGACGGTAAAACTCCACTACAGGAAACCGCTCCGAACGGACACCCATCTCTAACGAGAATTTTAACATTTTGCGGCTGAAAAAAATACAAGAAAACAATTTAATTAGACCCTCTTGTCGGCGGACACCCCCACAACAGAAAACATCTTTGGTCTCTCGATTGTCCCTTGGAGGGGCAATTTACTGTATCTGCAACGACTAATCCGATATCAAAAAGAATTGCGTTTAATAACAATACTTTTTTAGCTACTCATTTATTAAAAAGGTTTTTAAGTCGTTCCAAATATTTAGATGAACTACCCCAATCTACAGTAATAAAGATATTGAGTGCTTTAAAAGAGTTTTGGATGTGCACAATTTGAATGCGTTTAACGTTGTTCAACGCATTTATAAAATGATTCATCTGCAAGTGTTCCTGAACTTGCTGCTATCGACTAAAGAACGCCTTGCATTTAATGATAACCAGGGCCGGACGTTGATAAAATTCATAAAACCTTGATTTTTAAATTAGAGACTTGGTAAATTTAATTTTGGAAATGAACGTAATGAACGATTTCAATTAATTTGGTTTCAGTGTGCCGAATTTAAGAATTAAAATAACAACCGGTGTTATGACAATTTTGAAAAAATTCTGCTGCATCTTCCAAATCATTTTGCAGGTGAAACAAATGTGGATCTCTAAATTAAATAAAGAATCTTACCGCCGGAGGCCAGAACCCGTGCGGAAGAGTCCGAGCTTCGATGAGATGAATCTCGCGGTGACTGCGGGCTCGAGTGCCGATAAAATTCTTCGGACGATCGGCGGTGAAACTGTGCTCTTGGCAAAAACGAATCTGAAATTAAAACGAATTGTTTGTTTAATAATGTATTTTTTCTACTTATTTATTTCTAGGAATAAGTCTTATAGGATTAAAAGAGATCTTACCAAGTCTTTAGTCGTTCTGCTATTTTTTCTAAACCATTTCGCGTATAAAACGCAATAATTTGTCTAATTGCTTGTAATACTAACAATTAAACGTATGCACGCCTTTACTGCACGAACGCAGCCGAAAGAATGACTAAATTTGGCATTTTACATTTAATCAAGTCCTATAGTAAAAATGTGAAGCGATAACAGCCTTTAAACATAAGGCAATAGATACCAGAATCGTTCGAAATAGATTAAACGGAACACTTTAATCGCACTTGCAACTCCGATAAGGTTTTTTAAAAGGCCGACTTTCACCTATGCAGAACGCAAATTTGATTCGAATAAAATAATTCTAGAATATTCTTTAAACACCTCTTTTCAAAAATTGGAATTGCGCCTTTTGTGATTGCGATTTTGAAAATCTAATAACGCAGATCGATTTGCCTAATTTTGAATCATATGGTGGCACTTTTAAAAATGTCATTTAGGCCAAAATTGATGGAAAAATATTTTCTATGGAATTTTTTCCCACGTCACAGTTGTTGCAAAAACCAATGACGTAGCATTGTTACACATCGAACTCGAAGCACGTGTGCATGGGCGCCGGAAGAAGGATTTAACGGGGTGTACATGCACCCTCCTGCCAGGAAAAGAAATATGCTGAAAAAATCAAGGAATAATTTTTTTTTAATTAAATTCGGTGTACCAATAAAAACTTAAGACGTCTAGGTTGTTGCCCCAAATTTTTTTCAGCATCTTGTTAGTTTCCCCAGATCGATTTGCCCAATTTTTAATTCGCCTCCAAAAAAACAGAATTCGACGATCCGCAACCCCCAAAAAGTTTAGCAACCTCCACCGAACAAGCGCTACCCTTCCGGCTCAATTTTATTTTTCTTAAAAAAAAAGGCCCGAGCACACGTTTAAAACAAAAACGGACGCCACGAACGAACCTAACGAATAAACGTATAAAATAAGGGAGCCGTAAAAAAAGGAGCCGTAAACCATTTCGTTTTGTGTATTTTTTTTTATTATGACATTTTTTCCATTAACGTTTGCGCCGAAACGGTTCCCCCTAAAAGCCGTAATTACGTGTTTCGAACAACAACAACACCATGGCTTCTTTCCGAAAAAACACCCTTAAAAATTAGTAATGGCCCCGAAGCGGCGCAAGATCAAAAATAAAGATGCGAAAACCGAAAAATTAAATTCTCGCGCCCCGCAAATTAATAACAATAAAATACAACAAAGACATAAAGTCCAGGAAGTAAGTGCTACTTAATATAAGAAGTGTAGCTTTAACGACATTTTATTGGATTTATTTTTTTATTGCGCACACTTAAAACGTTTCGTGGTTCCTGCTTTTTTTTTATTCGCCGCGAGCTTTTATTATTTTATAGCTCATTATGTGTAATAATAATTATTATACAATATTTTTTAACGACCGAATTTATCGGGGGCAGATCGTATCTCCATTTTTGTTGTAATTTAATTCGATTAAAACGACGATTTTTGATTTTTGCGCCGAAGATTTCTCGGCATCTGCGATTTACACCCAACTTGCATTATTAACGTTTATTTAACGATTCAACATTTCTGAGATTCGAAGCGGCGAACTATATACACTTCGGGAAAATGAGGAAAATGTGTCTGCTGCAATTTAACAAACGTTTCGCTGCGAACACAACAGAGATTAATGGAAAACGGAGAGTGGTAGTATTAACATAGCACTGTATAATTATAATTAAGGGTTTTTTGCGCGCGGGGGCACGAATTTTTTTCTTCGTCCAAAACGCCGATTTAATTGAAGTCGTCGGCAAGCGACCGGTTTCCACGACCGACAAAAAAAACGAATCAAACGACTGATAAGACTTTTGGGATTTCAAAGTTTGCGTTTGATGTAAATAAATTCGTGCTTTTTAAATTGTCGGATGAAAGTTGTCTTTCGAAAGGAACAAAATGAAATTTAAGATATTTCTTGTCTTTATTTGGGACGACAACTGTCATGTAAAAAATTCTTTTGAATTAATAGATGTGCTCGCTAAATTTTTTTAACTTATCTGCCGTTCGTTTTCTTCGTCTCTTTCTTTCGCGATTCGAAGGGAAAAACGTCGACGCTATTTTTTAAGGAAAAAAAATCAAGGTAATTAATCGTCATTTAAATCGAATTAAAAAACGTAACGCAAATACAAATCGAAGGTAATTCAAGCAAAATATTGCATGGTCGGGATTATCCCAATAATTCACTTCATGTCGCAACATTGAGACCATTCATTTTAGATCATAAATGTAAACAACGTCTACTGGGAATCGGCTCTATTTGACGTTGGTATTATCTCGAAATGCAGAAATTTCGTGATGCATTCACGACCCCGAATCGAACATTAATTCCCCCCAAAACGTTTTGTTTCCAATTTCGAAAAATACAGTGGAAATTCGGTTATCCGGACTAATTATTGTTGCAGCTCATTCGGATAATCGAATGTATAGAAAAAAAAAATAATTTTAGCTCTATATAATGTGACTATACTTCCTGTTTTAAATGGGATTGTTCCGTTTGTCCCGTTGTCTCCAAGCAATCATTCGGGACGCCAAAATGTTCCGTTTTCTAAAAATTGTCAATTAGGATACCAAATATTAAGAAATCCTAACAAGAATTTCATTCTTGCTTCTTTATTTAAATACAAATTAATTTCACGACAATTTCGCAATGAAAAACGTCAAAAATTATGAAAAAAAAGCGAAGCCCAAAGGAGACATTTTGAGAGCGCGCCTACGGTTTTGGAATTACTTGAATTTTTTGAAAATAAATTGATCATTGTTAATCGTGGCGAAAAGCGGAGTGTGCACATTCGAGCTCAAAGTGGCACATTTCCGATCTCGGGAAAATGAAGCGCGCCGCTCCGCGTCGCGCTTCATTTGCCTCCCTCGCTCGGAAATGTGCCACATTTCGCTCGAATGCGCACATCCTCGTATTTATTAAATTTATTTATATTTAAATCACTTACGCCAAAGAAGTATTTCTTTGAAGTATTTTTTTTTAATTAAATTGCCTTCCATTTTCGCTTAGATTTTTATTTTTGAGGATTGGAGGGAGTAGTTCAATTATGTATTTTTGAACAGCAGTTTCAAACTATGTTTAGTGGGTTTTGTATAAATACAGTCGAAATCCGACATCGAGTTATCCAAAAAAGCACAAAAATTGACTTTTAAAAATCCAGCTGTAAATGTGCCACTGTGATTGGCTCATTCTTGATTAACTACAATGGCCGCCAATTAATTAGCTAATCAGATAGAATTCATTATTTCGTAACTATAGTTACATTAGAAATATTTGAAATTTGAATCATATTGTACATTTAGGGGTAAATAGTACAGTTGTTGGCCAGTCGACAATGATTGGCCATATGTAGAAAATTATATAATAATAAATCTATATTTCCATATATATATTATCTAATAAATGGTTCGTTTTTTTTGCTAATTTACTATATCTTATTTTAATTAGAAAATATTGGCCAATGACTGTAAATTTACTGGTCAATTACTATATTTATATGGCCAATAACTATGTTTTTTAATAAAAGGGCTAATCACTGTACTGTTTAGCCCTAGTAAACATTCGAAAGTACACCTGAAAATATTTATGAAGTAACTATAGTTACGACAGAATGAATTCCATCTGATTGGCTAATTAATTGGCGGCCATTATAGTGAATCAAGAATGAGCCAATCACAGTAGCTCATTTAAAGCGGGACTTTTAAAAGTCTATTATTGCACTCTTTTGGCTAACTCGATTTCTGGTTTCAGCTTGACTATAACTTATCGAGGTTCGACTGTATTTATACATTATACATAACCAATAGGATATAGTATGGAAACTTCAGCGTACATGAAAAAAAAAATGCTTTAAGTTTTCCGAATTTGGACTCTTATTTCCCAACCTTTTTTTTTAACATAATCCACCCAAGTCATTCTAAAATTTTGATGCACCCCCTATGTAGCATATAAATATTTTTTTATATTTAAAAATTGAATTAATCCATAAATGAAGTCTAATTACAACAGTGTATAAAAAATGTGCCTTAAAACTAATTTGTTTATAATTTTTAAAAAATGAAAATTACTCAAAAATATTGGGAGACATTAATTTTGACATATAAACCTTCAACAATCTGCAAAAGGTAATATAAAAATCAACTAGTTGATTTTAGTGACCCACTTGAGAAAATTTGAATCATATACAATTTTAATTAATCAAAAATGCGAATTAATGAACATTCGAAAGTACACCTGAAAATATTTTTATGTAACTCGCTACAATTAGGCGTGCGGAAGAGCACCATGGTAACTTATCAAAAGGATTAAAATGTCTAACCTTTTTCAAACAACAAATAGATCTAATTTATTCGACCTTTAATTTTTTAAATTGAAGAATAAAATAAAAATAATGGGCAAATCCAATAAATACAAAGATGTGCGCATTCGAGCGAAAAGTGGCACATTTCCGAGCGAGGAGCAAATGAAGCGCGACGCGGAGCGGCGCGCTTCATTTTCCCGAGATCGGAAATGTGCCACTTTGAGCTCGAATGTGCACACTCGGCTTTAAGCACAATTACAAAGCGTCTCGTTTTAACATGAAAAAACTTGGTCAAATTGTTGGGTATATGTTTACAAAAAACGCAACAAATATTAATCACTAAATAAAACAGTGCACATTATCATAAAATCAACAAAGCAAAAAAAACACTGTTTAGTGCGAAATACAAAATAAAATATTTAGTAAGAATCACCGAGGTCCGGATAATCGAGGTTTTACTGTACCTGCAATTTAGCCGGAGCGAGGACCGTCCCAATCCGCACTCCTTTCTTTCGAAATCGCAGCTCATTTTAATATGAAGAGGATTAATTTCCCGCCGTTTATAATTCGACCGCCGCTTGTTGCAGCCCTTATAAAAAAAACTATTGCGTCGCTCCTGTGAATTTTAAACGCGTCTCGGTCGGGCTTAAAAAATTATTGGGGATGTTTTTTTTTATCGAGCTCCGCTCGACATTAGTTTAAATTGAGCTTTCGAAGGGTTTGCCGTCTGAAAAAGCCAAATTTGCATGTCGTTGTATTAAAAGGCAGTTTTCGCACCCAAAACGGAGCGCGTTCGGGTTTGGAAATAAAGAAAATGAACTCCGTTTCGAATTTAAATTTTAGAGTTTTGCCTTTAAAAAATCAAAGGCGATTTTGCGCGGCAACTACCTACATCTCTGAGGAGAATGCTCAACTAAGCAGATTAGTATAATGTTAATGTATGCACCCCTCGTATGCAACGGAAAATTGAGCAAAACGCCGGGAAAGCATCTTACCAGGTTTTGCTTTATAATATTCATAGACAATGAGCTCGAAGCTCCACATCCAAAATAGGCCTTAAAGTACCCGACACAATGCCGAAGGAATTTGCAGAACTAAGAAAGGCTCCCAAAGACAATAGCTAACTGCTATGATTATTGATGAGAGAATTTCTGTTATATTAAACCTAAACAATTCTCATTAATTAAGCTAACGTTTCCTTTTAAAAAGCTCTATCATTTTTATGGCACCCCCAAAAAAAATTAAAAGTAAAAATTAAGGAATTAAGTAATATATCAGAAAATATAATACAATTTTTATTATAATTTAATTGAAGATATAGAAAATTGTATATATTAAAATAATAATTTTTTTAACGTTTTAATTCTATATTATATACTTTAAAAATATATTAATAGAATATATAATACTATATGTTGACATATATTTAAATTTGAACTCCATATGTCAAGATTATATAATATCTTTTAAATTGACTTACAAGTTTGTATTTTATTTCATGAATTAGCTATGTTTTTTCAAAATTCTTTCATAGGGGTCCTTTGTCAGTGATCTATACCACTTATTTATATATTATAAATTATAATACAATAAATATAAATAATATAGCATACTTCTCAATTTATATCAACATTATTTTTGAGAATAAATAAATTTTGGCCGTATTATATATTTCCAATATATTTTCTTATATATTAGTTTCATTTGGGGATCGATACCTTAATCGCATAACCCCCGATTTAGAAAATGCGTTGGACCAACAAAAATTGAAAAATTAATATATCTTAACTTCGTCCGCAACATTCCCAAAAAATAATAAACAAACCAATATCGGTTTGGCGGCACGAAATTGCTATCTACAAAGAATTCGGAAAATTCTAACTAAATGACTCCCGTTTGGTAGCGCGCGCGTTTTTTTTTTTTATTAAATTTAATTTCGAAAATTCTTTTTGTTCGGTTTTCGAAATTGTTCGAGCTTTGCGAAGCGCGCGTATCGGTTTCGATCGACAAATAAACCGGTGTCAACTGCTCTCGGAGCTTTTGGGACTTTCGAAAAAGTTGCAAGAGGAAGATCCGATTATTCATAGTTGCTTGCGACTAAAACTTTCCGCCAAGTTCGATATTACAACTCGCTAAACGATGTAACTATCGGAGACGAAACTAAAAAAAAAGGCATTCGCACACTATCGGCCGGAATTACTTCGAAATTTAATTTATAAGGAAGTTGATTTAATAAATTTAAGCGCAAAAGTTGCGGGAGTTATAATTTTATTCACCTATGAGCAACGAGCTTTTATGGTAGCAATTTTATTTTAATAAAGTTTTATGGTTCCTCGTGTTTTATAATTAAGTGTGTATGCAGCAGAGTCCCCTTTGTTTCCATATTAAATCTTCTCCATCATAATCAACGTAATCTTACATTAACAATCTAAATATTTTAAAAAGCCTTCCCGGCAAACGCTTCTTATTTTGAGAGTCTTTCGCTCTCGTAAAAACTTCCACCAAAAAAAATGTTATTTTATTTTCAAATTCGATCACGACTTCCGCCGTTCTAATGGAGCCTAATGGCTCGAATCCTCTAAGGGCGACGAAATTTTCGAACGCATTTATCTCGAAATTGTACTCGAATTTAAAAAAAAGAGCGCAAAGGCTCGCACGGAAAAAAGGACCGAAATCGGCGACAGGCTAACCGGAAAATATCTGCGCTGCTTTCATTAATTTAATTTTGCAAAGTTTCTTTGGCACAACAGTGCGCTGGGCTTTAGGCAGCCCTTTCCTCATATTTCACATCAGAATTAAAAGTTAAAAGCAGAAAAAAGTGGGCGCAAATTGCCTTATGTAATAAATAAAATAACACAGGGTCGCGTTCGAAGCGAAAAAATTTTAAAATCCATTGTTTATAAATTATTTCTTGGTAAACAATTTTTTTTTATGAAAAGGGACCGAGTAATTTATTTATTGATCGGCAATAGTACCAAATCAAAAAATTAGAGCTTTATAGCGTTCTGCTTAATGTAATTGACTTGGAAGTTTTCTCCAATAATTTAAAAAAAAAAAATTTCCAAAAGTATTTTACAAGATACAGCCGTTAAGACCATATAATTTCCCAAACAAATAAACGTTAATTAAATTTATTTTAAAAAAAGAGATAAAAGCTCGTCCATTTTTCCCCCGCAATAAAATTCCGAAGAAAAATTTACTGCAATGTTTTGAAAACAATTTCATTGAAAATAATTTAGTTTAATGCGGTTTATGTGCTGACGCGGAATCTATAAATAAAAATAAAAATGTGCGGAGTAATAATGCTCTTCTACGTGCATAAAATAGGGGGATGTATTCCCTGCAATATATAACATCAACTTTTCTATAAAAGCGCACACAAACAACCTCAACCGTCAGATGTGTTGTATTTTCCACCCCATATCCTACTTATTTATAGATCTATTCGATTCGCGGGGTTGCATTCCCTTTATTTAAACGATTTTGATCATTAAAAGCTGCTTTTTAACAATTGGTCGGTCTTAAGGAGCACCGGCGTACCCCGAATTTTTTCCTCGGCCCAGGGGGGGCGGCAAAAAGTAATTTAAATGTGTAGAAAAAGCACGGGCTTAAAATTCTCATCAGCCCTTGCTTGCTACGCCCATGGCTATTTTAATTCAGACCAATATTTTTCAGTGGCGTACGTGAACCTCGGAGCCGCTCTAATAACGGCGGGAAGATGCCAGGAAGCCGTTTCAGTTCTACGGCAAGGCTCACGCCTGGATGGAACCGGACTTCGAGATCGAAGGGAACACGAATCTGCACGCGTTTCGGCCCTTTTACAACTCGGGGGTTTATATTCCGACCAGGGGCGGTTGCAGAGAGCTTTAGCCGCGTACAGGGAGGCGGCACATTCGTTGCCCAAACATTATCCGCCGCAGGTGAGTTTACTATTGTTATTATTTTTTGGTAAAATTGATGGATTTGTGGGTCCGGTGTCGCCCAACACCAATCGATAACGTTTTGACCTGAATGCCTGATCGAGTTCGTCCCTTATTTGTCACATCAAATGTTTGCGTTGATTTTGGTAATTGGGGGCCTCGACGACGGCGCAGGCCGTCTCCGTCTGGCGCATGCAAATTGCGGGATGGCGGCAAGTTTGACGGGAAGCGGCCCGAAATGCGATGAGGGACATCATCCCGTGATGAGCGACCATCTGGCCGAAAGCTTTCCCCGAACAGCTGGGATCTGACAAATGCTTCGCTTACTGATAATCACGCTAAGTGCTGGCAACGTTCAGCCAATTCACTGTTTCTCTAACTGCTTCTCATATCTCAACAAACGTAATAACCATTATTGCCTCTCTTGTTACTGTATATTCGCTTAATTTAATTTATCAGCGGCGGCTAAAGTAAAGTTGCTTGTTGCTGAAATAATCATAACTTATTCCCGGCCGCCTCCTCTTCGGCCCCCCGACTTTCGTCGTTTTTTGCGATTCATCTCCGATCGCCGTAATGAGAAAATAAAAAAGACCAAACGAGAATTTAATACTTCCCAGTAATTAAAATTTAATTTCCGTTATTGAGACCGAGAGAAAGGAGGAGGAAGCTTCGTTGCCTCTTTTTTTGCATCTCAGATTTTCTCATTTGCGATTTCTTCCAGAGCGTTTTCAATTTGCTGGGGGAGACCTTGGCCCGGCTGCAGCAGGACGAAGAGGCCGAGCGATGGTACCAGGCGGCCCTTCACGCACAACCCGACCACGTGCCCGCTCACATCACCTACGGAAAGTTGCTGGCGAAGAACGTAAGTTACATCGTTTTTTTTTCTATTTTACGAGACGTGCCCGGGTTTGTATTCCGAAGGGATGCGATTTGGGTCGGTTTGTTTTATCCAAACAACACCCCAATTTTGGACGTCGAGACACTTCATAAATTTAGGACCGTATATCATTCGCGCACCTAAATCCCTATTTTAGTGCTAGTCAGTTCCCTTGTCCAAATATTTTATGGAAAATGGAGTTGACTTGAGGGTTCTTTTATAACCGCAAATGTTTTGGGATTTTAATAAGTTTTAGTTCGGAAAAAATTCAATTAAAAAATTTATTTGATGGTTTATAAGTTGTTTGCTCGTTTTACAATTATTTAACATTGTTCCTAATTGTTTTTGATTTGAGATCGATTAAAATTAAAGTTTTATGAAGGGTTTTAGAAGTCACACCCGATTCTTGTTTATTTAAAATTCAAAGCTTTGGGATTTTAAAAGAATTAATTCGGTCAGAGAAAAATCAATTAGTTTTTTAAAAAAAAATGATCTGATTGTTTATAGATTTAGAATTATTGAGACTAATTGTTTTTAATTTATTACAGATTAAAATTTAAATTTCCCAAAGGGGTGCTTTTATAATGACACCTGGATCCTTGGTGTTCATCGACAATTAGGCGCTTTTTTTTTGTTAAAAACATTAATATGATTAAAAACATGCAATAAAACATGTAGAAATAATTAATCTGATAGTTTATAGATTTTCTAATCGATTTATTATTATTTAGTGTTGGTTCTAATTGTTTTTATTTTATTACAGATTATAATTTAAATTGTCCAAAGGAATTCTTCTATGATGACACCCGGATCCTTGGTGTACATGTACAATTAAAGCCTTTTTTGTTAAAGACATCGAAGATATTTAAAAGAAATGCAATCAGAACTTCAAAAATAGATCTCCTAATCGATTTAAAATGATTTAATATCAACTCTAATTGTTTCTAATTTATTATAGATGAAGGTTCAAGTTGGGATTAGTTACCAAAAAAAAAGAGGAGCGTCTAAGATAGGGCGAAACGGGGGCTTCCTCTCCAAAAAAGGGGGAGTGAAATTAAATTCAAGTGAAGGATATCGTTTTCCCATAAATTCCGAAAAGGTACTTCCAGAAACAATATAAAGCTGCTACATAAATTAACCGAACACGATAAGAAACGCATGTAGATAATCTTGGTTTAATTTTGGGGCTCACTAATTGATGGTCTTCCGTTTACGCTAAGATTTAACTAATCGCAAAAAGGGGTCGCCATAAACCCACATTCGAGACTATTTTTTTAAGGAATTTGACTAACCAAACGATTTACTGTTGTAGTAATGTTTCTTAATTTGCGTACATTTATTAGTTATACTTCTTTGACTTTACCGGCCATGCAAACATTTTTTAATTATTTTTCTGAGTGATAATGAGGTACTATAAAGTAGTTTTGGGCATTAGTTTAGCCCAATAAAAGATTTTGCAAAATCAGATAATTTTAACCTGAGTTTTAATACATTTGATATCTTCATTTTAAGGATAGCTTTCAATTTAGGGGTGGTATCAAGGAAAATTGCAGCTGCAGTTCATTATTAGTATTTCTAGTAATAGGAGAATAAATATGAACAATAAGGACTAAAGGATTCATAAAAAAATATGCCTTTACAATTTAAGAATGCAAAACAGAAATTTTTGATTTTGAGTTTGGTGTGTCAAAACTTTTCCTGTCATGAAGGAATTTTTTAATAATTTTTTTGAGTGTTAGGGAGTTACTATAAAGTAGTTTTGGGCATTAGTTTGTCCCTATAAAAGATTTTGCAAAATCAAATAATTTTAGCATTAGTTTTAATACATTTCGTACCTTCATTTTAAAGCTATCTTTAAAATGAAGGGTAGTTTTAATGAAAAACTTAGCTGCAATTCGCCCTTAGTATCTCTAGTACGAGGAAAATAAAATTAAACAATAAAGATTAAAGATTAAAGGATTCATATAGAAATATGCCTTTACAATTTAAGAATGCAAAACAGGTATTTTGGATTTTGAATTTGGTGTGTCAAAACTTTTCCGGCCATGGAGGATTTTTTTAATTATTTTTCTGAGTGTTAGGTAGTTACTATAAAGTAGTTTTGGGCATTAGTTTGGCTCTATAAAAGATTTTGCAAAATCAAATAATTTTAGCATTAGTTTTAATACATTTCGTACCTTTATTTTAAAGCTATCTTTAAAATGAAGGGTAGTTTTAATGAAAAACTTAACTGCAATTCACCCTTAGTATCTCTAGTACGAGGAAAATAAAATTAAACAATAAAGATTAAAGGATTCATATAGAAATATGCCTTTACAATTTAAGAATGCAAAACAGATATTTTGGATTTTGAATTTGGTGTGTCAAAACTTTTCCGGCCATGGAAGAATTTTTTAATTATTTTTCTGAGTGTTACGTAGTTACTATAAAGCAGTTTTGGGCATTAGTTTGGCTCGATGAAAGATTTTGCAAATTCAAATAATTTTAGCATTAGTTTTAATACATTTCGTACCTTTATTTTAAAGCTATCTTTAAAATGAAGGGTGGTTTTAATGAAAAACTTAGCTGCAATTCACCCTTAGTATCTCTAGTACGAGGAAAATAAATTTAAACAATAAAGATTAAAGGATTCATATAGAAATATGCCTTTACAATTTAAGAATGCAAAACAGATATTTTGGATTTTGAATTTGGTGTGTCAAAACTTTTCCGGCCATAGAGGAATTTTTTAATTATTTTTCTGAGTGTTACGTAGTTACTATAAAGCAGTTTTGGGCATTAGTTTGGCTCGATGAAAGATTTTGCAAAATCAAATAATTTTAGCATTAGTTTTAATACATTTCGTACCTTTATTTTAAAGCTATCTTTAAAAGGAAGGGTAGTTTTAATGAAAAACTTAGCTGCAATTCACCCTTAGTATCTCTAGTACGAGGAAAATAAATTTAAACAATAAAGACTAAAGGATTCATATAGAAATATGCCTTTACAATTTAAGAATGCAAAACAGATATTTTGGATTTTGAATTTGGCGTGTCAAAACTTTTCCGGCCATGGAGGAATTTTTTAATTATTTTTCTGAGTGTTACGTAGTTACTATAAAGCAGTTTTGGGCATTAGTTTGGCTCGATGAAAGATTTTGCAAAATCAAATAATTTTAGCATTAGTTTTAATACATTTCGTACCTTTATTTTAAAGCTATCTTTAAAATGAAGGGTAGTTTTAATGAAAAACTTAGCTGCAATTCACCCTTAGTATCTCTAGTACGAGGAAAATAAATTTAAACAATAAAGATTAAAGGATTCATATAGAAATATGCCTTTACAATTTAAGAATGCAAAACAGATATTTTGGATTTTGAATTTGGTGTGTCAAAACTTTTCCGGCCATGGAGGATTTTTTTAATTATTTTTCTGAGTGTTAGGTAGTTACTATAAAGTAGTTTTGGGCATTAGTTTGGCTCTATAAAAGATTTTGCAAAATCAAATAATTTTAGCATTAGTTTTAATACATTTCGTACCTTTATTTTAAAGCTATCTTTAAAATGAAGGGTAGTTTTAATGAAAAACTTAGCTGCAATTCACCCTTAGTATCTCTAGTACGAGGAAAATAAATTTAAACAATAAAGATTAAAGGATTCATATAGAAATATGCCTTTACAATTTAAGAATGCAAAACAGATATTTTGGATTTTGAATTTGGTGTGTCAAAACTTTTCCGGCCATGGAGGATTTTTTTAATTATTTTTCTGAGTGTTAGGTAGTTACTATAAAGTAGTTTTGGGCATTAGTTTGGCTCTATAAAAGATTTTGCAAAATCAAATAATTTTAGCATTAGTTTTAATACATTTCGTACCTTTATTTTAAAGCTATCTTTAAAATGAAGGGTAGTTTTAATGAAAAACTTAGCTGCAATTCACCCTTAGTATCTCTAGTAGGAGGAAAATAAAATTAAACAATAAAGATTAAAGGATTCATATAGAAATATGCCTTTACAATTTAAGAATGCAAAACAGATATTTTGGATTTTGAATTTGGTGTGTCAAAACTTTTCCGGCCATGGAGGAATTTTTTAATTATTTTTCTGAGTGTTAGGGAGTTACTATAAAGCAGTTTTGGGCATTAGTTTGGCTCTATAAAAGAGTTTGCAAAATCAAATAATTTTAGCATTAGTTTTAATACATTTCGTACCTTCATTTTAAAGCTATCTTTAAAATGAAGGGTAGTTTTAATGAAAAACTTAGCTGCAATTCACCCTTAGTATCTCTAGTACGAGGAAAATAAATTTAAACAATAAAGATTAAAGGATTCATATAGAAATATGCCTTTACAATTTAAGAATGCAAAACAGATATTTTGGATTTTGAATTTGGTGTGTCAAAACTTTTCCGGCCATGGAGGAATTTTTTAATTATTTTTCTGAGTGTTAGGTAGTTACTATAAAGCAGTTTTGGGCATTAGTTTGGCTCGATGAAAGATTTTGCAAAATCAAATAATTTTAGCATTAGTTTTAATACATTTCGTACCTTTATTTTAAAGCTATCTTTAAAATGAAGGGTAGTTTTAATGAAAAACTTAGCTGCAATTCACCCTTAGTATCTCTAGTACGAGGAAAATAAATTTAAACAATAAAGATTAAAGGATTCATATAGAAATATGCCTTTACAATTTAAGAATGCAAAACAGATATTTTGGATTTTGAATTTGGTGTGTCAAAACTTTTCCGGCCATGGAGGATTTTTTTAATTATTTTTCTGTGTGTTAGGTAGTTACTATAAAGTAGTTTTGGGCATTAGTTTGGCTCTATAAAAGATTTTGCAAAATCAAATAATTTTAGCATTAGTTTTAATACATTTCGTACCTTCATTTTAAAGCTATCTTTAAAATGAAGGGTAGTTTTAATGAAAAACTTAGCTGCAATTCACCCTTAGTATCTCTAGTACGAGGAAAATAAAATTAAACAATAAAGATTAAAGGATTCATATAGAAATATGCCTTTACAATTTAAGAATGCAAAACAGATATTTTGGATTTTGAATTTGGTGTGTCAAAACTTTTCCGGCCATGGAAGAATTTTTTAATTATTTTTCTGAGTCTTAGGGAGTTACTATAAAGTAGTTTTGGGCATTAGTTTGGCTCTATAAAAGATTTTGTAAAATCAGAAAATTATAACATGAGTTTTAATACATTTGATATCTTCGTTTTAAGGATAGCTTGAAATTTAGGGGTGGTTTTAAGGAAAAATGCAGCCGCAGTTCATTATTAGTATCTCTTGTAACAGAAAAATAAATATAAACAATAAGGACTAAAGGATTCATAAAGAAATATGCTTTTACAATTTAAGAATGCAAAACAGAAATTTTTGATTTGGAATTTGGTGTGTCAAAGCTATTCCGGCCATGCAGGAATTTTTTAATTATTTTTCTGAGTGTTAATGATTTCCTATAAAGTAGTTTTGGGCATTAGTTTGGCTCTAAAAAAGATTTTGCAAAATAAGAAAATTCTAACATGAGTTTTAATACATTTGATATCTTCATTTTAAGGATAGCTTGAAATTTAGGGGTAGTTTTAAGGAAAAATGTAGCTGCAGTTCATTATTAGTGTCTCTAGTAACAGAAAAACAAATATGAACAAAAAGGACTAAAGTATTGATAAAGAAATAAGCCTTTGCATTTTAAGAATACAAAACCGAAATTTTTGATTTTGAATTTGGTGTGTCAAAACTTTTGCGGCCATGCAGGAATTTTTTAATTATTTTTCTGAGTGAGATACTTCGTTAGCTGTACGCCTGCAACCCTCGTTCCCTGCTAAAATTTCGTTCTTAAATCGCCAAAAGAAGTATAACTTAAAAAATTTAACTCGTACACAAGAATTTGGTCGCAGGAGGGCTCTTCTATTTAATTAAAGCTCGTGTGCAGCACCGACAATAATCGAGCTGCATATTATTATTCTAAATAGGAAGCCCGATTAGAAATTCAATGCTGGAAAGTTAATCTTTAAGTAAGGTAATTGGTAACTTCCTTCCGTAATCGCGGACTAACTAAGCTTTATTTTGCAGCAATTCAACCGAACGAGTTCTAAGGTACTTTCGCAAATTAAAACAAATTAAATTTAAAATTGCTGCATTTGTATGTCGTTTGCCGAACGCTTCGCCCATTGTTCGAAAGTTGTTCTTCGCGCTGAAAGGAGCCGAACGTTTCTCGGTGAGGCCTTTTCGTCTCCGAAAAAGGGCCATCAATAAAATCGAACGAATTAGAAACGAAATTAACTTGCAATCGTTTCAACGTCAATTGATTTCCTCGGTATTGTTTTAAATAGTTTGTAATTCATTTATATAAATGGGATTGCTTGAGAGACAATTTATCTAAAGTTAATTGGAATACGCTAACTTAAAATGGTAGATGTTATTTGCTCGACGGGACATTTAATTTATATTTTAGGTAAAACGGAACGAAGGATCCATTTGCTTAAAATAGTTCGCCTTGCAGATTCGGCGAGCGCAAAGTATTTTTGAATAGACGGAGAAAAGTCCAAAGATATTTACAAGAAAAATAGGCGAAAGTTGTGTAAATAGGCGAAATTGTTATGAAAAGGTTAGTTGTAGGCATGTGAAGCAACAATTTAGTTAGACTACTTATCTTAATATGACTCCTATTATTATGTATTCACGTTGTACCCTTTTAATGTAATTGCCCATTTCCTTAAATGGTTATTCTGTCCATAAAATAATTCAGCTTGTCATAATTTTTGTTGCTTTGTAGCCTTTTTGGGGATGTTTATCTTTGGGCTCTTGTTTGTTTATTGTAAAATTAATTGCTTTTGAAATTTAATTAAAGACTTTTAGGTGTTTGATTTGGGTAGCCAAAAATATATTAGAACACGAAACTTATACTAAGCTAACACAAGGAAATTTTTAACAATAATATAATTCGATAAACATAATCAAAATTGAGTTGTAGGAGTATTTGAATTGTTCAAATTATTTACAAGCATTGTTTTCATTTTGTTACTAAACTGAATCATAGTTTATACTATGTGAAAAATAGTTAAAAGTTTATAAGTATTATTTATATTTTGAATGCAAATTATTATAACATTGGTAATAACAAAAATATAAACATTTCAAATTACTCCTAGACAAGCAGGGTAGGCAAAGTGTAATACTTTTAACTTTGCATGTGTTAAAACCAGAAAAATGGTTAAAAAATTCTAGCTACCCCTAAATAAGCAGGGGCAGCATTAATGCAAGGCACCTGTGATAAAAAACACAACTTTTCAAAATCGTTATTACCGAAAATAAAGAGAAATGTTTGTAATATTTATAAAGATTAAAGAGTTTTAGTTATATATTATTTTTATGTTCGACGATTCAAAACTACCCCTCAGATGGCAAGGCACATTGGCCTTCAACGTGTGTGTTTATAAATAAAGGTGGAACAAAGAATCCATTTACTTTTTGAATACAAAAAAGAAAGAATGGATGGAAAATTCTTTACGTGCATTAAAGAAATTAAGTTTTGACATTTCCTTATTTATATAAAACTTTATATTGCCACCCATTCACAAATTTCGTTATACATTACGAAACACGCGGCTCCCTTTTATGGCAGTTTAAGTATAAACTAGTCAGAAAGTTATGGCAAAATGATAATGCATTATATTGTTAGATTTAAATGGATCCGTTATGATTTATGACTAAATTTCGAGCCATCGATTGCTTTAAATTTTTTTATTAAAAATTAACCCCTAATAAATCATGTTTAAACTTCAACTTATCTAAATCCCTTTAATTTTTACAAACTCGCCATTAATCAATGCTTTGTTATGGAGAATTATTTAAAGAGAAGTGAAAAGTTTTAATAATGCAATTAGAATTGAACCATTTAAATAGTCTTCCATGTATTTTCTTTTCGTAACGCGATTCTTAAAATATAAAACTTGACAGAGCAATTTTAGTTATCTATGTGAAAGCCCAATTGAAAATAATTAGTTTTGTACCGAACAGTTTACGATATTTTTAATATTTTACGCACGTAATACGTAAAACATATAACGCAACTGTTCATTAAAATATTTAATTGCAATTTTAGAAAAAAACTAATTTTAGAAAAAAATAATCGGGCGTCCCTTATAAAATTTTATTCTATCTTGTAGCCAAAAGTCTCTAGTTTTTGAATATGTAAAGCATTCATACCGACGTTGGTTTCCTTTTTGAGAGATACCCCTCTTTAAACACCCCGTCAGGCCATTAGTTTATATACATACGTGTAAAATAAGTATAGGGCGCATATATTGCTTTATATTGCAAGGGGGTGTTCCTACGTACCCCTAGCGACTATAGCCGCTGTCATTTCCTGGCGCTCTCGCTTTAAAATAAAAATTTTCCATAAAACTAAATAACACAAAATACATATACCTTGATTCACAAAAAAAATCGTAGCGCCCTTATTTTTGATGCAATCATTAAAAGCGAGACGGATTCGGAATTCTGCGACTTTTCTACATAAGATACATGTAAAATAAGTATAGGGCGCAACGTAAATTTTTCGAAACGTAAAAATTGCAATTTTTGGGTCTCATTTTTGCACTATTTTGAACTTTAAAAAAATTGTAGCGCCGTTATTTGTGGACGGATCTTTAAAAACTATTCAGATTCGGATTTGGCAGCCGTTTTCGCTTCGGATAGGCCTAAGAAACCATAGGCGTGCTATAAGTTTGGGAAAACGTTTCTAAAAATCGTGGGTTTTCCCATGTTTTTAGCAATATTGAAAAAATGATTTGTTATATTGAAGGGACGTTCACTACTGTAAACCCTCAGTAACATAACGGTGTCATTTCACCGATCTCTTAAAAAATTTTCGACTAAACTATAAAAATTAAAAACGACGCCTTGTTCTAAAAAAATCGTAGCGCCTGTATTTTAACCAGTATATTAAAAGCTACATTAACTGGAAAATCGAGGCTTGCTTTATATAAGAACGTCCTATTATAATATAATTTATTTCAAAACCGATCTCTTAAGAATATATACTAAACTATAAAAATTTGTGAAACTATCGCCTTGTCTAATTACAGTCCTGTAATTTTAACAGTATATTAAAATGCTTTACATAAACTTGGAAAAAAATCGGCGCCGTTGCACTTTACTTAGAAGTCTTTTAAATATATTTATTTCAAAACCGATCTCTTAAGAATATATACTAAACTATAAAAATTTGTGAAACTATCGCCTTGTCTAATTACGGTCCTGTAATTTTAACAGTATATTAAAATGCTTTATATAAACTTGGAAAAAAATCGGTGTCGTCGCACTTTACTTAGAAGTCCTTTAAATATATTTATTTCAAAACCGCTCTCTTAAGAATGTGTACTAAACTATAAAAATTCGTAAAACTATCGCCGTGTCTAATTACGGTCCTGTTATTTTAACAGTATATTAAAATGCATTATATAAACTGGGAAAAAAATCGGCGTCGTTGCACTTTACTTAAAAGTCCTTTAAATATATTTATTTCAAAACCGATCTCTTAAGAATGTTTACTAAACTATAAAAATTCGTAAAACTATCGCCGTGTCTAATTACGGTCCTGTATTTCTAACAGTATATTAAAATGCTTTATATGAACTGGGAAAAAAATCGGCGTCGTCGCACTTTACTTAGAAGTCCTTTAAATATATTTATTTCAAAACCGATCTCTTAAGAATGTTTACTAAACTATAAAAATTTGTGAAACTATCGCCGTGGCTAACTACGGTCCTGTATTTCAACAGTATATTAAAAGGCTCTATATGAACTGGGAAAAAAATCGGCGTCGTCGCACTTTACTTAGAAGTCCTTTAAATATATTTATTTCAAAACCGATCTCTTAAGAATGTTTACTAAACTATAAAAATTTGTGAAACTATCGCCGTGGCTAACTACGGTCCTGTATTTTTAACAGTATATTAAAATGCTTTATATAAACTGGGAAAAAAATCGGCGTCGTTGCACTTTACTTAGAAGTCTTTTAAATATATTTATTTCAAAACCGATCTCTTAAGAATGTGTACTAAACTATAAAAATTCGTAAAACTATCGCCGTGTCTAATTACGGTCCTGTTATTTTAACAGTATATTAAAATGCATTATATAAACTGGGAAAAAAATCGGCGTCGTTGCACTTTACTTAAAAGTCCTTTAAATATATTTATTTCAAAACCGATCTCTTAAGAATGTTTACTAAACTATAAAAATTCGTAAAACTATCGCCGTGTCTAATTACGGTCCTGTATTTTTAACAGTATATTAAAATGCTTTATATGAACTGGGAAAAAAATCGGCGTCGTCGCACTTTACTTAGAAGTCTTTTAAATATATTTATTTCAAAACCGATCTCTTAAGAATGTTTACTAAACTATAAAAATTTGTGAAACTATCGCCGTGGCTAACTACGGTCCTGTATTTTTAACAGTATATTAAAATGCTCTATATGAACTGGGAAAAAAATCGGCGTCGTCGCACTTTACTTAGAAGTCCTTTAAATATATTTATTTCAAAACCGATCTCTTAAGAATGTATACTAAACTATAAAAATTCGTGAAACTATCGCCGTGTCTAATTTGTGAAACTATCCCGTGTCTAATTACGGTCCTTCGAAAATTAAAAATTGCGATTTTTGGCGCTTATTTTTGGCTAATTTTGAACTTTTTTAATAATAATTTAGAACAGGTAGAAAAGTTATTAATTTTTTCTGAGCTTATTAGAGGAGTTACAGCAAATTGGTGTATATATAAAATGCTCCCGAAGGTCCCAATTAAACAGCCCTGGCATTAGTTTTATTAAATTCCAAAAAATATTTTTTCCTTTTTTAATAATAATTTAGAACAGGTAGAAAAGTTAATAATTTTTTCTGGGCTTTTTAGTGGAGTTACAACAAATTGATGTATATATAAAATGCTCCCGAAAGTCCCAAATAAACAGTCCTTAAGTTAGATTTAAATAATTTTGAAAAAAAATTTTGATTGCAATTTTTGGGACTGATTTTGGCTTAATTTTGAACTTTAAAAAAATTGTAGCGTTGTTATTTGTGGACCGATCTTTAAAAACTATTTAGATTCGGATTTGGCAGCCGTTTTCGCTTCGGATAGGCCTAAGAAACCATAGGCGTGCTATTCCATAGCTTGGGGAAAACGTTTTGAAAAAAAAAAATCGATGGGTTTTAAACCCATGTTTTTTAGCCAAAAAATGAAAAAAATAGATTTGCTTTATATTGCAAGGGGACGTTCCTACGTACCCTCAGTAACTATAACCGGTGTCATTTCCCCGCGCTTCCCCTCTAAAATAAAAATTTTCGACAAAACTAAATAAATAAAAAAACGGACCCCTTGATTCACAAAAAAAATCGTAGCGCACTTATTTTCGATCCAATCATTACAAACGAAATCCGCTTTTAATAAATTTAGAAAAAGTTTATTTAATTTTTTATTTAAATTGAAAAATTTTTATTTTTAAATATTTAAACACTTTTAAAAAAAATTTTAAAAAAAAAGAATTTTGTAAATTATTTTTAAAAAAATTTTCTAATTAAAACGGCCTTCTTATAAATTAAAATATGTATAGGGTGCGACGGTAAATTTATTTAAAAAAGGGGTTTTTAAAATTTTAAATATATTTTTTTAAAACCATTTTAAAATTTCCTTTTTTCGTGAAACATGCCTTAAAATTTTTGTATTTTAACAGTATATTAAAATGCTCTATATGAACTGGGAAAAAATCGGCGTCGTCGCACTTTACTTAGAAGTCCTTTAAATATATTTATTTCAAAACCGATCTCTTAAGAATGTATACTAAACTATAAAAATTCGTGAAACTATCGCCGTGTCTAATTTTAAATATCTGTGTCTAATTACGGTTGAAAATTAAATTGCGATTGGCGCTTAGGCTAATTTTAAGCCTTTTTAATAATAATTTAGAAATAAAAATTATTAATTTTTCTGAGCTTATTAGAAGTTAAGAAATATGGTGTATATTAAAATCTCGAAGTCCAATTAAACAGCCTGGATTAGATTTTATTAAATTCGCAAAAAATTTTTCCTTTTTAATAATAATTTAGAACAGGTAGAAAAGTTAATAATTTTTCTGGGCTTTTAGTAGTTACAAAAATTAATGTATATATAAATCTCCGAAAGTCCCAAATAAACGTCCTTGTTAGATTTATAATTTAAATAAAATTTTGATTCAATTTTATGATTTGGAATTGAACTTTAAAACGGTCTTGTATTTGGGACTTTTAAGAAAGCTATTAAGGATGCAGCGTATTTATTTCAAAACCGATCTCTTAAGAATAGTTTACTAAATATAAAATTTGTAAACTATCGCCTGTCTAATTACGGTCCTGTAATTTTAACAGTATATTAAATGCTTTATATAAACTGAAAAAATCGGCGTCGTTGCACTTACTTAGAAGTCTTAAATATATTTATTTCAAAACCGATCTCTTAAGAATTTACTAAACTATAAAAATTGTGAAACTATCGCCTGTCTAATTACGGTCCTGAAATTTTAACAGTATATTAAAATGCTTTATATAAACTGGGAAAAAATCGGCGTCGTGCACTTTACTTAGAAGTCCTTTAAATATATTTATTTCAAAACCGATCTCTTAAGAATGTGTACTAAACTATAAAAATTTGTGAAACTATCGCCGTGTCTAATTACGGTCCTGTAATTTTAACAGTATATTAAAATGCTTTATATAAACTGGGAAAAAATCGGCGTCGTCGCACTTTACTTAGAAGTCCTTTAAATATATTTATTTCAAAACCGATCTCTTAAGAATGTTACTAAACTATAAAAATTCGTGAAACTATCGCCGTGTCTAATTACGGTCCTGTAATTTTAACAGTATATTAAAATGCTTTATATAAACTGGGAAAAAAATCGGCGTCGTTGCACTTTACTTAGAAGTCCTTTAAATATATTTATTTCAAAACCGATCTCTTAAGAATGTGTACTAAACTATAACAATTCGTGAAACTATCGCAGTGTCTAATTACGGTCCTGTAATTTTAACAGTATATTAAAATGCTTTATATAAACTGGGAAAAAAATCGGCGTCGTCTCACTTTACTTAGAAGTCCTTTAAATATATTTATTTCAAAACCGATCTCTTAAGAATGTGTACTAAACTATAAAAATTTGTGAAACTATCGCCGTGTCTAATTACGGTCCTGTAATTTTAACAGTATATTAAAATGCTTTATATAAACTGGGAAAAAAATCGGCGTCGTCTCACTTTACTTAGAAGTCCTTTAAATATATTTATTTCAAAACCGATCTCTTAAGAATGTGTACTAAACTATAAAACTTCGTGAAACTATCGCCGTGTTTAATTACGGCCCTGTAATGTTAACAGTATATTAAAATGCTTTACATAAACTTGGAAAAAAATCGGCGTCGTCGGCCTTTACTTAGAAGTCCTTTAAATATATTTATTTCAAAACCGATCTCTTAAGAATGTGTACTAAACTATAAAACTTCGTGAAACTATCGCCGTGTTTAATTACGGCCCTGTAATGTTAACAGTATATTAAAGTGCTTTACATAAACTTGGAAAAAAATCGGCGTCGTCGGCCTTTACTTAGAAGTCCTTTAAATATATTTATTTCAAAACCGATCTCTTAAGAATGTGTACTAAACTATAAAAATTTGTGAAACTATCGCCGTGTCTAATTACGGTCCTGTAATTTTAACAGTATATTAAAATGCTTTACATAAACTTGGAAAAAAATCGGCGTCGTCGGCCTTTACTTAGAAGTCCTTTAAATATATTTATTTCAAAACCGATCTCTTAAGAATGTGTACTAAACTATAAAAATTTGTGAAACTATCGCCGTGTCTAATTACGGTCCTGTAATTTTAACAGTATATTAAAATGCTTTATATAAACTGGGAAAAAAATCGGCGTCGTTGCACTTTACTTAGAAGTCCTTTAAATATATTTATTTCAAAACCGATCTCTTAAGAATGTGTACTAAACTATAAAACTTCGTGAAACTATCGCCGTGTTTAATTACGGCCCTGTAATGTTAACAGTATATTAAAATGCTTTACATAAACTTGGAAAAAAATCGGCGTCGTCGGCCTTTACTTAGAAGTCCTTTAAATATATTTATTTCAAAACCGATCTCTTAAGAATGTGTACTAAACTATAAAAATTTGTGAAACTATCGCCGTGTCTAATTACGGTCCTGTAATTTTAACAGTATATTAAAATGCTTTATATAAACTGGGAAAAAAATCGGCGTCGTTGCACTTTACTTAGAAGTCCTTTAAATATATTTATTTCAAAACCGATCTCTTAAGAATGTGTACTAAACTATAAAAATTTGTGAAACTATCGCCGTGTCTAATTACGGTCCTGTAATTTTAACAGTATATTAAAATGCTTTATATAAACTGGGAAAAAAATCGGCGTCGTCTCACTTTACTTAGAAGTCCTTTAAATATATTTATTTCAAAACCGATCTCTTAAGAATGTGTACTAAACTATGAAAATTCGTGAAACTATCGCCGTGTCTAATTACGGTCCTGTAATTTTAGCAGTCTATTAAAATGCTTTATATAAACTTGGAAAAAAATCGGCGTCGTCGCACTTTACTTAGAAGTCCTTTAAATATAATTATTTCAAAACCGATCTCTTAAGAATGTGTTCTAAATTATAAAAATTTGTGAAACTATTACCATGTCTAATTACGGTCCTTCGAAAATTAAAAATTGTGATTTTTGGCGCTCATTTTTGGCTAATTTTGAACTTTTTTAATAATTAGAACAGGTAGAAAAGTTAATAATTTTTTCTGGGCTTATTAGTAGAGTTACAGCAAATTGATGTATATATAAAATGCTCCCGAAGGTCCCAATTAAACAGTCCTTGAGTTAGATTTAAATAATTAAAAAAAAAAAATTTGATTGCAATTTTTGGGCCTGATTTTTGCTTAATTTTGAACTTTAAAAAAATTGTAGCGCCGTTATTTGTGGACGGATCTTTAAAAACTATTCAGATTCGGATTTGGCAGCCGTTTTCGCTTCGGATAGGCCTAAGAAACCATAGGCGTGCTATTCCATAGCTTTGGGAAAACGTTTTGAAAATTCAAAATCGATGGGTTTTAACCCATGTTTTTTAGCCAAAAAATGAAAAAAATAGAATTGCTTTATATTGCAAGGGGTCGTTTCTACGTACCCCTAGTGACTATAACCGGTATCATTTCCCCGCGCTTCCCCTCTAAAATAAAAATTTTCGACAAAACTAAATAAATAAAAAAACGGACCCCTTGATTCACAAAAAAATCGTAGCGCACTTATTTTCGATCCAATCATTACGAACGACACGGATTCGAAATCCTGAGGCTTTTTTATATAAGATACATGTAAAATATGTATAGGGTGCGACGTTAAATTTATTTCAAAACTGATCTCTTAAGAATATATACTAAACTATAAAAATTTGTGAAACTATCACCATCTCTAATTACGGTCCTGTAATTTTAACAGTATATTAAAATGCTTTATATAAACTTGGAAAAAAATCGGTGTCGTCGCACTTTACTTAGAAGTCCTTTAAATATATTTATTTCAAAACCGATCTCTTAATAATGTGTACTAAACTATAAAAATTCGTAAAACTATCGCCGTGTCTAATTACGGTCCTGTTATTTTAACAGTATATTAAAATGCATTATATAAACTGGGAAAAAAATCGGCGTCGTTGCACTTTACTTAAAAGTCCTTTAAATATATTTATTTCAAAACCGATCTCTTAAGAATGTTTACTAAATTATAAAAATTTGTGAAATGATCGCCGTGGCTAACTACGGTCCTGTATTTTTAACAGTATATTAAAATGCTTTATATAAACTGGGAAAAAAATCGGCGTCGTTGCACTTTACTTAGAAGTCCTTTAAATATATTTATTTCAAAACCGATCTCTTAAGAATGTGTACTAAACTATAAAAATTCGTGAAACTATCGCCGTGTCTAACTACGGTCCTGTATTTTTAACAGTATATTAAAATGCTTTATATAAACTGGGAAAAAAATCGGCGTCGTCGCACTTTACTTAGAAGTCCTTTAAATATATTTATTTCAAAACCGATCTCTTAAGAATGTGTACTAAACTATAAAAATTCGTGAAACTATCGCCGTGTCTAACTACGGTCCTGTAATTTTAACAGTATATTAAAATGCTTTATATAAACTGGGAAAAAAATCGGCGTCGTCTCACTTTACTTAGAAGTCCTTTAAATATATTTATTTCAAAACCGATCTCTTAAGAATGTGTACTAAACTATGAAAATTCGTGAAACTATCGCCGTGTCTAATTACGGTCCTGTTATTTTAACAGTATATTAAAATGCATTATATAAACTGGGAAAAAAATCGGCGTCGTTGCACTTTACTTAAAAGTCCTTTAAATATATTTATTTCAAAACCGATCTCTTAAGAATGTTTACTAAACTATAAAAATTTGTGAAATGATCGCCGTGGCTAACTACGGTCCTGTATTTTTAACAGTATATTGAAATGCTTTATATAAACTGGGAAAAAAATCGGCGTCGTTGCACTTTACTTAGAAGTCCTTTAAATATATTTATTTCAAAACCGATCTCTTAAGAATGTGTACTAAACTATAAAAATTCGTGAAACTATCGCCGTGTCTAACTACGGTCCTGTAATTTTAACAGTATATTAAAATGCTTTATATAAACTGGGAAAAAAATCGGCGTCGTCTCACTTTACTTAGAAGTCCTTTAAATATATTTATTTCAAAACCGATCTCTTAAGAATGTGTACTAAACTATAAAAATTCGTAAAACTATCGCCGTGTCTAATTACGGTCCTGTAATTTTAGCAGTCTATTAAAATGCTTTATATAAACGTGGAAAAAAATCGGCGTCGTCGCACTTTACTTAGAAGTCCTTTAAATATATTTATTTCAAAACCGATCTCTTAAGAATGTGTACTAAACTATAAAAATTCGTAAAACTATCGCCGTGTCTAATTACGGTCCTGTAATTTTAACAGTATATTAAAATGCTTTATATAAACTGGGAAAAAAATCGGCGTCGTCTCACTTTACTTAGAAGTCCTTTAAATATATTTATTTCAAAACCGATCTCTTAAGAATGTGTACTAAACTATAAAAATTCGTGAAACTATCGCAGTGTCTAATTACGGTCCTGTAATTTTAACAGTCTATTAAAATGCTTTATATAAACTTGGAAAAAAATCGGTATCGTCGCACTTTACTTAGAAGTCCTTTAAATATATTTATTTCAAAACCGATCTCTTAAGAATGTGTACTAAACTATAAAAATTCGTGAAACTATCGCCGTGTCTAATTACGGTCCTGTTATTTTAACAGTATATTAAAATGCATTATATAAACTGGGACAAAAATCGGCGTCGTTGCACTTTACTTAAAAGTCCTTTAAATATATTTATTTCAAAACCGATCTCTTAAGAATGTTTACTAAACTATAAAAATTTGTGAAATGATCGCCGTGGCTAACTACGGTCCTGTATTTTTAACAGTATATTGAAATGCTTTATATAAACTGGGAAAAAAATCGGCGTCGTTGCACTTTACTTAGAAGTCCTTTAAATATATTTATTTCAAAACCGATCTCTTAAGAATGTGTACTAAACTATAAAAATTCGTGAAACTATCGCAGTGTCTAATTACGGTCCTGTAATTTTAACAGTATATTAAAATGCTTTATATAAACTGGGAAAAAAATCGGCGTCGTCTCACTTTACTTAGAAGTCCTTTAAATATATTTATTTCAAAACCGATCTCTTAAGAATGTGTACTAAACTATAAAAATTCGTGAAACTATCGCAGTGTCTAATTACGGTCCTGTAATTTTAACAGTCTATTAAAATGCTTTATATAAACTTGGAAAAAAATCGGTATCGTCGCACTTTACTTAGAAGTCCTTTAAATATATTTATTTCAAAACCGATCTCTTAAGAATGTGTACTAAACTATAAAAATTCGTGAAACTATCGCCGTGTCTAACTACGGTCCTGTAATTTTAGCCGTCTATTAAAATGCTTTATATAAACGTGGAAAAAAATCGGCGTCGTCGCACTTTACTTAGAAGTCCTTTAAATATATTTATTTCAAAACCGATCTCTTAAGAATGTATACTAAACTATAAAAATTTGTGAAATTATCGCCGTGGCTAATTACGGTCCTGTAATTTTAGCCGTCTATTAAAATGCTTTATATAAACGTGGAAAAAAATCGGCGTCGTCGCACTTTACTTAGAAGTCCTTTAAATATATTTATTTCAAAACCGATCTCTTAAGAATGTATACTAAACTATAAAAATTTGTGAAATTATCGCCGTGGCTAATTACGGTCCTGTAATTTTAACAGTATTTTAAAATGCTTTATATAAACTGGGAAAAAAATCGGCGTCGTCTCACTTTACTTAGAAGTCCTTTAAATATATTTATTTCAAAACCGATCTCTTAAGAATGTGTTCTAAACTATAAAAATTTGTGAAACTATTGCCATGTCTAATTACGATCCTTCGAAAATTAAAAATTGTGATTTTTGGCGCTCATTTTTGGCTAATTTTGAACTTTTTTAACAATAATTTAGAACAGGTAGAAAAGTTAATAATTTTTTCTGGGCTTATTAGAGGAGTTACAGCAAATTGATGTATATATAAAATGCTCCCGAAGGTCCCAATTAAACAGCCCTGGCATTAGTTTTATTAAATTCCAAAAAATATTTTTTCCTTTTTTAATAATAATTTAGAACAGGTAGAAAAGTTAATAATTTTTTCTGGGCTTATTAGTAGAGTTACAGCAAATTGATTTATATATAAAATGCTCCCGAAGGTCCCAATTAAACAGCCCTGGTATTAGTTTTATTAAATTCCAAAAAATATTTTTTCCTTTTTTAATAATAATTTAGAACAGGTAGAAAAGTTAATAATTTTTTCTGGGCTTATTAGTGGAGTTACAACAAATTGATGTATATATAAAATGATCCCGAAAGTCCCAATTAAACAGTCCTTGAGTTAGATTTAAATAATTTTGAAAAAAAAATTTGATTGCAATTTTTGGGACTGATTTTGGCTGAATTTTGAACTTTAAAAAAATTGTAGCGTCGTTATTTGTGGACCGATCTTTAAAAACTATTTAGATTCGGATTTGGCAGCCGTTTTCGCTTCGGATAGGCCTAGAAAACCATAGGCGTACTATTCCATAGCTTTGGGAAAACGTTTTGAAAATTCAAAATCGATGGGTTTTAAACCCATGTTTTTTAGCCAAAAAATGAAAAAAATAGATTTGCTTTATATTGCAAGGGGACGTTCTTACGTACCCCTAGTAACTATAACCGGTGTCATTTCCCCGCGCTTCCTCTCTAAAATAAAAATTTTCGACAAAACTAAATAAATAAAAAAACGGACCCCTTGATTCACAAAAAAAATCGTACCGCACTTATTTTCGATCCAATCATTACAAACGACACGGATTCGGAATTCTGGGACTTTTCTACATAAGATACATGTAAAATAACTATTGGGCGCAATGTTAATAGTAGTTAATAGTTAATAGTGACTTTTCTAGATAAGATATGTATTTGTAAATAACTCGAAAACTATACATTGTAGGAAAAAAATTCGAATCAACATACTTCAGTTATTGTAAAAGAAGTAAAATAATAGGTTATTAATTTTATTATAGATGGCACTGTTGTTTCGTGCTCAAATTTCGAATTTGTAATATTCCAAGGGGTAGCATAAAAATATTTATAGTCTCGTTATAACTTAAGAAATTGCCTTCATATTGAAGGGTGTTATTACTTAGCGATGGTTTTTTATCTACTATAAAGTGCATTTAAATATTGTTATTAGTTTCAAAGAAAATTATTTTTTTCTTATTGTACTACAATAATACAAATCAAGTTGAGAAATTATTGATTGCAAGCAAACTACTTGCTCGATTAAATTGTACTATTCACCAATCGAAAGAGAATTAAATTTGAGCAAATAGGTGTCTCGGTAATTTTTTATAAATTAATTATTCGCCGTTTAATAGTCGTGGAAACTGAAAAGTACAAATATGTTAATGATCGAAATTAGAAAATTCGCCACTTTGTTATCCGCGAAAATACGAACTTAAAATTAGCTGGAGGTATTACTCATTAACACCTTTTAATGCTCTCTAATTGGTATTCAATTATCGCAATGAATTTCGGGGAAATTCTGTTTTCTCTGTGGCCTACGAAACCGAGCACGTCAGATACACCGGAAAAGCACAAGTCCACCCCAAACCCAAAATAAATGATTTGTATTGAATTTATTTATTGCAGGTGAGCCGAATCGGAGAGGCAGAACAGTGGTTTCGAAGAGCACAACGTTTGGCCCCAGAGGACGCAAGCGTTTACCATCATTATGGTAAGTACTTAGCTTTTACTGTCACATTTCGCAAGCGCGACGCTTCTTTGCAAGTGTAACAATTCCTCTTCGGAGATGTTTCTCCGCCGCAGTGGGAATGTCCAGGTTAAAGCTGTTCCCGAATGTAGACAAGGGACCCGCATTACGCCACCCCAACTCGGCTGTGTTTTATTGAGGAGGGCAGACTTCGTACTCTAATTTTAAAGAAAAATAAAAAAGGGCGCCCTACGCAAACATTTTAGTTATTTAGAAGCCGTTTTCTTCGAATGGGGGTTTACATGAATTGTAATTAAAAGAAAATATACCTCTTTTTACGATTATTGCCCTCGCAGGACCTTTTGCTAAAGTTCGCTAAATAAAATAAAGAAATGTCTCTTCTTTTGCGCGGATATAAAATTCGACGGGAATCCCTTTTAATTAAAATAAAGCTCTTTCATGGTTTCTTGCGATTTTTTTCGAACGGCGACGAATTATGCTCTGGGTATAATTCTTTAAGCTTCGAGCCGGAGTGTTAATAATAAGCGAAAAGAGAAATGAGATTGAGATAAGGGATTATCCAACTAAATGCCATTTATTTACTCGAACCTTCAAGAAATAACTGACAACTTGACATCATGAAATTCAAATTAGCAGATTCTCGAACCGCAAACGTGTATTTGAAAATTTAAATAGCTCAATCGTTAATTCACCCAAAGCAAAACTTCCAACTTTCGAGAGCAAAGCACATCATTTTTTTTAGATTCTGCGTTCGATTTAAATTACAGTGGAAACTCGGTTATCCGGACTAATTATTGGTGCAGTTCATCCGGATAATTGAAAAAAAAAACAATTTTACTTTGTTAGGTATTTAGTTACAAAAAAATCGAAACAAATAAGTATTAATTATCAAATCAACAGTAAAAAATACCAAATAGAATTATTAAATGTTTAGATAAAATTAAAAGTAAATTGATCATTGTTAATCGTGGCGAAAAGCGGAGTGTGCACATTCGAGCTCAAAGTGGCACATTCCGATCTCGGGAAAATGAAGCGCGCCGCTCCGCGTCGCGCTTCATTTGCCTCCCTCGCTCGGAAATGTGCCACTTTTCGCTCGAATGCGCACATCCTCGTATTTATTAAATTTATTTATATTTAAATCAGTTACGCCAAAGAAGTATTTCTTTGAAGTATTTTTTTGAATTAAATTGCCCCCCATTTTCGCTTAGATTTTTATTTTTGAGGATTGGAGGGAGTAGTTCTATTATGTATTTTAGAACAGCAGTTTCCAAACTATGTTTCGTGGGTTATGTATAAATACAGTCGAATACAGTCGAAATCCGACATCGAGATATCCAAAAAAGCACAAAAATTGACTTTTAAAAATCCCGCTGTAAATGTGCCACTGTGATTGGCTCATTCTTGATTCACTACAATGGCCGCCTATTAATTAGCCAATCAGATATAATTTATTATTTTGTAACTATACTTACATTAGAAATATTTGAAATTTGAATCATATTGTACATTTAAGGGTAAATAGTATAGTTGTTGGCCAGTCGACAATGATTGGCCATATTTAGAAAATTATATAATAATAAATCTATATTTCCATATATATATTTTCTAATAAATGGTTCGTTTTTTTTGCTAATTTACTATATCTTATTTTAATTAGAAAATATTGGCCAATTACTGTAAATTGACTGGTCAATTACTATATTTATATGGCCAATAACTATGTTTTTTAATAAAAGGGCCAATAACTGTATTGTTTAGCCGTAGTAAACATTCGAAAGTACACCTGAAAATATTTTTGATGTAACTATAGTTACGACATGATGAATTCCATCTGATTGGCTAATTAATTGGCGGCCATTATAGTGAATCAAGAATGAGCCAATCACTGTGGCTCATTTAAAGCGGGACTTTTAAAAGTCTATTATTGCACTCTTTTGGTTAACTCGATTTCTGGTTTCAGCTTGGCTATAACGTATTGAGGTTGGACTGTATTTATACATTATACATAACCAATAGGATATAGTTTGGAAACGTCAGCGTACATGAAAAAAAAATGCTTTAACTTTTTCCGAATTTCAACTCTTATTTCTCAACCTTTTTTTTAATATACCCTACCCAAGTCATTCTCAAATTTTGATGAACCCCCTATGTAACATATAAATATTTTTTTATATTTAAAAATTGAATTAATCTATAAATGAAGTCTAATTACAACAGTGTATACAAAATGTGCCTTAAAACTAGTTTGTTTATAATTTTTAGAAAAATGAAAATTACCCAAAAATATTTGGAGACATTAATTTTGACATATAAACCTTCAACAATCTGCAAGACCCAACACCGTGAGGTATAAATGGGAACAAAGAGTAGGAAGAAGAAGAACAATCTGCAAAAGGTGATATAAAAATCAAATAGTTGATTTTTAGTATCCCACTTCAGAAAATTTGACTCATATACAATTTTAATTAATCAAAAATGCGAATTAGTAAACATTCGAAAGTACACCCGAAAATATTTTTATCAGGCTCGTTACAATTAGGCGTGCGGAAGACCACTACTATAACTTATCAAAAGAAATAAAATATCTAACCTTTTTCAAACTTAAAATAGATCTAATTTATTCGACTTTTAATTGAAGAATAAAATAATAATATAGGCAAATCCGATAATTACGAGGATGTGCGCATTCGAGCGAAAAGTGGCACATTTCCGAGCGAGGGAGGCAAATGAAGCGCGACGCGGAGCGGCGCGCTTCATTTTCCCGAGATCGGAATGTGCCACTTTGAGCTCGAATGTGCACACTCGGTTTTAAGCACGATTACGAAGCGTCCCGTTTTAGCAGACAATCCGGATAATCGCGAATCCGTATAATCGAGGTCCGGATAATCGAGGTTTTACTGTATATACAAAAAGAAATTCTTTCACAATAAACAGAATTTAATTCGCACTTTTTAAGAACGCAGATGAATTTAATTCATAAGCATAAAAGGATCCGATAAGTCTTTCAACTCTTCATCCGACAAACAATAAGCAGATGTGCTGATAGCTCGAAATCAAAAGCCAAACATTTTCAATCGGATTTCTGTCAGTGCCATCCATCAAAACGCGCTGTTTAATTAGTTAAAAAATCCCTCCACGTAAATCATACAAAGGAGCCGAAGATAAGCTAAATTTATACACTTTAAAAAGGGTTGCCCTTTTTTTCAGGGGTCGGAATAAAAAATGATGTACACGTCGGTAGAAGGTTTTTTTTTCGACGTGATATATCGAAGTTTTGCTTTTACAACCCGTAAAGACTAAAAACAGTGATTGCTCTTTCACGAAGGACATCGATAGGCCCTAAAGTTGTGTTTCACGTATGCGCAACATACTTCCCTTCTAATATTGAAATGCCAGACCGAAAACTATAGAAATATACCTCAATTGCTTCCATATTCCCCTGCTCGATCGTTCGAGAAAATTATACGATACGTTTGAGAAAACGACGAGGCCTTTGTCTGAGATATTGGCCGAGAGGAAAGCAAAAAATTGCCTTTACGACTTCGACACTGCCGGGAAAGCACCCCTCCGCCCCCCACACACACACGCGCGCCTTTTCTCGCGAGGCCACATTTTCAGTTAAGTGCAGTAATTATTTTTAATGTGGCTCGATTTTATACAAAAACTTTTCGAGTTAAAATGAGGTTTGCAGCCAATTAAAAGTTAAGGCGGGATACAAACCGGCAACTAACTGCAAATAAGGCAAACTCTTCATTAAAATATGTACGTCGCGAAACGAAACAAGCAACATAAATTGATCATTATTGCATAATCGCCCTTGTCGCTCTAAACAATGCTCCCCTCCGCCCCCGTTGCCGAACGTATTTTTATTAATATTCCCCCGTCTTTTAGCAATCTTTTAAAAAAAAATTCGTTAAAATCCGATAAGCCAAAGCGGCACTACGAATTTTTTCGTTTGACCTTACAAAAGATTCTAATTAACTAAATTAAAAAGGTAGCTTTTTTACATGTAAAAACTCAAAACTTTGAAAACAAATTCCGACGTAACGCGAAGAGATAAATCAAAAAATTTTAAATGAGCATTTAGCCCCATCTTTTAGCTCTGTTCGAAAAAAAAATTTGTTAAAATCCGATGAGCGAACACGGCGCTACGATTTTTTTTGTGACACCCTGCGGGAGATACCAATGCCCGATAGACGACGAACCCCGCTAAAATTTTTCCGTTTTACTTTATTTGGGTTAAATCCTTAAATTTACATTGTTTTCAGTTATTAATATTAAATTAATGATTTTGTTGTTAAAAATAAAGTATAATTTGTGTTCGCAGGCAATTAATTTTTGAAAGGGTTGGTATTGTTTCGCCCGTGTGTTAAGCAATTCGATTCCCATAATTCAAATCTGTATTAGGATTACGATTTGTATGTATTTCGGAGTAAATTTAACGGCAACGGCAATATCAATTTGAATAATGAGTTGATACAAATCGATATCCAAAAGTGACGGCGATACAAGTGAACGGCTTGTTCGTGGCGATTATTAAATTACATTCAGGCGCTTCAAATCAGTTTCGTTTCAAGTTAATTGGACACGAACTACTACTGCAAACTGCCGAAACGTCATTTTATACTTCCCCTTTAATTGATGTGCCGATTTCTTAACGTTTCAACGTGTACCACTCCGTACAAGTGGAAAGTTTACAACTGAAACCACTAAACACTTCCTTCGCCTTTTTCTTTTCACTTATCTCGCCAGCGACCACAATTCAACGCTTATCCCTTTTTAGAAAACAATAATAACGACGACCAAAAACGCCAAGGTGCTCGTTCGAACCCTTAAAATAAGATGCAATTACCAGAAATGTACTTAAGTATTGATTTTAAGCGGGTCTGGTTTAACAACTTTGTTCCAAGGGAGAGATTTTTACTACCCTTTTCCTTTTTGCTCTCCTTTTGAAGCAATTCTAGAGTTAATATGATTTCGCCGGTTGTAAAAGTTTTAACATACGTTAAATCTAAGAGATTTGGCTTTTCTTTTTTGGGGGAGGCGAAAATAATCGCTTTCCTTTCTCCTCGAGCCAATTTAAATAACACAAATTCAATTTTTGGTTCTCTCTAATTGAACAAAGCTAATTAAAAAAAAAGGGGGGGTCGATTCGTATTAATATTAATTAATAATAATATTCATGTCGCGTTAAGTTCAAGGATGCTTGAACTTCGGATATTTGCTCGGCAGTCATTAAAGTGAGATATTTGCACCCCTCATGAATGAATTCATGGCTTTAACGTCCCGGGAAAGAAAGATTTCTGAGGATAATGTGCCCGTCTCTTGCACATTCCTAATAAACTTTTGTATTTTTAAGATATCAATGGGAATCAAAGTGAGCCTTCAAATAATGCGATTAATTCGATTTCGAGCTTATAAATTATAAATCGGATCCTCCTTTTTCGAAAGGCCAAAGTTTTTTTCTTTTGACGACGTACGAAGGTCCATTATATTTTTCCATCGGTTAAATAAATAATTTGCTTATGGATTTTTTTTTGTGATGATAACAACAAAAAAAAACTTGTTAGGATAATTACGCCGGGGTTGTTGTGTCTTTCGTAACGTTGAAAAATGGAAATGGTGGATTCCACGATTAAAACGGGATTATAATTTCAGCCGCATTACATTAACTTCCTGTGTGAAAAGCCCATTCAATTTGTATTGATTAAATAATAATGTTTAGAAAAAGGGCGTATAAAGCGCGTTATTTTCGACAAAAGGAAAAAACGTTACGCGGAGTCGGTCGTGTTATTTTTGATGCGGTTCGAATTGAAATATTTTATTAATTAAGAGCAAGAGCGCCGGCGGGGGCATCCGAACGAATTTATTTAATTTATTTGCCCCATAATTGTAATAACTACCCGCATCTGTCGCCCCGAAACGTATCTAATTTTATAGAAGCCGACAGTGCGCCTTTGATTAACTTAATTAATGTTTGTACCTAATGTTTGTTTGCTCCCCAAATTACGAAAAGCTTTTTAAATTTGTTTGTCGAAAATTTATGATCATCAAACGTACCATTTATTTATTTAACTTAAGTGATTTATTTAAAAAATACTCGTCGGTGGAATTACTCGAATAAATTCGTTTTTGCACTTACATTAGATATCTAATTTAATTTCGATTAGTTGAAACGAACTTCGATGTTTTCAAACATTTTGAATTTTGTAAAGGGACAGAGTTTTGTTCTGCAATGTTCTTTATGTTATTTATTGAAGTTTCTAATAAACCAAAAATATAGTTAAAATTTCTAACTACCCCTAAAGAAGTAGGGTACGCATTAATGCAATGCAAAATGTAAAACTTTTAACTTGTCTTACACTAAACAAAACAATTTTTCAAAATTGCAAATTCGGGAAAAAAATTTGCATGGGCGTTATAAATTAATGTTTCCAATAATCCAGAAAAATATTTAAAAAATTCTAACTACCCCTAATCAAGCAGGGTAGGCATTAATGCAATTCAAAATGTAATAATTTTAATTTCGCCTATGCTAAAGAACACAATTTTTGAAAATTGCAAATTCTGGGAAACTATTGCTTCCACATTATCTATTGATGTTTCTAATAACTCAAAAAAATATTTAAAAAATTCTAGCTACCCCTAATCAAGTAGGGTAGGCATTAAAGCAATGCAAAATGTAATACTTTTAACTTGTCGTACACTAAAAAACACAATTTTTCAAAATTGCAAATTCGGGGAAAATTTTGCATGGGCGTTATCAATTGATGTTTCTAATAATCCAGAAAAATATTTAAATAAATTTAGCTACCCCTAATCAAGTAGGGTAGGGATTAAAGCAATGCAAAATGTAATACATTTAACTTCGCCTAAACAACACAATTTTTGAAAATCGCAAATTCGGGGAAACTATTGCATGCACGTTATCTATTTATGTTTCTAATAAATCAGAAAAACAATTAAAAAATTCTAACTATCCCTAATCAAGCAGGGTAGACATTAATGCAAAGCAAAGTGTAATACTTTTAATTTTGCTTACGATAAAAAACACAATTTTTCAAAATCGCAAATTCGAGGACACTTTTGCATGGGCGTTATCAATTTATGTTTCTAATAACCCAAAAAAATATTTAAAAAATTCTAGCTACTTCTATACAAGTACTGTAGGCACTAATGCAATGCAAAATGTAATGAAAATGTTTTGACTACAGAAAATTACTTTTGTAACTGATTGTCAATAATTTTACATAATGCCTTGATAAATTTTTCTTAGCTTTTTATCGTTGGCCTCAGGTTATTTTGACTAACACTCATGTTTTTGCTTTGGCACCGAAGCAGTATCGATTTCATTTCAAATGAAAGAAATAATCCAAATCGAAGGTGCAGAAAATAATTTTTGCAAGAATTAATTATATCGTAGTAAGTTATTAGTTATTTGTAGACAATACATATGAATATGTTTTGTCTAAGTAAATATTTATTCATATTGTGATAAACACAGATTTATAATAACCGTTTGTGGAATGAGTTAAATCGAAGAGAATTAACTTATCAAGTTTTTCGATAGAACGTTCGGCAAAAGTTAAAAGCAAAATGTGATACAACTAAAATTAATGCGATCTCGTAAAATGGGAATATGTTAATATCATAATCCAATATTCATACGTCGAGCTGCATTAAAACTAACATTTTCAGCCAATATAATCCTATTAATTTTAATACGGACTTGTATTCAGTTCGTGTCAATAAAATTCGACGTCAAACTAACAACCAAATAATTTGGATTTATTGCTAAAACATTGTTCGAAATAAAGAACGCCTACAACATGTCATTATCTGAAACATACCATATTTATAATGAGCCCTAAATACGTCCATGTTTTAAATATTATATAATTGAAATTAATTACGTCTTATCTTTTTAGCGCAACTTTTATGCCATCATTCATTTTCCGCTAAGACGCCAGACATTTTTAGAGGATTCTTAATTTTCTTCTTTGCATGCTTGTATTTTTTTTTTAATTCGCCCGTTTGTTCAAATTTGTTTATATTTCGACTGGTGAAGACTTCGTTTCAATCGGAACACCCGTTTTTGAAAAATAAATAATTTATTCTGCAAAAATGTATTTTATCACACAGGGATCGAAAATTCACTTGCCGACCCTATTTTGCGGGAAGAAAGTGCCACATTCTGTCCCTGTTATACTATACTCTATTCCTCACAATATTTTATTAATTGTAAATGAGCCGTTGTTAAGTAACGTGAAAAGCTTTGACGTGGCCATTTTTTAAAAATCTCGGGTTTTACACAATTTAATTTGGCAATTCTAATAGTAAAAAAAATATTTCTCTCTCTGATAGCTATGCTGCAATTTTTTAAACATTTTTTGGGGTTATAATAAATAATTGTATAAAAAAGGAACGGCTGTTTTGCTATTTTTCAAACATCTCGAGTTTTAAGGTATTTAATTCGGCAATTCTAACAAGAAAAATATTATTTCCTTCTTTAACAGCTACCCTGGAATTTTTTTAACATTTTTCGGGGTTATAATGAAGAATAATAAATAATTGTATAAAAAAAGAACGGCTGTATTGCTATTTTTCAAACATCTCGAGTTTTAAGGTATTTAATTTGGCACTTCTAACAAGAAAAAAAATTATTTCCTTCTTTGACAGCTACCCTGGAATTTTTTTAACATTTTTCGGAGTTATAATAAGCAATAATAAATAATTGTATAGCATGAATACGCCCATTTCTCAAAAATCCCAAATTTTACAGTATTTAATTCAACTTCGAAGCATTGCAGTCATTGCAAGACGTATTCTTTTACATATTCTATTAAACGCCATTTTTTTATTTAAATTAACAAGAATTACTTTCATTGCTGGGCCAACCAGTAATATTAAACACGGCGAAAAACAATTATCCAATTTTGATCTACGCCGAATCCGGTTTCAAAAATTTAAACAAGGTACGCGTCCGGAAAAAGTCCTTCGTTCGGTCAATTCTTAGGCTATATCAGTTTATATCGTTTCATATCTTACAATTACGAAAACGTTCCCTTCAAATTTCGCCGGCGCTTACGACTGAAAGCGCCCGGAAAAAGTCCCTCGCTCGGTCAACTTTTAGGCACCCACGGTTTATACGGTCTCATAACAAAATTATAAACTTCTCCAATTTAATAAAATCAACAATTTTTTTTCTACAGTATTGTTTTAAATAATTAAAATAGTGATGCATTTGAAACGCAGTCGCCCAAGTTTGACGTGGCGTTAATTAAAATGAATTCACAACTGACAAGTCGAGGTCAGTGAAAAACTAATCGCGACATATATAGACCTTTCAATTTTATACAAGAGTGGTTGGACTTGTTCACCTCATAATACCTGAGAAGGTGTTATCATTGAGGCAGCAGGAATGCTGCTAGTCCGTCAGTGTTTGAGTGCGTATTCCTCCCTGACGGACATGCCAATGTGTACATTTGATCAGTTATGTTAGACTTCTCATGCTGCACTAATACTATCCAGCCCAGGATAATATAAGTTCACCGTGGAAGTCTAAATATGAGGTGACAAGTTCGAACATTTTGTTTTTTAAAAAAAAATCTTTCCAACTCAAGCAATATTCTCTGTGTACCTACAGTAGACCCTCAATTACCTTCTTAAGAGTTAGATTAATAAATTTTGCCCAAATTGGTAAAATTAATTAAATGGCATTTGTACACAATAAAAAACCATTAATATTGCGTACTACAGTACACCCCCGATAATTTTATCAAGTGTAAATAATTAAATAATTGCTCAAAAATAAAAACCACTAATTAAGCGGCGCTCTAACGAAATGAAATATATTTAATTGTGTGTACTACAGTAGACCCCGCTTACTTTTTAAGTGTTAGATTAATAAATTTGACCAAAACTAAAAATTGAATTAATTGGCATCTTTACACGATAGAATATGATTAATTCTGCGTACTACAGGTCACCCCCGATAATTTTATTAAGTGTAAATAATTAAATAATTGCTCAAAAATAAAAACCACTAATTAAGCGGCGCTCTAACGAAATGAAATATATTTAATTGTGTGTACTACAGTAGACCCCCGCTTACTTTTTTAAGTGTTAGATTAATAAATTTGACCAAAACTAAAAATTGAATTAATTGGCATCTTTACACGACAAAATACGATTAATTCTGCGTACTACAGTACACCCCCGATAAGTTTATTAAGTGTAGATAATTAAATAATTGCTCAAAAAATAAAACCACTAATTAAGCGGCGCTCTAACGAAATGGAATATATTTAATTGTGTGTACTACAGTAGACCCCGCTTACTTTTTAAGTGTTAGATTAATAAATTTGACCAAAACTAAAATTGAATTAATTGGCATCTTTACACGACAAAATACGATTAATTCTGCGTACTACAGTACACCCCCGATAAGTTTATTAAGTGTAAATAATTAAATAATTGCTCAAAAATAAAAACCACTAATTAAGCGGCGCTCTAACGAAATGAAATATATTTAATTGTGTGTACTACAGTAGACCCCCGCTTACTTTTTTAAGTGTTAAATTAATAAATTTGACCAAAACTAAAAATTGAATTAATTGGCATCTTTACACGACAAAATACGATTAATTCTGCGTACTACAGTACACCCCCGATAAGTTTATTAAGTGTAGATAATTAAATAATTGCTCAAAAAATAAAACCACTAATTAAGCGGCGCTCTAACGAAATGGAATATATTTAATTGTGTGTACTACAGTAGACCCCCGCTTACTTTTTTAAGTGTTAGATTAATAAATTTGACCAAAACTAAAAATTGAATTAATTGGCATCTTTACACGACAAAATACGATTAATTCTGCGTACTACAGTACACCCCCGATAAGTTTATTAAGTGTGGATAATTAAATAATTGCTTAAAAAATAAAACCACTAATTAAGCGGCGCTCTAACGAAATGGAATATATTTAATTGTGTGTACTACAGTAGACCCCCGCTTACTTTTTTAAGTGTTATATTAATAAATTTGACCAAAACTAAAAATTGAATTAATTGGCATCTTTACACGACAAAATACGATTAATTCTGCGTACTACAGTACACCCCCGATAAGTTTATTAAGTGTAGATAATTAAATAATTGCTCAAAAAATAAAACCACTAATTAAGCGGCGCTCTAACGAAATGGAATATATTTAATTGTGTGTACTACAGTAGACCCCCGCTTACTTTTTTAAGTGTTAGATTAATAAATTTGACTAAAACTAAAAATTTAATTAATTGGCATCTTTACACGATAAAATACGATTAATTCTGCGTACTACAGTACACCCCCGATAACTTTATTAAGTGTAGATAATTAAATAATTGCTCAAAAAATAAAACCACTAATTAAGCGGCGCTCTAACGAAATGAAATATATTTAATTGTGTGTACTACAGTAGACCCCCGCTTACTTTTTTAAGTGTTAGATTAATAAATTTGACCAAAACTAAAAGTTGAATTAATTGGCATCTTTACACGACAAAATACGATTAATTCTGCGTACTACAGTACACCCCCGATAAGTTTATTAAGTGTAGATAATTAAATAATTGCTCAAAAAATAAAACCACTAATTAAGCGGCGCTCTAACGAAATGAAATATATTTAATTGTGTGTACTACAGTAGACCCCCGCTTACTTTTTTAAGTGTTAGATTAATAAATTTGACCAAAACTAAAAATTGAATTAATTGGCATCTTTACACGACAAAATACGATTAATTCTGCGTACTACAGTACACCCCCGATAAGTTTATTAAGTGTAGATAATTAAATAATTGCTCAAAAAATAAAACCACTAATTAAGCGGCGCTCTAACGAAATGGAATATATTTAATTGTGTGTACTACAGTAGACCCCCGCTTACTTTTTTAAGTGTTAGATTAATAAATTTGACCAAAACTAAAAATTTAATTAATTGGCATCTTTACACGATAAAATACGATTAATTCTGCGTACTACAGTACACCCCCGATAACTTTATTAAGTGTTAATAATTAAATAATTTCTAAAAATAAAAACCACTTATTAAGCGGCGCTCTAACGAAATGAAATATATTCAATTGTGTGTACTACAGTAGACCCCCGCTTACTTTTTTAAGTGTTAGATTAATAAATTTGTCCAAAACTAAAAATTTAATTAATTGGCCTCTTTACACGATAAAATACGATTAATTCTGCGTACTACAGTACACCCCCGATAATTTTATTAATGGTTAGTAATTAAATAATTTCTAAAAATAAAAACCACTAATTAGGCGGCGCTCTAACGAAATGAAATATATTTAATTGTGTGTACTACAGTAGACCCCGATTACTTTTTTAAGTGTTGTGCTTTGATCTCTATATTAGCAACGCTGATTTAATTTGTTCGACCGAAAAGAGTAAAATTTTGATTTACTTTTTAAAACAAGACGAAATATTTAGCACCGAAACCGCAAAATGATTTCTTTTGAATAATAAAAGGAAGTTTTAAATAATGCATAAATATTTATGCATTATACATCAGAAAACGTCATGAAATCCTGTCGTATTTCATACTCTGTTATATTCACATTCAAAGCAACTTAGCTCTATGCAAAACACGCTTAAAAAATTATAATAAATATTGTAGCACAAAGCCCGTTAATCTTATTTGGGAAATTTGTAACTTTTGAAGTGGCATCGCAAAAACAAGAAGGCAATTTAAGCGAAACTAACCCCAAACAAGGTAGATGTGTGTGTTAAAATTTTAGATGCAAATAATATTCGTTTAAGTGTGCTATTTGAAGAGCAATCTTTTTATTGTCGGATTTGTGTGCGATTTTGTTGCGCTACTCTTTTTCCGTGTATTCGCGAGATACGAAGCTCCCTCAATTTCCAGAGCCATAAAAGAGATTCGCCAGCATGCGCCGCTACGAAGTTCTATATCCCCGCTATATGTTGCCTTTTTTTTTCTCCTGCCGGTAATATTAAGGGAATTAATAGCTGAACCAAGCAAGGAAATATTCGGAATCCCCGACGCAAGCCTCCTAAGCTTCGCCCGCAATTTTTCTTCATGAACTTGATGTAGGACGAGATACATTCGCTATTAGCTTAATGAGAAAGTATTTTCGTACTAAATTTAATGCTTTCTGTGCGTAGGTGAATTCTTGGCGTCGCGCGGCCGACATAAAGAAGCCGCCGATATGTACGAGAAAGCCGCCGAACTGCGACCAAGGGACTACGAATTGGCCGTCGCCGCCGCCACCGCCATGAGGCAGGCCGGAAGGCAAAACGACGCCGAGAAATGGTATCGCAAAGCTGTCTCTTTAAAACCGCAGGTAAATAACAAAATGCTAATTTCAACATCTACCCCATTCTCTCCCAATTTTCCCGAATAACACGAACTCACGTTCAATTTGCCGCAATTCCGAATGGCAGACACTCCTCTAACATCGAATCGCTTCCTTTTAATTACGAAAATAAATATAGAATGTGGCCACCCATCGTTTTGAAGCAGAATCGCTCGGTGTCCGACCACCTACCAGTGGACGACCGTTATTAGAACTACAATTAAAAAATTAATTTATATTTATGATATATTTATTTATGCAATCTTCTACGTCTCCTTTTTTATTTAACAGCAAGAACTAAAAGTAATAAAGAAGTGTATAGCTAAAATAATTAAATTTATATTGCAGTTTGCTGGATTTCAGTTTTGAAGGACGCAATCAAAAAAGATGGAAGTCTCCTCTTAAACGCCAACAAAATTGTTATAAAATACCAAAAGGAACTTTAATAAAAAGAACTACACGAAGATACATCTAAACATAGGGTTTAAATATACTATTACAAAATTTTATGAATTATTTGTTTTTAGTAGGCGAATTAATTAATCAGTCATTCATTGATTCATTACTTGCCCGAAAGGGTCATTTACTGAACTCTCGATGCAGCAAATCGGACATCCAATCGGCGTTTTGCCCTAATTAATTTCTGAAAACTATACGGCCCATCAATGAGCAAAACGACAAAGCAACGATTTAAAAAAAATGGCATTAAGGGTCCCGGGTACCAAATTTCTTGTTGTGTGCTTTAAATGTATGACTCTCAGGGCCATATTTTTGATTATTCGTAGTTGAAAATTGGTGTACTGCTAAAGATCATCTGGTTTAATCTGAATGTGCCTTTAATTTTTTTTTCTTTTCTAATTTTGCATAAAAAAGTTACTAAAGAGAAAACTAGTCTTAATTTGATTCAAACAAATTAATTTTCGATAACTGTTTTTATGAATAACAATTTAACCTTTTAAATTTAAGAAAAGGGCAGAGTTGAAATAATTTTAAGAGAACAAAGAAGGGACCGATGAAACTTTAACGACGGAAATCGAAAAGAAAGGAGTCGGTTTAGTTTCCATCATTTTCTCGAAATAAAATTGTTGTGTATTGTCGATATTGTTGTGTTGTATTTGAAAAGCATCAGTCTACCGTACTGGAAGCTCTCGTTACGCTCATCTATTTTTCTACAAGTTCATTTTGTGTTGCATCTTATATTTACATATTTTCGAACGCCACAATGCGAGCACTTTGTTGTTTCTTATTAAAGAGCCCGTCCCTGACCAGAAAATACGACCGACTCGGCGCGCTTATTTAAATATCGCTAAAGGGCGCATCCGCAATTTTTAATTTTAAAGCTGCACAACAATTAGTTTTTAAAACGCAAAATTAGAGCCACCATCAAAAGAATTAACTGCTCGATGATTTTGAAAATTTAATCCAGCCGGAGTAGTTTTAATTTCGTCCACATTGTAAAAGTTAATTGCTAAAGTTTATAACAGCTTTCGCTGCAACGAGAAAAATATGGATGCTTCCATTTTAAAAATTAAATAAAGCTCTCCCTTTTGAATAAAGTTCGAGATTGAAAGTTAATTAATTAACAGTGAATTCGTTTTCCGGCACACATCGTTCAATGTTTAAGGAGCAATAATTGCGTTGGCAGTGCCCAAATAAAATTTCGGATTGGATGAAAGGAAACGAGTTATAAAATCGGACAGGTGTTGTAATTTTGGCACCCACAAATGTCCTTATATTTCCAAGAAAGGAAAGCTTTGTGTGTGTCGCTGCTTTTTTGTAAAATAGTAATTTGGGACGTCGCAAGAGTTTTAGCAGACGTTAAAAATTAAATAAGTTCTTCGGCCGCAAAACTAATTATTTAAACGAGGAAAAAAAAAGGAAAATTGTTAAAATTAACGCGTGTTTGCGTTTTAAATTAAAAGCGTTAAACGTTGGTTGTGTTAACACCGGAATCTGACGTGCTGAGTTTTGCTGAATTTTTTAATTCAAATTTACCATTAATTAACGCCCTCTTCGAGAATTATAAATTTGTGAACTCGAATAAGTGATCTGTTATTTATGCATTAAGTTTTATTTATAAATGAGATTAACCAACTAGAAGTTTTTGGAACCTTAAGCCAAACATCTAATTTAAGTTTTGAATTATCCTTTAGTAATATTTATAAAATAATTTTAAATAATTGTAAATAAACCCATAATTTAAAAGTTATGTTAAAATATAATTGGAAGAATTGTATTATAAACATTATATTTATATTTATAATAAACTTATAACCTCTAATTAATTTATTAAGGTTATTTTAATACGAATATACAAAATCAGACTATTTTCAAAGTACACCACATTTTGAATTTATTTTTAAGGAATTAAATTAACAATATATTAAATACAAACAATTTATTTTTATAAAATGATTTTAATTCATTCGACGAATTTGTCATATTAAGTATATAGTAGATAAATTGTCATAAACTTATTTTAATTATTTCTCTTACGGTTAAATTTTCGTTGTAACCACTATTATTAATTGCAATTAATTTTAATTTAAGCTCAAATGATTATTATAATTTGAATTAAGGTTTTTTAAATCCTTTTTAATTTAATGTTAATAAATATTATAGTTTTCAAAATAGCAAGAAATTTTTGAAATTGTCAACTTAAATATCATTATTGCAATACCATGAAAATCTGTCATTGAAATGTATTTCAATATTATAAATAACACTTTTTAAAACAGAATTAGTTAATTTAAAATATTTAACGTTATGTTAAATTCATTTTGTTATTTCTTAAAAGGAATTTAAGCATATAAAAATAATTTATTTATTGGCAAAATATTCGGTTTCAATTCATATTATAGACAATTTTTCCAATTCTTTTATTTTTGTAGTTTAATTATTAAATCATTTATTAAACAAAGTATTTTTGTAAAGACTTAGATATTTTGAAGCTCAGTCTTTTTTCTATAAACATTAATAAATTTGTCAAAACTAAAAATTTAATTAATTGGCCTCTTTACACGATAAAATACGATTAATTCTGCGTACTACAGTACACCCCCGATAACTTTATTAAGTGTTAATAATTAAATAATTTCTAAAAATAAAAACCACTTATTAAGCGGCGCTCTAACGAAATGAAATATATTCAATTGTGTGTACTACAGTAGACCCCCGCTTACTTTTTTAAGTGTTAGATTAATAAATTTGTCCAAAACTAAAAATTTAATTAATTGGCCTCTTTACACGATAAAATACGATTAATTCTGCGTACTACAGTACACCCCCGATAATTTTATTAATGGTTAGTAATTAAATAATTTCTAAAAATAAAAACCACTAATTAGGCGGCGCTCTAACGAAATGAAATATATTTAATTGTGTGTACTACAGTAGACCCCCGATTACTTTTTTAAGTGTTGTGCTTTGATCTCTATATTAGCAACGCTGATTTAATTTGTTCGACCGAAAAGAGTAAAATTTTGATTTACTTTTTAAAACAAGACGAAATATTTAGCACCGAAACCGCAAAATGATTTCTTTTGAATAATAAAAGGGAAGCCTTTAAATAATGCATAAATATTTATGCATTATACATCAGAAAACGTCATGAAATCCTGTCGTATTTCATACTCTGTTATATTCACATTCAAAGCAACTTAGCTCTATGCAAAACACGCTTAAAAAATTATAATAAATATTGTAGCACAAAGCCCGTTAATCTTATTTGGGAAATTTGTAACTTTTGAAGTGGCATCGCAAAAACAAGAAGGCAATTTAAGCGAAACTAACCCCAAACAAGGTAGATGTGTGTGTTAAAATTTTAGATGCAAATAATATTCGTTTAAGTGTGCTATTTGAAGAGCAATTTTTTTATTGTCGGATTTGTGTGCGATTTTGTTGCGCTACTCTTTTTCCGTGTATTCGCGAGATACGAAGCTCCCTCAATTTCCAGAGCTATAAAAGAGATTCGCCAGCATGCGCCGCTACGAAGTTCTATATCCCCGCTATATGTTGCCTTTTTTTTTCTCCTGCCGGTAATATTAAGGGAATTAATAGCTGAACCAAGCAAGGAAATATTCGGAATCCCCGACGCAAGCCTCCTAAGCTTCGCCCGCAATTTTTCTTCATGAACTTGATGTAGGACGAGATACATTCGCTATTAGCTTAATGAGAAAGTATTTTCGTACTAAATTTAATGCTTTCTGTGCGTAGGTGAATTCTTGGCGTCGCGCGGCCGACATAAAGAAGCCGCCGATATGTACGAGAAAGCCGCCGAACTGCGACCAAGGGACTACGAATTGGCCGTCGCCGCCGCCACCGCCATGAGGCAGGCCGGAAGGCAAAACGACGCCGAGAAATGGTATCGCAAAGCTGTCTCTTTAAAACCGCAGGTAAATAACAAAATGCTAATTTCAACATCTACCCCATTCTCTCCCAATTTTCCCGAATAACACGAACTCACGTTCAATTTGCCGCAATTCCGAATGGCAGACACTCCTCTAACATCGAATCGCTTCCTTTTAATTACGAAAATAAATATCGAATGTGGCCACCCATCGTTTTGAAGCAGAATCGCTCGGTGTCCGACCACCTACCAGTGGACGACCGTTACTAGAACTACAATTAAAAAATTAATTTATATTTATGATATATTTATTTATGCAATCTTCTACGTCTCCTTTTTTATTTAACAGCAAGAACTAAAAGTAATAAAGAAGTGTATAGCTAAAATAATTAAATTTATATTGCAGTTTGCTGGATTTCAGTTTTGAAGGACGCAATCAAAAAAGATGGAAGTCTCCTCTTATACGCCAACAAAATTGTTATAAAATACCAAAAGGAACTTTAATAAAAAGAAAACTACACGAAGATACATCTAAACATAATGTTTAAATATACTATTACAAAATTTTATGAATTATTTGTTTTTAGTAGGCGAATTAATTAATCAGTCATTCACTGATTCATTACTTGCCCGAAAGGGTCATTTACTGAACTCTCGATGCAGCAAATCGGACATCCACTCGGCGTTTTGCCCTAATTAATTTCTGAAAGCTATACGGCCCATCAATGAGCAAAACGACAAAGCAACGATTTAAAAAAAATGGCATTAAGGGTCCCGGGTACCAAATTTCTTGTTGTGTGCTTTAAATGTATGACTCTCAGGGCCATATTTTTGATTATTCGTAGTTGAAAATTTGTGTACTGCTAAAGATCATCTGGTTTAATCTGAATGTGCCTTTAATTTTTTTTTTCTTTTCTAATTTTGCATAAAAAAGTTACTAAAGAGAAAACTAGTCTTAATTTGATTCAAACAAATTAATTTTCGATAACTGTTTTTATCAATAACAATTTAACCTTTTAAATTTAAGAAAAGGGCAGAGTTGAAATAATTTTAAGAGAACAAAGAAGGAACCGATGAAACTTTAACGACGGAAATCGAAAAGAAAGGAGTCGGTTTAGTTTCCATCATTTTCTCGAAATAAAATTGTTGTGTATTGTCGATATTGTTGTGTTGTATTTGAAAAGCATCAGTCTACCGTACTGGAAGCTCTCGTTACGCTCATCTATTTTTCTACAAGTTCATTTTGTGTTGCATCTTATATTTACATATTTTTCGAACGCCACAATGCGAGCACTTTGTTGTTTCTTATTAAAGAGCCCGTCCCTGACCAGAAAATACGACCGACTCGGCGCGCTTATTTAAATATCGCTAAAGGGCGCATCCGCAATTTTTAATTTTAAAGCTGCACAACAATTAGTTTTTTTAAAACGCAAAATTAGAGCCACCATCAAAAGAATTAACTGCTCGATGATTTTGAAAAATTTAATCCAGCCGGAGTAGTTTTAATTTCGTCCACATTGTAAAAGTTAATTGCTAAAGTTTATAACAGCTTTCGCTGCAACGAGAAAAATATGGATGCTTCCATTTTAAAAATTAAATAAAGCTCTCCCTTTTGAATAAAGTTCGAGATTGAAAGTTAATTAATTAACAGTGAATTCGTTTTCCGGCACACATCGTTCAATGTTTAAGGAGCAATAATTGCGTTGGCAGTGCCCAAATAAAATTTCGGATTGGATGAAAGGAAACGAGTTATAAAATCGGACAGGTGTTGTAATTTTGGCACCCACAAATGTCCTTATATTTCCAAGAAAGGAAAGCTTTGTGTGTGTCGCTGCTTTTTTGTAAAATAGTAATTTGGGACGTCGCAAGAGTTTTAGCAGACGTTAAAAATTAAATAAGTTCTTCGGCCGCAAAACTAATTATTTAAACGAGGAAAAAAAAAGGAAAATTGTTAAAATTAACGCGTGTTTGCGTTTTAAATTAAAAGCGTTAAACGTTGGTTGTGTTAACACCGGAATCTGGACGCTGGCTGGAGCTTTTTGCCTCGAATTTTTTTAATTCGAGTAATTTACGTCATTTGCATATTACACAGCCCATCTTCGTAGCAATTATAAAGTTTGCTGAACTCGAATAAGTTGTATCTAGTTAGTTTATGGCAATGTAGAAAGTTTTATCTTATGAAATGAGGATGTAACACATATCTAGGAAGTTTTCGTGGAGAACCGTCTAAGCCTAAACCATCCTAATTTAAGGACTTTTGAATTATCGCTGTCTTCAGTAAATATTTATAAAATAGCATTTTAAAGTAGATGTATTGATAATCATGACAACTCTCGATGCATGATTTAAAATGTTCATGTTAAAATATACAATTGGACAGAATTAGTATTATAAACAATTATAATTGTGATATCTTATAATGTAAACCTCTATGTAACCTCTAGAATTAATTTATTAAGGGTTTATTTTAATATCTGAATGTATACAAAAGATGCAGACATATTTTCCAAAGTACACCACTATTTTGAATTTATTTTTTAGAGGAAATATAAATTAACACATATAATTAATATTACCATAAACAATTTATATTTTTTTATGTAAAATGAGTTGTTGAATTCACTTCCGACGAATTTGTTCCAATATCTCAAGTAATATAGTAGATAGAAGTATAGTTCATATAGTACATTACTGTTTTCACATTATTTCATCGAGCACGGGTTAATTTTCATTTGTAATCACTACTATTAATTGCAATTAATATTTTGTTATTTAAAATGCTCCATAGATTGATTTCTGAATAGTTCAACTCAATATTCATAGTAATATAGTAGAAGTAGTTATATTTCTCAAAATACACACCTGTTTTTTAAGTATATGTTAGATTAGGCTTTAAATATCACTTTTCATCAGAATTATTATAAACAATTAAGGTTTTCTCATATAAAATGAGCTATAGAAATCATTTTTGAAGAGTTTGTTCCAATCTGTCTTATAATATATTAAGTGCCAGTATATTTGCCAAAGTACACCCACTGGTGTAATATATTCTTAGTCCACGTTTGAAATGTCATTTCTAATCAGTATTGTTATAAACAATTAACATCGTTTTTTACATAAAATAAGTCGAGGAATTTATAGTTAAATAGTTTGTTAAAATATTTCATATACAGTATAGTGGTTTCAAGAATATTTCCCTAAGTACACATTTGTTTCTATGTTATTTCTTTGAGAAAGGGTGAAGTATCTCTTCTAAGCTGTATTATTATAAACAATTAATATTTTATTTTGTAGTTTGGGCCATAGAATTCATTTCTGAGGAGTTTGTACCAATATTTCAAGTAATATATTAGAAGCAAATATATTTCCCAAATTACACACCTGTTTTTTAATTATTTTTTAGATTAGGTTTTAAATATCATTTAAAATCAGTGTTATTATAAACAAGTAATGTATTTTTATGTAAAAGGAGCTGTAGAAGTCATTTCTGAAGAGTTTGTTCTAATATCTCAAGTAATATAGTAATATAGATACAAGTAGGTATAGTTCATATAGTACATCACTATTTTCACATTATTTCATCGAGTGCGGGTTAATTTTCATTTGTAATTAATATTATTAATTGCAATTAACATTTTCTTATTTAAAATGCTCCATAGATTGATTTATGAATAGTTGAATTCAATATTCCTAGTAATATAGTAGAAGTAGTTATATTTCTCAAAGTACACACCTGTTTTTTAATTATATGTTGAATTGGACTTCAAATATCACTTCCCATCAGAATTATTATAAACAATTAATGTTTTCTCATATAAAATGAGCTATAGAAGCCATTTCCGAAGAGTTTGTTCCAATCTGTCTACTAATATATTAAATGCCAGTATATTTTCCAAGTTCACCCACTGTTTTTAATATATTTCTTAGTCCACGTGTGAAATATCATTTCTAATCAGTATTGTTATAAACAATTAACATCTTTTTTACATAAAATAAGTCGGGGAATTTATAGTTAAATAGTTTGTTAAAATATTTCATATACAGTATAGTGGTTTCAAGTATATTTGCCAAAGTACACATTTGTTTCTATGTTATTTCTTTGAGCAAGGGTGAAGTATCTCTTCTAAGCAGTATTATTATAAACAATTAATATTTTCTTTTGTAGTTTGAGCCATAGAATCCATTTCTGAGGAGTTTGTACCACTATTTCAAGTAATATATTAGAAGCAAATATGTTTCCCAAATTACACACCTGTTTTTTAATTATTTTTTAGATTAGGTTTTAAATATCATTTAAAATCAGTGTTATTATAAACAAGTAAAGTATTTTTATGTAAAAAGAGCTGTAGAAGTCATTTCTGAAGAGTTTGTTCCAATCTGTCTAATAATATATTAAATTCCAGTATATTTCCCAAAATACACCCACTGTTTTTAATATATTTCTTAGTCCACGTTTGAAATATCATTTCTAATCAGAATTATTATAAACAATTAACATCTTTTTTACGTAAAATAAGTCGAGCAATTTACTTAAACAGTTTGTTAAAATATTTCATATATAGTATAGTGGTTTCAAGTATATTTCCCAAAGTACACATTTGTTTCTATGTTATTTCTTTGAGCAAGGGTGAAGCATCTTTTCTAATCAGAATTTTTATAAACAATTAATATTTTCTTTTGTAGTTTGAGCCATAGAATTCATTTCTGGGGAGTTTGTACCAATATTTCAAGTAATATATTAGAAGCAAATATATTTTCCAAATTACACATCTGTTTTTTAATAATTTGTTAGATTAGGTTTTAAGTATCATTTAAAATCAGTGTTATTATAAACAATTAATGCTTTTTTATCTAAAAGGAGCTGTTGAAGTCATTTCTGAAGAGCTTGTTTCAATATTTTAAATAATATATTAAGTGAAATTATATTTTTCACTGTTCTAAAATTATTTCTTTGAACAACTGAGAAATATTGTTTTTAATCACTTTCATTGTAAACAATTAATGTTTTTTATTAAAATGAGTTGTAGAAATCATTTCTAAAAAATTTGTTCCAATATTTTAAGTAATATAGTAGATGCAGTTATATTGCCCAAAGTACATATCTGTTCTTAAACTATTTCTTACATCACATTTAAAATATTGTTTCTAATCAGTACTATTATACACAATTAATATATTCTTGTGTAAAATGAACCGTTGAACTCATTTTTGAAGAATTTGTTCCAATATTCCAAGTTGTACACTATTTTGTTTAAATTGTTTCTTGATGTAGGGGTGAATTATCATTTATAATTAGTCTGACTATAAGAACTTAACATTTTTTTATGTAAAATGTTCCCCAAAATTAATTTCTCATGAATTTGGTCCAGTATCTCAAGTCATATGATAGATGCAAGTATATTTCCCAAAGTACACCTTTGTTTTTATATTATTTTTTCGAACAGGGATGAAGTATCTTTTCTAATCAGTATTATAAAATAAACAATCAAAATTTTAACATCACTTGCTATGATAACTTCAATTTCATTAGTTGATTAGCCAACTCCACCAGCCCCAGATTTAAATCGGTGATTTTATAAAGGAAAAAAAACACAAAGGCACGCACACCAATGTTGACCTAACAGAAACTGTTAAATTCGAAATGCAAAGCTCGCAAAACGAAAAAATTCCAAAAACCCCAAATCCCATCAGCTTTTCCGTTGGCGATTTAAGCTTATTGGAGAGTTATCAGGATTTTGTTGCAGGATGCAAGAGGCCACACGAACCTGGGTGCAATTTTGCATCTAAATGGGAAGTACACGGAGGCGGCGGCGAGTTATCGGGAAGCGCTTCGCCTCCAACCCGGCGACATAACGACGCTCACAAATCTGCACAAGTTGCACAGCGTGATGACCTGACGACGCAGATGACTTGCGAGACGTTCGACGAAGAAGTCAGTTGAAAGAACCGGTAGCAAAAATTGAATTAGTGAACGGTGCCTTTGACTGACTTGTGACGTGTACATTTTCAGTGGTTTCAACAACCACCGGAGGTTTTTATCAACGAAAATGCAAAAAAATTAATTTGAGAAAATTAAGTAATATCAGTGTGCTGTAAGATTTTGTGCTTTTAATCGCCGATGTTTTATTGGGACCACTGTGTGCACTCTCGGCAGCTAAATAAGAGGACTTTGACAATATTACGACGATCGATAGTGATATTTTTAATATGAATGATGATGCATTAAGCTAATGACCCCTTTACATATATATATATAAATAAATATATACTAAAAATGCAGATTATATAATTTTAATCAAAGTACAGGTGATATTGTAAATAAAGTTAGTTCTTTTGCGTATTCTTTTCGTTGAATGTGAAGGGAGAGATGAAAAATAAATTAAATAAAAATGTTTACATATCTTTTTCATCTATGTAAGTAATTTCGATTACATAAAAAGCTTTCGACAATTCAAAAACACAATTGTAAGCTTAAGTATCTAAAAAAAATTATACTGTTTCATTGTTGGCTTTTAATGGTAACGTATCTTGTAATTAATTAACTGTATTTATTCAAATTGTAAAGTAAAGCTTATCATATTTTGTGTAAATCTTCTATTTTTGCAACCCTCCCCCAAATCACATCTATGCCTCGCATTCAATTACAACAATCCAACTCGAAAATAGAAATTTGCATGAAATTAGGTGTTTAATGGATTTTCCCCAGTGAAGCGAACCGAATGACATTCTATCTCAAAACAGAAAATCGCAACTAAACGAATAAAGCTCGATAATTGCCGAGATTTACGTCGTAGAAATTTTTGGGGGGACGGAAGCGGGCTTTGTTTTTAATTTTTATTTCGGCACAAAAATTGCCTCGTAAAATTTTAATTTCAAACTCGAAATTAGATTTCGTAGTCAATTTGGGATAAAAATTAGGGCACACAAAATTAATGAATCCTCTGTCTGCATAAAAATACGGAACGAACAATTTGTGTCAGTCAAGAAATTATAATGAACGATGAAAAGGAGCTCTTGGTTTATTTTAAATGGTGTGTGCATGTATTACTTTTTCTTTTCGGTGTGCTTTATTAAAATTATTATTAACGCTTATTTTGTAAATAAAATTTTAATTAATTTTTGCGCTCCCACATCGTTCTTAGGGCTCGTATTCAATACGAGGTAACTCAACTTTAATCTTATACTTATATCGAGCAATTCTTGTATAGATATTGGTTTTTTGGAAACGGCTCTAACGAATGGGATGAAATTTTGTTTTTAGATAATGTTTTAGTCCCTAAATTGAACTAGATAGGTCTCATCGCCGAAAAAATGCGTTTTCATACAAAGAAAATATGTTTTTTCTAGCGCCATCTCATAGAATATTGAAGTACCAGTAGGTTGCCATATTCACGGATTGATACACAACAACAGATGGCACCACATTCATATTTCAGTACCTGGACGACCGAAAGCCATCACAGTCCCACGGCGAAATCGAGGGACCCCGAGAAAAGCTCGGTCCCCCAGATATTAATTCTAAAGTTGGATTTTTAATAGTTATAATTTTTTACTAATGATCCTAACACTCTTCCGTCAATGTAACAAGTGTTATTATTTTAAAAAACTGGTTGTTTACAAAAATGATAATAAAAATAGGAAAATATCCATTCGCACAAAGCGAAGTTATAAAATAAATCCTCTTTGCTTAAAAAGTGTAGCATTTTGAACGAAGTTACATTCAAAGACAAAGTGAAACGTAATAAAATACAAAAATAGGTTTCTACAAAACAAATTTTAATTAATTCAAAAGAGTAACATGAAAGGACTCTGTTATACAAAATTAAGGATTATCCAACATCAAATACAAACAAAGCTGGAATAGCTGGCGGGTAATTAACCGTTATGGTTGTGATTAAGTGTAGACGAACGATAACAAAATAAAAAATTTAATCGAGCTTATTCTTAAGCTGATTTACTAAACGAGTTTCGCTTTTCAAAATTAATTACATTAAACCTAACTCTTTCGGCGGCGCAATTTTTTAACTCGCATAACTCACTTTCGCCTTTTCACACATACACACGCCATCGCGAGAGAGCCGAAATTTCATAAAATATACGAAACGCCGGGAAAATTCGGGCGCAGCATCGACACGAAGGATCCCCCTTGCTCGGGCGAAGTCTTTGATCCTTGTTTCTAAAGGAAAAGTCTTATCGCGGTTACGTTGTGACCGAGTTTCGGCTGCTTTATAAAAAGGTTCAAAGATTTAAAAAGTGACTTCCAACGGTATGTGAAAATAACTCTAAATACAGTTACTCACACGAACGACTATCGAATTTATCAAATTGAGCGAAAAGCTCGAATTAATTACCCATCTCCTATTCCTTTTCGTTATGTATTTTTAAACTGCTCGCCGAGCTTTTTTGCTTTGAGTTATTCCTTTCGAAATTGCAGAGGGGGTGCTAAATTTATTTATTTTAACTCGAGTGTACTTGGATTTAATTATCTCAAAAGTTTTCATTGGAAGCAAACTTAGGGATTTTGTGGCCATTTGAGCTAAAAACGTAATTTGAAACAAACAATTATTTTAGAGCGAGAGCGCCGGGAAATGACACCGGTTATAGTTACTAGGGGTACGTAGGAACGTCCCCTTGCAATATAAAACAATTCTATTTTTTTCATTTTTTTGCCTAAAAAACATGGGTTAAAACCCATCGATTTTTTTTTTTCAAAACGTTTTCCCAAAGCTATGGAATAGCACGCCTATGGTTTCTTAGGCCTATCCGAAGCGAAAACGGCTGCCAAATCCGAATCTGAATAGTTTTTAAAGATCCGTCCACAAATAACGGCGCTACAATTTTTTTAAAGTTCAAAATTAGCCAAAAATGAGCGCCAAAAATCGCAATTTTTTATTTTCGAAAATTTAACGTCGCACCCTATACATATTTTAAATGTATCTTATGTAAAAAAGCATCAGAATTCCGAATCCGTGTCGTTTGTAATGATTGGATCGAAAATAAGGGCGCTACGATTTTTTTTGTGAATCAAGGGGTCCGTTTTTTTATATATTTATACTTTTGTCGAAAATTTTTATTTTAGAAGGGAAGCGCGGGGAAATGACACTGGTTATAGTTACTGAGGGTACGTAAGAACGGCCCCTTGCAATATAAAGCAATTCTATTTTTTTCATTTTTTGCCCAAAAAACATGGGTTAAAACCCATCGATTTTTTTTTTTCAAAACGTTTTCCCAAAGCTATAGAATAGCACGCCTATGGTTTCTTAGGCCTATCCGAAGCCAAAACGGCTGCCAAATCCGAATCTGAATAGTTTTTAACGATCCGTCCACATATAAAGGCGCTACAATTTTTTTAAAGTTCAAAATTAAGCAAAAATCAGGCCCAAAAATTGTAATCAAAATTTTTTTTCAAAATTATTTAAATCTAACGCAAGGACTGTTTAATTGGGACTTTCGGGAGCATTTTATATATACATCAATTTGTTGTAACTCCACTAATAAGCCCAGAAAAAATTATTAACTTTTCTACCTGTTCTAAATTATTATTAAAAAAGCAAAAAATATGTTTTGGAATTTAATAAAACTAATGCCAGGACTGTTTAATTGGGACTTTCGGGAGCATTTTATATACACATCAATTTGTTGTAACTCCACTAAAAAGCCCAGAAAAAATTATTAACTTTTCTACCTGTTTTAATTTATTATTAGAAAAGCAAAAAATATTTTTTGGAATTTAATAAAACTAATGCTAGGACTGTTTAATTGGAACTTTCGGGAGCATTTTATATATACATCAATTTGTTGTAACTCCACTAATAAGCCCAGAAAAAATTAATAACTTTTCTACCTGTTCTAAATTATTATTAAAAAACAAAAATATGTTTTGGAATTTAATAAAACTAATGCCAGGACTGTTTAATTGGGACTTTCGGGAGCATTTTATATACACATCAATTTGTTGTAACTCCACTAAAAAGCCCAGAAAAAATTATTAACTTTTCTACCTGTTTTAATTTATTATTAAAAAGCAAAAAAATATTTTTTGGAATTTAATAAAACTAATGCCAGGGCTGTTTAATTGGGACTTTTGGGAGCATTTTATATATACATCAATTTGTTTTTTCTCGGAGAAAAACGTTTTTCTCAAAGCTTTGAAACACATTTAACATAATGCAACTCTTCAAAGGGAGCTCAATAATCTGCGCCCCCCATTCGAGAAGCAACACCTAAATATAATTAATCCAAAGGCATCATTAATTTCTTCCCATTTCAACAAATTAAATTTATGTCTAACGTCATATAGTGACAAATTTCGATATTAAAATAGCAATTTCGACTATTCGGGCGAAGGAACGCAGAAATTAATTTCAAAGGCGAAATAAACAAACACATAAATTTTCGAAATTAGATTTACCACCTATTTCCAAGAGGTCGTCTCAAAAATTTTATTAAAACTACAGAGCAAAAAAAAACTGTTTAGGAATTTAATTAAATTTCTTAGATTTCACTGTTATTAAAACTTAAAGGGCTTCAGAGTCTAATTAAAGTTTCCAGGTAATCCTATTGTTTAAATTGTAAGATCTATGAGCTTTGAACGAAATTAATTAATAATTATTTAATCTGTTTGAAAACTACCTGCGATTGATTTTTTTTAATGAACCAAGTTGGAATAATTATAAAATAAAATGTTCGTTGGGAAATGAAAGTATCTTAAGTGAAAATCAAAGAAAATCTGTTGTTATTTTTAGAAGCGATTGTTAAGTTGCAAACTTTCTGTATGTGTAAAGTTATTCACGAGTTGTTTCGACTTTAAATTAAAGTTGGTGTTTATTTTAATTAAGACCTTTGTGAAAGTCAGAAAGCAGTGGGGATCTCAAAAGTGCTTCGATTTGCAAAAATGATTAACTCAAAAACGAACAAGTGTTAAAAGTAATCGATACGTTATCAAACGGGCAATCTATCACCATTAAGAAAATCAGTTTTTCATGTCTTTGTTCGTCCGAAAAACAATTATTGGAAAACGCCCGAATTCCGAGCAAATCCGACACATTTTTCATTACCATGTTTATTTAATATTTTTGGCGGAGAGAAGAAAGCGTTTTAAACCGAACCGAAAACTTGTCAGAAAATTATAATAAAAAAGTGTTTAGTCAAAAGGCACAGACAGACAGTTAGATATCAAGATTGATTTATTTAATATAAAAATAAAAAAAGCGGGTGGGAGGGAGAGGTATACAGTTTTCGAGCAATAAATTTCGTTGACATGAATAATAAAATAAAGGTCTCAAGGGAAAAGATTAATACTAAAAATTACTCAAGTATAAAAATATAAAAGTCCATTAATTATTTCAGAAATATCGAAAGCCTAAAATATGTAAAGTAAGTTTTTACCCCTAAAAATAATATCTAAACATAATGAATATTTCATTTCGTGCCTCGTTCCTTGTTAAATAATTATATAAGGGCTCGCTGCACATTAATTAATTATTTTTCCGAGTTACCATTAAATTTCGGCTCCCCGATCGAAGGGAGCGAAGGGGTTGTATTTTTGTATTTGTTTAATATTCAGACGTGGAGCTGCGTCTTAAGCTTGCAGAGTTTCGAATAGTTGAGATGAATACGGAATTTTAAGCTTTTTGTTAGTTTTCCTTCCTTCAAGCCATTCATCAAAATATCAAAAACGAAAGCTTAAGAGACGTCAGAAGGAACTTTTATAAAATATCCTTCTCAATAAAATTAAACTAATGTACTCGATTCGAAGACAAAGGACGAAATTGCTTTTCCCAAGCTGTCATCCGAAAATTTCTTTTTGATTTCCCCTATTTCACTTTAAAAAAATTCGTGACACCCAATCTTAACAATTAAAACGCAAATCCAAGAGTATTACATAAATTGTAATTGTTGTGATTTGAAATTAAAACCACAAAACAAGTCATTCCTCAAAAAAACTACCGACCTTGGGTTTCCAATATTAAACCGAAAGAGACGACGACAAAAATCAGTTGTGCTACAGCCAAGCAACAAAAATTAAGGTAAAACGATTTTTTCATTAAATAAAAATCTGCAAACAGGAAGTTTTAAATTTATTAAACCGACAGAACTTCGTACTTTAATATTTCGCATTTCGCTGCGCATTAAAAATTGAAGTTCCATTTTAGTTTTTGAAAAATATTGGATTTGCAGCAGCAGCTCTCTAATTAAAAGGTAGTGCCACTCGAAATATAATAAAATGTCCTCCAAAATAAACAGAATTAAATTAATTAATTGCATTTGAAAACTAGAAATTCTCTTTTGCCGGCTTGTTATTATAAAATGAAGTAGGTGCTGTATATTTTTCTGTGGAAGGGTTGAATTTTTTACCTGAACGTCTAAGTGCGCCCGTTTCGAGCGAGTTTATAATAAACTTTGCCCTTTTCCCTCGAAATTAGTCTTTGGGACGCATATTATTTTAAACAATTATTCTCTCGGTGTTTTCCACCCCCAAATTTAGACTCTCGTTAGGCACTCGGTTAATTTTTAAATTATTTAAAAGAAAATTTTGAAGAGCTAATTAATTTAAAATAATTAAAACAGAACCCTGCTAAAAAATCCAAAAGAATTTTATTTAAAAAAATCGTTTTTTTACGAAATAAGGCAATGCAGAGCAAGAACTTGTTTTTTGCTCAAAATTAATACAGTACACCCCCTATTAAGTAATGATTTCTTAAAGCAAGGGTGAAATGCCATTTATTATCAGTAATACCACATATAATTAATGTGTCCCTATTTAAAACGACATTTAACTTACTAAAAAAAAGGGAAATTAATACGTTTTAATCTAAAGTGTTTTAGTTTCGAAACTAATACTGTTAATATAATTTTTAATTTAATTTAATTTGTAAATATAATAAATAGAGACATAGAAAAGCTTTGCATAAACTTTCAAACTTTCTGTCTGCAGTAAAACTAATGAAGCACTCCACACTAAAACTTATTTTATTTCCGCAAGGTTGGCAATTAACGCTTCCACGTCTTCCAAGCGGAATAATGCAGCTGCTAACGGTCCTTCTCTTATCATTTTTCGTAAAAGCCAACTCCCCTTATAAAATCTTAGGCATTCTTCCGCACACGGGCAAAAGTCATTTTATCTTCTTCGAGCCCTTAATGAAAGCCCTGGCAAAAAAGGGCCACCGAGTCACAATCCTAAGCCACTTCCCCCAGAAACAACCCTTCGATAACTACATCGACGTCCCTTTAAGCAACGAATCGTTCGCACCTTCGAGGGACATGCAAAATCTCTACTCGGGCCGCCTCCAAAACTACTACAGCCCGTTCGTCCTAATTTTTTCCGCCCTCAAAACGTGCCCCGAAGGCCTTAAAAACCCCAACGTCCAAAGCCTAATCGAATCCGGCCAAAAGTTCGATTTGATCCTGGCCGAATTTTTCAACACCCGCTGTTTTTTGAGTCTGATCAAAAGTTTTAAGGCGCCTTTGATTGGATTGAGCTCGAGCATGCTTCAGCCCTATTTGGATAAGTCCATGGGCCACCCTTCGAACCCTTCTTTTATTCCTAACATTTTCATGCCGTGTTCGGACCGCATGAATTTTTTAGAACGCTTCGAGAACACCCTTTATTATTTTTACACCGATTTTCTCTTTAATACGCTGGTAAGTTTTTTCGACGATTGGGTGGCCCAAAAATTCGTCGCCCGAAATCTACCGCCCTTGCGCGACTTCATGGCTAACGCGAGCTTGATGATTCTTAATTCGCATTTTACTCTGACGAGACCGAGGCCCTTGCCCCCCGGTTTTATCGAAGTCTCCGGGTTGCATCTTCAAGAAGTGGAAGAGTTGCCCAAGGTGAGTACTTTGGTTAATAAATTATTCAAAATTTAAGGCCTTCAGTGCTTAGAATGAAATAATACGGTGTAAACTCGTTATAACGAACACCTTTATAAGGAAAAACCCTCTATAGCAGGGGTTCCCAAAGTGCGGCCCGGAACTAAGTGGGGTATAACTAACGTGAACATTTTTTTTTTCTGTTAAAACGGGACTTTTGGTAATCGAGCTTAAAATCGCGTGTGCGCATTCGAGCTCAAAGTGGCACATTTCCGATCTCGGGAAAATGAAGCGCGCCGCTCCGCGTCGCGCTTCATTTGCCTCCCTCGCTCGGAAATGTGCCACTTTTCGCTCGAATGCGCACATCCTCGTGTTTATTACATTAGTATAAATTTACCGTGCACTCCTGTACCGGAGGGTAATAAGGCCCACCAGTTAATAAAGCCCAGAAGCCATTAAATAAAAACTATAATCGAAATCGCTTATTTAGTGCCATCGGCGAGCGAGAAACATCTAAAACATATCACCTCTGAGTTGGAAAATTTTCTGGGCTTCAATTAACGCGGGAAACCTCGAGTTAGTGAACCTACCTCAATATTATGTGCAATTTATAAATGTATCTCTGCCAAATTAACTTTCAATTAGTGCTATCGTGTGAATATTTAAGAGGAGCAAAATTATATACAAAAAGGTAAGCTTCTACTTTGACTTCTTCTTTAGTTGACTTGATTTATTTAATCAGAAAAAAAGATAATCTTAAAAAAGGAAAAATGTACTACTCAGGTAATAAGGCCCGGGCCTTAATATTTTAATAAAAGGCAAATGCTTGATGGCCGTGACTTACAATCAAAATCAGGGTTACGTAAAAATACAATATTGCTGGCTCCTCAAAACAATCTTGGATGTGTTCCGTCTGCAACCATGATTTTGTGGCCGATATAAGATTTTGTACGTTATGTAACACTTGGGTACATGGAGAATGTGTTGGACTAACGAAAGATGGCCAAGCACCTTTTATATGCCAAAGTTGCTACCCCTGAATTGAATACTTTATTCAGGACTTAATATCTGCCATTGTATTATAAGGCGGGCCTTATTTTCTGCCTGTTCGTTTAATAAAGCCCAAGTGTATATGTTTTTGCTTTTTACAAATGTGTTTTCATTTTTTTTGTGTTTAAATATACACTATTTTCAAAAAAAAATATGTAAAAATTATTTAAAATTGATATTATGTTATGAGTCGTCTTAGTAGGTATATTTAATAAAAAATATTTAACACTAAGTGGACCTTATTACCCTCCAGTACCTATAGCAAATATATTGATCGATATTCGTTGATTTCCGTTTGAAATTAATTAAAATATTCAAATGGGGGCTTTGAACTGTTATCTTCATCATTCCAATTGACGGTTTAATTATAAAAATATATATCGGTTCGGTTTCGGTTTTGGTTCCGGCAAATATACCGGTTTTTTTCGGTTTTAATAGTAATTCGCGAGTTCAATACATAATATTATTAATAGAGAAAGAGGAAAAACAAACGGAAATATTTTTTCGGTTTAGTTCCGGCAAAATAACGGTTTTTTTCGGTTTTTCGTTTTTGGGTTCAAAGCTCCGATTTAAATGCGCTTTAATGTAGCAAATTTTTCTCACATTTCTTCTTCGGCACATCATAAACAATTAAATTAATTTTTTATTTTAATCATAGCCAAAGTGCATTGGCTTTTTAATTAGCTCTTTCTTGACTACTTGTTGCGATATTAAAATTCGTCTCGGGGCGACGGAATTAGTCGTAAATACACCGATTATCACGCTCTTAGTTAAAAATAATTTAATAAAACAGTCAGTCGAATGTCAGAAACCAATTGAGTAATCTCTAATCTTGAGAATCCTAATATAAAAATAAAACTAGGTCGAGTTCAAGTTAGTCATTCGAAATTTAGACGGTGCATTCGTGTGTGGACGATTCTTTGGTTCCATAGCCGAACAACAACATTAGGCAACCTTGAAAGGCACGATGTTAATACGTTTATAATGTATTTCAATGTTAGGTAATTGCTTTGCTTAATTTCTGTTACCAATCATCAGTGCTAATCGCGATTTCGTGAAGATACAACGATAGACCCGAAGAAAATCAAAAATGAAAGCAATTCTAGTGTTAGTGCTGTGCTACACCTCTCTATCGTCGCCATATAAAATATTGGGCATCTTTCCGCACCTAGGAAAAAGCCATTTCGATTTCTTCGAGCCTTTGATGAAAGCGTTGGCCTCCAAAGGACACGAAGTGACCGTGATCAGCAATTTCCCCCAAAAAGCACCTTTTCCAAATTTGACGGACATCAACTTAAGGCCCGAAGATGCCAGCCTTGCAACTAACTCAATCGACGTAGACATGTTCTCCAAAAGGCACTACCAACACTATTTGACCCCCTTAATGTTGCTTCTATTGGGGATCAAATCGTGCACGGAAAATCTACCCCAAAAGGACGTTCAAGATTTGATCAAAGAGCAACCGCATTTCGATCTGATCATTATGGAGTTTTTTAACACGAAGTGCTTCTTGGGGGTTGCTCATAAACTAAGGGCGCCCGTGATCGGCCTCAGTTCCTGCACTTTGATGCCGTTTTTCGATTCGCCTTGGCTATCCGAGCAACCCTGCGTATGTGCCGAATAACTTTATGCCCTTTTCGGATTCGATGGGTTTTTTGGAGAGGGTCGAGAATACGGTTTGCTATGTCTATCATCATTTTTGGTTCAACGTGGTTCAGACTTTTATTGATGATTATTTGGTGAGGAAGTACGTCGATCAAAGTTCGCCCGGTGTCGACGAGATTATTGCGAATACGAGTGTCATTATATTGAATACGCATTTTACGAACACGAGGCCGAGGCCCGTGGTGCCAGGATTCGTAGAAGTTGCGGGCTTGCACATTGGAAAACCGAAGAAGTTGCCACAGGTAATTAAAAAAAACCAAAATTAATTAATAAAGTAAATATGAAAGATGCGGTGTGGTATTTTAATTGAGCTGTAGGTGTTTAAAGCTATTCCCGAGCAAGCGAACAACGATTGCAATAAATTTCACAGTGGTGCACCAAAATGCGAAACACCATGTATATAATTTTTTTCTGATCTCTAAACAAAACTCCAATAATTTGCTTTAATTTTACAAAGTAAGCGTCAATTCCAAATTAATTACGTGCAAACGAAAGTTCAATTATAAAGGGTGTTTCGAATTAAAGCAGAAAACATTAAGATTTTCAAAAATTGCCAAAAACGATCGTTCAGAGGCTTCGTAATTATTTATAAGAGATTATTATTACAAACCGATAAACACGTGTGCCTATTTAAAAACTCAAATGCACGATTCCGGAAAGCGCAATAACGTTAACTTGCAAATGACCGGAAGCGCTACGTTAAACAAAGGAAAATTAATTTTGGGCGTCGCAACTAAAATTTTGGAAAGCCATTACGACCAAAAAAGCCGAGATTTTTGAGAAAGGTGGCGTAAAGATTTTTAAAGTATTATGTGTGACTTAACAAAAACGACAAAACATAGAATATTTAAAAATAACTTACAATTTAGATTTATATACAGGGTGTATTTCAGAGAGTTCCAAAACCCTTTGGTAAACACTATTTTTTTCCACACAAACACTAATTAGTCAAAATCAAAATGTTTTAGAACGTTCTTAACACTTCAACGTGCGATTTACAACTGCGGTGCGGGGGGAAACGATGTATGCAGTTTGCAACATTATCCGTTTATTTCAATTTTGGTATATGTTAAATACGATTAAGAAACTTTCTAAAAACGGCCGTACCGATGTTTTATAATTATTTATAAGTTTGTACACACCAAAAACAAATAATGTAACTAATTTAAATCAACTCGTGTGAGCCATCTACGGTACACGCACTAGTTTAAATTGATTTATAAGAGTTTAAATAAATAATACAATTAAACAAATATTTGCATTTTGCAATTTTTAATTAATGTATTAAAGTCGTTTAAAAAAAATGTTTTAACGACTGATATAATTTAAATGTCCTAATTATTCTTTGCAGCACATATGTTACATTCAAAACACGTTGTATTTAAGCTGCCTATGTATAAGTTGGGTTAAGTAAAGGGGCGGAGGTTATGTATTGATTTTTTACGAAGCCATTCACGAAGCACTTCGTTTTGAAGCTTCGTATAAGTTAAGGCACATTTGCGCAGTAAAGGGTCGGAGTTTATGTATTGATTTTTCACAAAGCCGGCAAAGTATTGATTTTTAGATATTCTAAACAGGTAGCGACATCGCCAAAACTTTCCAGTTGTTACGTTATGTTTAAGGCCACTGACCTGTGCGTTTCTCGTAAATAAACCTGCATTCGTCGCTCGCTGCTATGCAAAACGGCGCAAATTAGTGTTTTAACTGTGTTTAATTAGTGTTTTAATTGGTCACGGGTGCGAAAGGGTGTCGGAATCGGTTTAGAACGAAAGTTCGCACAAAGTTCCAAATTCGAGACGATCGCCGGAGCGCCGGCATTCGCCCGACCACTGCGCAAGGGTGCCTTAGTGCGATCGCAGCGTCGGCTTACGGCCTTCCAGCCAAGCGAAAGATTCAGTTTGCGGTACGGCTACTTTGCGTGGGTCAAACGTCCGAGCAAGGTGATATATATATACAGAGTGTTCCAAATTGAGTAAGTTAACATGCGTATCTTTTCTATTAGTGGAGATAGAAGTTTGGTTAAATGGGCACTCCAATAATAATTTTTAAGCCTATCAACAAACACTTAATTTACTGTTTAATGAGAGTTAACAAAGTATCTAATCTATCGTAATGAAATTAACTTTATAAGGATCTCTTAATTTTGAATATTTTAATAAAATACCGATAAAGTTGTTTATTTTCATAGAACATAATTATTCATTTTAATAGTTTTATAATAGAATTACAATTAAGAAGTTAGCAGTGAACAAAAATAGCAATAAACATTTAAATAATTGTTTTAATTTATTGAGCATCATTTATAATTTTAAGAAATGTGTTTGAGACAACATAAAACAAAATATTGCTTGTTTTGATTTACGTAATATCATTAGGTATTAATGTTTCGTGAAAAAAATAATTATTTTGAATTAACATTAATTAAGAAATGTATTAGTTCTGTAGTTGCAATGAGAGTCACTTAATGGATCGTGTAAGTGCGTTATAAAACGTGTCTCATTATAATTTATAATTATTGGAACGTATAAAAATTAATATTAATTAGTTATTAAAAATTTCAAATCGAATTAAAAAAAATTCAGTCACAAATTGTTTATAACAAGCAAACGAACAATTGTGATTTTAATACCATTTTCACTAATCGAAAGAGAATTAAATTTAAGCCTTTGGCAGTTATTCTTAAATCAATTTTTAACATTATACAAAAACACTAAATTTATTGCAATTATTTCTTTTTAATTTACTGTTAACTTAGAAGCAATATTTTCCCGCCCAATTTACAACAAAAAGAGTACCTTAATAAACAAATAAAACGGGGGTCAACAGTTTAGATCACCATAATTCAATCTTCAGATTATTTACATAAAAACCACAAAGTTATTCCAAAGTGTAAGTCCTTGACATTATTACAACTTTTAAAATTCCGATATCAAACGCCGTTTATACTAAAAATTTCCAATTAATCAAATCTTAAAATATTTTTAAAACCTCTTTTGATTTATGGTATGCAATTACAGGCAGTTTAATATTATAGTTATATACATATCCATTCGTTTTTCCATTATTATTATTAAAAAAACTTTTTTAAACATAAATTGTTATTGTAAAAAACCGCAATCAAGACTGAATTAAAAGTTTTAAACTAGCAAAACAATTTTTTAAGAGTTCTCGTTTATCGTGGGCGTTCAAATGTGCGGTTAATCGAGATTCTACTGTAATACGCAGAATTAAATGAATTTAATTATTTAAAATTCAAAACGTCCACAGATTATTTGTTGCCATGTTATAGTTGATTTATGTAAATTAATTTAAAAATTTATAAGCATTACCACAAACCAAAAGGTCAATACAAAATTATGTAAACATAAAACGGGAGACCAAAACTTGACTCCTTCATTAATCGCGTTATATTTACTAATAGTTTACTTTTATTCCTGAACTGCGCCGGTTCACTTTAATGCAACATGACAAAGGTAGCAGAAATAACAAAATTGTGGGCAAAACGAGTTTCCTTCCGAAGGGAAAGTAAAATGTAAGCAGTCAGCACACGATCCACTGACCGAGTAACTCAATTTTAATAAATTTCAATTTTACTCAAACTAAACGAAGTGCTCGTTTTCGTAGTTCGAAGTGTGTGTGCGTTCTGTGCAACCCAATCTCCTTAAAAAACTCAATCAAAACGCACGTGTGCTCAAAAATGAAGTTACTTTTAATAATTTTCGCAACCCTTTGCCCCGCGATCGCCCCTTACAAAATCTTAGCCCTGTTCCCGCACCCCGGCAAAAGCCATTACAATTTTTACGAGCCCTTAATGAAAACCTTAGCACAAAGGGGGCATCGAGTTACAACCCTTACGTACTTCCCTCAAAAAAATCCAATCCCAAACTTAACAGACATCAGCCTCAACAATTCCACCACGGTCCCTTCGATCAACTCCATCCAGTTCGGAGACTATCTAAAAGGGCGCTTTCAAAACTACTACATGCCCCTAAAACTGGCCCTTATGGGAAAAAACTCCTGCGACAAGGTCCTCCCGCGAGACAACGTCCAGAACTTGTTAAAAAGCGACTCAAAATTCGATTTGGTCATCGCGGAGTTCTTCAACACGCGGTGCTTCTTGGGGATCGCCCACAAATTTAAAAGCCCTTTGGTCGGGATCGTGTCTAATAGTTTGATGCCGTATTTGGATAGCCCGATGGCCTATCCGAATAACCCGGCGTACATACCGAATAATTTTATGCCCTTCGGCGAACGGATGGGTTTCTGGGAGCGGGTGGAGAATAGTTTGTGTTACGTCTATAATCAGTTACTGTTTAATGTGATTATGGATGCTTACGATAATTGGGTGGCGAGGAAATACATTTCGCAAGATCTGCCGGTTCTGGAGGAGATCATGGGGAATGTTAGTTTAATACTTTTAAATTCGCATTTCGCTTTAACAAGGCCTCGACCTGCAGTGCCAGGATTTATTGAAGTCGGTGGAATGCACTTAGGAATTCCCAAAAGGACTCCCGAGGTAAATTATTTCAGGTTTGATTACTTTTATGCGTTTGATTAAAAGGAACCTAGTCAGATGGCTTCGAAAAAGAGGTTAATAATTTTAATTTTACTAAATCAGGCTCTTATGTATTTTTAGCAGGAAGCTAACTGGCTTTTCAAAGGCTCGAGCTTGTTATTGAAAATTAAATTAATATTTTATGCTGATTATAGGTACCTATATAGGGTAAAAACACCGGTTTTGGACCGGTTTGTGGACCCTTTGTACTTTCTTGCAAGATATTTAGAATAAAAAGAATAATTAACATTGTAAGTGTAGGAAAAATATCGTTAAGTATCATAAGAAGCATCTGTGATGTGAGTGCATACCTATTTAATAACCTTTTTTGCAAAAAAAAATTAAAAAACCGAAAAAATCAATTAAATAATGAATTGTATGGTTATTGTATGGTTATGAAGCAATTTTTAATTTATTTGAAGTTATATTGTATGTATTTTCTTAGTATTATTGAAGATAAGAAAGTCAAATTATTTAATAATTAATTATTTTTATTAATGGTTTATATTTTAATTACTTATGTCCAAAACTGCTATTTACCCTGTCTTTAAATTTCTTAAAGTGTTCAAAAACGGTGAAAGTGGGTAATTTCAAGTAATTACATTATTTTTTCAATAATTGATTTACAAAACCTTTTATTATTGTCATTATCTGACTACTTATGACCTTTTGTGGGGTATATAATATTATTTTATAGAGATCACGTTATTTTATTACATTTAAAAAATAATTAAAGCCACTAAAAACCTTAAAGTGTTCAAAATCGGTGTTTCTACCCTATAGATTTAAAAAAACCTACTTTTTGGGGTCTAACGGTTGTATTTACCGTTTGATTTTTGAGCTTAAGCAGTCGAAGATTTCAAAAATTGTCCCCGTATGTTTATTTTTAAAGAAAAAAAATTAAGCTTACATACGCAAAAATTTATTAGGTTTAAAGGGGTAGCTGAGAAAAATGACCCAGGCTATGGACACTATGGACCCATAGAAATATATTGCAAGTTCAATGCGAGAACATCTATTTAGTTAAATTTAATTCTCTTTCGATTGGTAGAAAGCGCAACTTAATCGGTGTGCTCGTTTTCTTGTTATAAACAATTTGTGGTCGCAACTTGTGTTTTCCCAGTGTATCTGTTGGCCTCCGTTTTGTAGCACACAGAACAAAGTTAATTTCTCCGAAATTAGTCGGGTTTTATGAATACGATTTATGCAGAAATTAAAGGTGTTAATTAGTTATACCACCAGCAAATTTGAAATGTTTATCTTTACGGTTAACGACATGGCAAATATTTTAATGTTGTGCTTTAGAATAGTGTAATATTTAATTTAGATGCGCCTACTAAAATGTAAATAATCAATTTATAAAAAATCACAGAGACACCTATTTACTCAAATTTAATCTTCTTTTGCGTGGTAATTAGGGAAATTTAATTTAAGTAGCCGTTTACTTGCAAAAAACATTTTGTCGACTCGATTTGTATACTATTGTAACAATATAGACTTATCATGTATTAGAACAGTAAGAAAACAATTAATTTCTTTGAAACAGATAGATATATTGAAATGCGCTTTATAGTATTTAAAAAGCACCTATTAGTAATACAACCGTTAAATAATAAGTGAATCCATGAAAGGATAAACAGATGGCGCATTTTTTTCTAAAAATATTCAACTTTGGTATATGTGTGGTTACCATAAGATAACTAATCATTTTTTTTAAATCGCCGAGACACCCATTTAGTTAAATTTAATTCTCTTTCGATTGACAAAAAGCGCAAATTAATCGGACCACCGATTCGCTTCCTATAAGCGATATGTCGCTTCGACTTGTAGTTCCCAAATTTCTATAGTTAACACACCTTACGTGCTGGCACTAAAAAAATAACTAATTTCGCAAAATTCGCTTGAGATGTTTAAATGTACGTTTTACTACATTAAAAGACATTAATTAATATGCAAATTTGAAACATATCCATTAAATACAAATTTTCTATGGGTGCTCTTAATACTACTTTATCTTTAGATTCGGCGTACTTACAAAAATGTAATAAATGACTTTATAAAAAATCAAAGAGACACCTGTTTACTCAAATTTAATCTTCTTTTGTATGGTAATTAGGGCAATTTAATTGAAGTAGCCGTTTACTTGCAAAAAACATTTTGTCGACTCGATTTGTATACTATTGTAATAACATAGACTTTTCATGTTTTAGAACAGTAAGGAAACAATTAATTTCTTTGAAACAAATAGAAATATTTAAATGCGCTTTATAGTATTTAAAAAAGTACCTATTAGTAATACAACCCTTAAATATTAAGTGAATTCATTAAAGGATAAACAGCTGGCACATTTTCTTCTAAAAATTTTCAACTTTAGTATATGTGTGGTTACCATAAGATAACTAATCAATTTAAAAAAAATCGCCAAGACACCCATTTAGTTAAATTTAATTCTCTTTCGATTGACAAAAAGCGCAAATTAATCGGACCACCGATTCGCTTCCTACAAGCGATTTGTCGCTTCGACTTGTAGTTTCCAAAATTCTATAGTTAACACATCTTACATGCCAGCACCAAAAAATAACTAATTTCGCAAAATTCGCTTGAGATATTTAAATGTACGTTTTACTACATTAAAAGACATTAATTAATACGCAAAATTTAATTATATTTCGAGTGGCAAAACGCGCATTTCCATCAAACAATTTGTTTTGTTGTTATAAACGATTTGGCGACCCCATTTGTGTTTTTTAAAGTGTATTAGTTTTAGAGCAACAGAAAAAAATGCAATCTCCTAATTATAATTGTTATTTAATTAAAATAAATTATTTTGTAAGTAACACCTATGAATTCATATCATTTTCTTTACAATCAAAAAGGAAAAAATAGACCAAACAATATTTTAATTAACAAAGTCCTGTTTTTCGAGCATTACCAATATTAAATAAATACTTTGTGCGAATTACATTAAAGCCAAAATATCGGGGATCAATTCGTTAATCATTTGTATTTACCCGTAGCCCCATTAAATCTTTTTATTCGTTCGAAAAGATGAAAGGCTTGGTTTATGTACCAACTAAGATTCGTTTAGCGCGGTTTCACTTCAATGAAACCAAAATATTGATCGCTCAAATGTGGTGATTAACAACCTCATCAACAGATTCAAAGTTTGTTTACAGAATAATGGAATGGTGGTCGCTTTGAACAAATGGTTTCGCAACAAAACAACGCAAAACTGAGATAACAAATTTGCCGTATAAATAATCGCCCCGTCTCTCTCGAACTCATTCGCACAAAATTAGCAACGAAAACTATACTTATACTAAATTATATTAAAATTTTTGATTTGAAGGAGCTCACGGTAAATTAAACTAATACAATAAGGACAGGATGTGCGCATTCGAGCGAAAAGTGGCACATTTCCGAGCGAGGAGCAAATGAAGCGCGACGCGGAGCGGCGCGCTTCATTTTCCCGAGATCGGAAATGTGCCACTTTGAGCTCGAATGTGCACACTCGCTTTTAAGCACTATTCACAAAAATTAATTTATTTTCTAAATAATTTGAATTAAACTCAGCTGTCACTCCTCAAGTGTCAATAACTGGATCTTTGACCTTAGATCGTTTAAAAATAAATTAAAACAATCTTCGATTGCCAACCAAAAAAACAAAAAAACGTCCGACGAGGTATTTGGACCATCGACCTCCGTTCTTGCACGAACTGAATTTTTTTGCCACCGTGGGCACAATCTAAAATGCCCAGGTCGATTTTAGAAGGAACAGCGAGGCAAAGCTAATAGCCCCCTCATTCAGAAAGTGTAGTAACAAAGTCAACGACAGTGTAAACGAAGAAGTGGAATAGGTCACAACACCGAACTTGAGATTGTGATTAATCGTCTCGGCGAAATTGGAGAGTGAATTAGTGTCTTTTCCGGTACATTAGATAACGGAAAATGCTCGATGAACTTAGATTAGTAATCGCGCAATTTTAGCTCGCGAAAAATAACGCAAAGTGCCAACGAACCCGTGCCAAAAAGTTTGACATTAGTTGCGTGACTTTTGTGCGTCACTGATCGAACACCATGAAGCAAATTTTGATAATTTTGTGCGCCCTTTGTGCGGCCGCCTGCCCTTACAGCATCCTCGGCATTTTTCCCCACAACGGAAAGAGCCATTTCGACGTTTTCGAGCCATTAATGAAAGAACTGGCGAGGAGAGGACATAACGTAACCGTTATTAGCCATTTTCCCCAGAAAGCTCCACCTGGGAATTATGAAGACGTTAGTTTAAAGAACACAGAACCGATCCTCGTGAATGCATTTGCAATAACGCATTTGGGTCAGTCGCGTTTCGATCGATACATCGATTTTTGGAAATTGCTCATGTTCGGCCAGCACAACTGCGAACGGGGCTTCAAATCCGCCGCCCTCGGACGCTTCGTAAGGGCCGGCCGCCACTTCGACCTGATAATCGGCGAATTTTTTAACAACGAGTGCTTCTTGGGGCTCGTCCACAAATTTAAGGCGCCGCTCGTGGGGTTCACGACGAGCGCCTATTTCGCTTGGAACGACGGGCTGCTGGCCAACCCTTCGAACCCTTCGTACATTCCCAACAACTTTTTGCCCCTGAGCGACCGGTTAACTTTTCTGGAAAAAGTCGAAAACACCGTCTTGTACATCGCGCAACATTTCGTTTACGATTATTTCGTAAGTGTTAAGAACGATAAGGTGGCGAGGAAATTACTGGGCGAGGATATACCGCCCTTGAGGGAGCTCTCGTCGAACATAACCCTTCATATTGTAAATTCGCATTTTTCTTTGAATCGACCGCGAGCCCACCCCCCCGGTTTCGTCGAAGTCGGCGGTCTTCATATCGGCAAATCGAAAAAAGTGCCTCAGGTAATTATCCTTAATTTTTTTATAGATTGAGATTTCGGTGAAAAACGAAGGGCTTTGTTTTTGGAGAAAACACGAAATTTTCGGGTTGTAAAAAAATAGCTTCCGGCTTATTTACCGAGTAACATTCAAATTGATTATGTAAGGGTTGTAGGAACTTTGTTCTAAGATCAAATATTGGAAAAATAAACACAACTAACCTAAGTAAATATAAATTAGGGGTATAATTGCTTCTGTTAGGGAGTTCTAGTGGACCCTTTAACAAAGGTATTCGTCGCCTTTGGGTTAATCTCTTTAAAAATGCAAGCACGATGATTTTTTAATCGAAATACCTTGCGTTTGCACTTTTCTGAGTGATCGAGCTATAGATTTTTCCATAAGAAAACAGATCATTTTATACTTACAGTAAAACCTCGATTATCCGGACCTCAGTTACACGGATTCGCGATTATCCGGATTGTCAACCGCGTTCGTTTTTTTCTGCTAAATCGTGCTTAAAACCGAGTGTGCACATTCGAGCTCAAAGTGGCACATTCCGATCTCGGGAAAATGAAGCGCGCCGCTCCGCGTCGCGCTTCATTTGCCTCCCTCGCTCGGAAATGTGCCACTTTTCGCTCGAATGCGCACATCTTCGTATTGGATTTGCCTATATTATTATTTTATTCTTCAATTCAAAAAATTAAAAGTCGAATAAATTAGATCTATTTTTTGTTTGAAAAGTTTAGATATTTTATTTCTTTTAATAAGTTATCGTGGTGCTCTTCTGCACGTCTAATTATAGCGAGCTTGATAAAAATATTTTCAGGTATACTTTCGAATGTTTACTAATTCGCATTTTTGATTAATTAAAATTGTATATGGGTCAAAATTTCTGAAGTGGGCCACTAAAAATCAACTAGTTGATTTTAATATCATCTTTTGCAGATTGTTGAATGTTTATATGTCAAAATTAATGTCTCCAAATATTTTTGGGTAATTTTCATTATTCTAAAAATTATAAACAAATTAGTTTCAAGGCACATTTTGTATAAACTGTTGTAATTAGACTTCATTTATGCATTAATTCAATTTGAAATATAAAAAAATATTTATATGTTACATAGGGGGTGCATCAAAATTTGAGAATGACATGGGTGGGGTATGTTAAAAAAAAGGTTGGGAAATAAGAGTTGAAATTCGGAAAAAGTTAAAGCATTTTTTTTCATGTTCGCTGACGTTTCCAAACTATATCCTATTGGTTATGTACAATGTATAAATACAGTCCAACCTCGATAAGTTATAGCCAAGCTGAAACCAGAAATCGAGTTAGCCAAAAGAGTGCAATAATAGACTTTTAAAAGTCCCGCTTTAAATGAGCCACTGTGATTGGCTTATTCTTGATTCACTATAATGGCCGCCAATTAATTAGCCAATCAGATGGAATTCATTCTGTCGTAACTATAGTTGCATCATAAATATTTTCAGGTGTACTTTCGAATGTTTACTAGGGCTAAACAGTACAGTGATTGGCCCTTTTATTAAAAAACATAGTTATTGGCCATATAAATATACTAATTGACCAGACAATTTACAGTAATTGGCCAATATTTTCTAATTAAAATAAGATATAGTAAATTAGCAAAAAATCGAACCATTTATTTAAAATATATATATGGAAATATAGATTTATTATTATATAATTTTCTAAATATGGCCAATCATTGTCGACTGGCCAACAACTGTACTATTTACCCCTAAATGTACAATATGATTCAAATTTCAAATATTTCTAATGTAACTATAGTTAAGAAATAATGATTTTTATCTGATTGGCTAATTAATTGGCAGTCATTGTAGTGAATCAAGAATGAACCAATCACAGTGGCACATTTACAGCGGGATATTTAAAAGTCAATTTTTGTGCTTTTTCGGATAACTTGATGTCGGATTTTGACTGTATTCGACTGTATTTATACATAACCCACGAAACATAGTTTTGAAACTGCTGTTCGAAAATACATAATAGAACTACTCCCTCCAATCCTCAAAAATAAAAATCTAAGTGAAAATGGGGGGCAATTTAATTCAAAAAAGTACTTCAAAGAAATACTTCTTTGGCGTAACTGATTTAAATATAAATAAATTTAATAAATACGAGGATGTGCGCATTCGAGCGAAAAGTGGCACATTTCCGAGCGAGGGAGGCAAATGAAGCGCGACGCGGAGCGGCGCGCTTCATTTTCCCGAGATCGGAATGTGCCACTTTGAGCTCGAATGTGCACACTCCGCTTTTCGCCACGATTAACAATGATCAATTTACTTCAAAATAATTCAAGTAATGCTAAAACCGTAGTTGCGCTCTCAAAATGCCACATTATAAAATTTCGATTATCCGAATGAGCTGGAACAATAATTAGTCCCGATAACCGAGTTTCCACTGTATTCAATATTTAACTCTGTGTTGCCATCTATGAGCGAGTTTCTCTAACAATGTAAATAAATTGAAGCAGTTCATTTTGTGCGCAAAGTGCCATTTAATAAAATTAGTTCAAAATAATAAATCGAGTAAAATGCATGCCAAACCCGAACCTGAGTCGATTTCAAAACAATTTTATCTCTTGAAACGGGAGTAATAAAATTTATGATGCGTCCTTATTAGTCCATTAAAAATTCCTTTAGGAAAACTTCGGTAATTGAACATTCAACTAACTATGTAGTAATAATCGTGAAAAATAACTTTGTGGAGTGGGCTCGATTTGTTTATTTTTGCGTTTTATTGGAAGCGAGCTACACTTAATTTGAATATTATAAAAAGTACTTAGATAGGTCCGAGGGCAATAAAATTTCCAATTATTTTTTATCGTCGTTTGTGAGGAACGATGGGGTAGTAAAAAATTTATACAATTGGGTATTTATTAAATGAAATGCGTGTTCTGGGTTAATACTGAGAAATACAAGAAGGCATCGCTTTTACGAGTTTAAGAAAAGAGTTCTTTGATGTCAATAAAAATGCTATATAAAAGTTGGCAGAAGATAGAGCAATGTTTGATTAAACGTAAGGAAGAGTAATCTGCAGTCAACGCAGTTGTCTTAAGTTTGTCGATTTTTCGCTTTCGGAGAATTACAAATAAGAAGAATAAAATATTGTAGAACAATCCTGTAGGAAATATTTTCGAAATTAAACTGCTATGGCGATAGTAAAGTTTACTGCAGCCATCTTCTCGCAAAATAGCTCTCCTTTCTTAGATTTGAATAATTTAAAAGAAATTCGACCTGGAAATTTTTGCTTTTGAAAGCATGTTGGTTTTTGAGTCAAGAACAGACCGCTTGACACTTTATATTATTTTGAAATCAACGTTAACATTACTTTCATTAAAATAAATTAAATTAATTCAAAGCACCAATTGAGTTAGTTTAAAAGGAAAATTCGTTTTTCTTAAGTTTCGTTTTAATTCGAACATTTCGATTTACCTTTTTCTTTAATTCAAACGAAAGAAATTTGTAGGAAAACAAACAAGAAAATTTCAGCCGACAAGTAAAGTGAACATTAACTTGAATTACAGTATTTATTATAAGTCTCTGCAGTTTTCAACTGCAGTTTTCTTATAAAAACTTGCATATTTTACTTTTAAGATGAAAAGTTTGACTGAGTTTTCCAGCTTGAACTGCTACACGACGTGAAAATGGCGAATTTTTTTAAATTTTACAAAAGAAGCACTTAAAAAAAACGAGTATGAAAGAGAAATTAAATTATACATAATTTAACGTTATGAAACTAATGTAGGAAACACGTTGTTTTTTTTTATGCTTCTCTTCGACCGTAAAAAAACAGCAATTCTGTTGTCTTCAATTACAAGACTATTAACCTTTTAATGTTTTGAAGCCATAAATTATGTAAACATAATTAATATTGCAAAAAAATTGTTTGTTTATTGTTCATTTTGAAGAAAATTAATTTAATAATAAGAGAGAGCAATTAAAATGAAATGAGACAATTTTTCTTCGATTTTCAAAAAGAGCTTAAAACAGTTTATAAAAAAAATCATAACTCGATTACTCTTGAAAATAAATGTATTGAGTAACTTCTGTATATTTTATAAATCTAATAAATGAGCTTTTAAAAAAAGAATAAATATAGTGCGGTTCACTTTTAAGAATACACAACTTACAAAGAAAGTACTTGGACGGTACGATTGATTTTTATTCCAAATGCAAGGGGATTTAATAAGGTATTTCAAAAATTTGAAACCTTAATTTGAATTAACACAATAATGATTAATAAATACACTGCTAGACAATCAAACAATGAGAAGACTGTATTAGAATAATTTTGTTTCGAAAAGATTGCTAATAGCAATATTTAAAAAACCGGGCAACGATCTTCGTCTTTAGTTATAACTCTAAATTTTTAATATGTTATCAAAAAGGCCTTTTTTCAACCAGAAAAAAATCAGGGTAGTTGTCATTAACTTGTGAATACTTAAAATAAATTAATTTTGATAGAGTGCTCTAACAATTAGTTATAGCAGAGTTTAAAAAATCGGACAACTATCTTTGTCTTTAGTTATAACTCTGAATTATTAATATGTTATCAAAAAGACCTTTTTTCAACTAGAAAAAAATCAGGGTGGTTGTCATTAACTTGTGACTATTTAAAATAAATTAATTTTGATAGTGTTCTAACAATGATATATAGCCGAGTTTAAAAAATCGGGAAACTATCTTTGTCTTTAGTTATAACTTTGAATTTTTAATATGTTATCAAAAAAGCCTTTTTTTGACCAGAAAAAAATCAGGGTAGTTGTCATTAACTTTTGAAGACTTCAAATAAATTAATTTTGATAGTGTTCTAACAATTATTTATAGCAGAGTTTAAAAAATTGGGAAACTATCTTCGTCTTTTGTTATAACTTTGAATATTTAATATGTGATCAAAAAGGTTTTATTTTAACCAGAAAAAAATCCGGGTAGTTGTCATTAACTTGTGAATACTTAAAATAAATTAATATGATAGAGCGCTCTAACAATTAGGTATAGCAGAGTTTAAAAAATTAGACAACTATCTTCGTCTTTAGTTATAACTCTGAATTTTTAATATGTTATTCAAAAGGCCTTCCTTCAACCAGAAAAAAATCAGGGTGGTTGTCATTAATTTGTGAATACTTAAAATAAATTAATTTGATAGAGCGCTCTAACAATTAGGTATAGCAGAGTTTAAAAAATTGGACAACTATCTTCGTCTTTAGTTATAACTCTGAATTTTTAATATGTTATCCAAAAGGCCTTCCTTCAACCAGAAAAAAATTAGGGTAGTTGTCATTAACTTGTGAATACTTAAAATAAATGTATTTGATAGAGCGTTCTAACAATTAGTTATAGCAGAGTTTAAAAAATCGGGCAACTATCTTCGTCTTTAGTTATAACTCTGAATTTTTAATATGTTATCAAAAAGGCCCTCTTTCAACCAGAAAAAAATCAGGGTAGTTGTCATTCACTCAGAACGTATTCAAATAATTTAGTTTCCGAAGATCGATTGAATGATCGTTATTGGTAGTATTTTAAAAATTGGGCAAACGCTTATTTTTAAATTTTAATCATAAATAAATATTGATTTTTGATTTTAATTGAAATTAAGCTTAATAAATAACAAAACAGATAAAAAAGTATAAGAATGTTTAAATTAGTAATGAAAATTAAATACAACGTTCCTTTACATTGAACAAAACCAGCACGATTTCCAAGACAAATGGTTGAATTTCTTTGCAATAAACAAGACTTCGATTGAAACTTGCTTAAAAACAGTTACGCTTCTCGAATTACCTTCCGTTCACCGAAGAAACCCTAAGCAACTTAAAATCAGGAGTCGAAGCCCTACGAATGCCAATAACCGCCTTCAAAACAAATCCTCATCTTCGATTACAATCATTTTAAGACTTCAACCAAGAGATAAGACTGTCTATAAACAATTCCCCATATTGCTAAATGTCTATTTTTAAGTGCTAAGTACTTCAATCATTAAAAATATTATTCTGTAAGAAATAAAGGTTAACGATCACTTCACAAACAACTTTTGATTAAAACAAATTTTTAAAACCCAATTTTTGGCCCCATAATTTTTTTTAATCCGCTCCGATTCAATCCGGAAAGCTCGCGACCAAAATTTATATCTTTAACAGCTCGAGCTTTATGCCTTCTGTAAGCTTTCCAAAATTGAACGATCGATTCGCAATAAAATATCTCTGATTTATTTTTAATGGCGTAATTGTGTGATTATTTTTAGCATGCAATGGACCCATTCGCTCCCATCGTGTTTTTTCGTAAGTCTCGATACGCCAAGTGCTCCCCACAAATCGCCGGCTCCCCTTTTCATCATTTCACTATTGAACTGATAAAATACGCGAACTCCGATAAGGTTATAACTCGCATCGATGTTTTGCAATATCATATTACAATAATATTTGATTACCGGTCGTGTACGCCAAGTTGTCCATTATTATATTAAGACCCCGCCAATCGTCGGCAACGTTAGTTCAAATTTAGTGTTCGCACAAGTAGCTCGACCATGCTCTTTTCAAATGTGTTAATTTTTATTGTCATCTTCGCGAGTGCAAGTTCTTATAAAATTTTGGGAATTTTCGAGCACCCGGGCCGCAGCCATTTCGAGGTGTTCAAGCCGCTCTTGGTGGCCCTAGCCGAGCGGGGCCACGAGGTCACGACCCTCGGCTACTTCCCTTCGAAGACAAAAATCCCCCGATACAAGGACGTGGTGTTAAAGTTCCCGGGGAACAGCGTGCAAGACACGGTTAAACTGGTCGACTTCCAAGGCGCGAGGTTCGAAAAAATTTTGGGCGCCAATTTCATCCATGGCTTCGCCACGATGAGCTGCCAGGTGGCCATCACCTCCAAGGCCTACAAAGACCTATACAATTCGACCGAAAAATTCGACTTGATCATCTCCGAATTCTTCAACACGAATTGCTTGCTGACGGCGATCGCGGAAAAATGGAAGGTGCCCATCATCGGGATCACTTCGCATGCCCTCATGCCCTGGACGAACAGATGGGTCGGCAATCCCGACAACCCGGCCTACATACCGTCCATTTTCATGGACTATTCGGACAAGCTCACTTTTATCGAAAGGGTGGAGAACACCCTCATGTGGATCTACACCACCAATTATTTCGTCTATATGACCGAGAAACAGGACACGGATTTCATCCAGCAGCACATCAGGAAGGGTCCGCACAATCCTTCGGAGATAATGCTCAACACCAGCCTCATTTTGACCAACACGCATTTTACTGTGCACAGACCGAGGCCGTTAGTTCCCGGCGTAATTGAAGTGGCCGGAATTCATCTGGAGAAGTTGAAAAAAATTCCGACGGTAGGACTGATTAGCTTTTTTACAACAATAGAGGTTTTTTGACGAAGGACCCGGTCAGTTGGCTTGATTGGTACTAAAATGAGGCGAATTAAGATAAAAATTTTAATTGAAACGTCGGCGGATTTTGAAATGGGAAAGTAATCAATTTCGTTCGATTTTAATCGAGAAAACTGTAAAATTAGGCATTGTTATTGAACGCACGGTATTAAACAATAATTGTGCAAAGGTTTTTGGTTGTTTTTTGCGATAAGAATTAATGGGAGTATAAATTTTGATTTTTGATTACTAGCTTTTTTTAATTGGAATTCGGCGATTTTTTTTCTACACCGCGTTTTCTTTCGAATTATTTTTACGACGTTTTTGCCTTGAGTATTTCTATTATTACTACGTTGTTACTGTTGAGTAATAAGTTATTTAAGTTGTTTATTTATAAACTTATACGAGGGGTTTACACTAAGTTGAGTTAGTTGTTCGTAGCAATTGTATAATACTTTCATGATTGAGATTTATTCATTCATTTAACTTATTAAAATAAGCTCTTTTTAATTTGCTCTTATTAGAATTGGTTTTGGACAATTTCCAGCTTTTGATTTTTGTACAAATTGAATTAAAATTATGAAATTTCTGTTTCTAAAATTAAATAAGCGTGTGCGTTACACTGGTGCAAAAAAATCGACTATTTTTTTCCAATACCACGTGTTTAACAGTTGTAAGAAGAGGAAATAATACGTTAAGTTAAAATTTGAGCCCTTAATACTAATATTTAGTTATTGTCAAAGGACAATTTTGCATTTAAATAACACGAGAAAACTTTTTTAGTTATTTTTGAATTTTGTGGCTCAGTAACGAGTAAATTTCAATTTTGGCCATAAATAACTTATGAAAGGGTCGAGTTATCAAAAAATTAACACACACCTTTTTCGCAGAGCCCTAAATTCCCGACAAAAATATGTATCGGGCATTTATGTACAGTTAAACTTTATTCTATTCAACACCCTCTAAACCACTTATAGTGATCGAGCTATTCCAAGAGACAAAATCTGGTGCTGCATGGTTGAAAGAAAATTCAAGGTTGATCTTGCTAAGGTCTCTTGGAATAGCTCGATCACTATAAGTGGTTTAGAGGGTGTTTAATAGAATGAAGTTTAACTGTACATTGCCTTCTTATTGAGTTATACAATTTATAATTAACTAAAAAATTTCCCATGTTATTTAAATGGAAAATTGCATGCAGGAAATTTTAAAAGTCGTCTCATTTTCTCTATAACTATTAAACATATGACATCAAAAAAATAAACAATTTTTTGACCCCTTGACATACAATGACGTCAATCGTTTAGGGTGTCATTGTAGATTTTGACGTCTCTAAGACGTGAAGAACTGTATTCAATTTTATGTTCCGAAAATGGTTTGTTTTCAACAATCATTTTGTTAAAAGGCACAAAATTGGCGATTTGGGAATTTTGTTATTAATATAATTCTGTAATATTTAATTGCGAATTGTCAGAGAGTAAATTAATTCTTGTAAAGTGTGCTTAAAGCCGAGTGTGCGCATTCGAGCTCAAAGTGGCACATTTCCGATCTCGGGAAAATGAAGCGCGCCGCTCCGCGTCGCGCTTCATTTGCTTCCCTCGCTCGAAAATGTGCCACTTTTCGCTCGAACGCGCACATCTTCATTTATTAAATTTTGTTTAAATTACTTTTGGATTTAAAAGGAAATAGCAATGTATTCAAATAAAACGACATATGCGCAGTAACATATAGTTTGATAACCACTGGTCTAGCTATACACAAGCGCAACATAGCGCGTTGTTATATTTAATTTAGTCGCGCCAAAGAAGTATTACTTCTAACGTGCGTACATAAGTACATGCACCGGTTTTTTTACATAGAATGAAATTCAGTTTTAAACATTTAGCAAAATTATTAAAGTAAACTCGAAGAATAAATTATTTTAAGTTTTAGACAACTCAAATTAAATAAATTAATAACTTGGAAAATTTTTAAAATATATTTAAGAACTTTAGAAATTTTTAATTATCAATTTTTTGTATAACACAAATTGAATAAAACAAAACTTTATTCGGTAAATTTAAAAGAAATTTTGATGAAAAAATTATTATGTATTTTCAGAAAACTCAAATAGAGTAAATACAGAATTTGTGGTTTTCAAAAACTTTGAAGATTATTAATTTACGCAAATAAAATTAATATTGGAGACAACTCAATAAATAAATTATCTTAATTGTTCAGAAATATTAAATTTATAAAATTAAATACAGTCAAACCTCGATAGGTCGAAGTTGAAGAGAAACTAAAAATAATTCGCGTTATCAAAAATTCGAGCTATCGATATAAAAATATTTTTTAGTTTATGTTTTTAAAATTTACTTATTGTTTTTTTTTTCTTAATAATTTGCTAGTGATTTCTTGCTAAAACTTAAATCTGGTGTCTTGAACAAGTTGTAATTAGGCTTCCTTTACGGAATAATTCAATTTTTAAATATAAAAAAATATTTATATGTTATATATTATATGCATCAAAATTTTAGAATGACTTGGGTGGGAATGTTAAAAAAGATTGGGAAACACTGCTCTACATATTTCAAAATATCTTAAAACTATTAATTATTTATTTTGTTATTTGTGTATGCTTATAACAGTTTAGTTGAGCTAAATTAATAGTTTTTTTCGGACTCATCAAATTCGGTTTTTTTTGTATGTCAAGGGGTTAATATGTATTACACATTAGACCATGTAATACATAGTTAACTCGATTATAATTGCAGTCATTTTTCTCAATTTAGGTTTTTATATATAAGGTTTCGATTTTAAGCAATTTAGTATTTATAGCACTTTGGATAACAAAGGAACTTGGCTTCATTTTAATTAATTAAATCCACTTAGAAGTTATTTCAAATGAATCTCCTCATTTTTGATCAATTTAATTCTAGTAAACGTCAAAAATGAAAACGAATCATTTCGAGACACCCAGCAACTTAAAAAAACACTTCCACTTATAAAAAGTTGTTTGTAAGCACTATCGAGACCGAATTCTAAGATTAAAAAACAAATCTCATTGTTAATACGATTAGCTAATGAGATGACTCGAAATATTTCATTATCTAATCTCCAGCATTTTATTAAATCATCGTTTCTCAATGGGACTCATTGCGTTAAAACCACAAACGAACCGTGTAATGATCGACCCTTTGTTTATGCAAATCTTGAACCCACCAAGCTCATAAACATCTCAAGTGGGGCACGTACAGATAATTTTTTTATCAATTCCGCGCAATGCAAAAAGCACCACGACAAAAGCGATCGCATTGTAAATTAATGTTTGGATAAAGGGAAAGATTACTTCTCGAACTTTGAACCTCTCAGAATTTAAACCAGGCGCAATTATAGCTTTTTGGGGCTTTAGTTAGTCTCGTGCGTTCGACGTGGCGCGGTGCAACACGGCTCAAAAAATGAACAAGCTGATTTTTTTAATTTTTTCTCTGGGCCGCCGTGGGCAGCGAGGCCTACAAAATTCTGGGCGTCTTTCCGCATCCGGGCCGCAGTCATTTTTGGTGTTCAAGCCCTGATGGAGGCTTTGGCGGCGCGGGGCCACGAAGTCACAGTTTTAAGTTATTTCCCAACGGATGGGAGCCGAAGAAATTATAAGGATTTAGTTCTGAAATTTCCCGAAGGAGAATTAATACACATTTTCGATTTGGAGCAAAATCGCGGCGCGAAATTGCTCCGACATCTCGGGGGCAATTTGGGGCACCATTACGAGAAGGAGACCTGCAGGTTCACCTTAAACACGACCCTCTACAAAGATTTATTAAAATCCGACCAGGAATTCGATTTGATAATATCGGAGTACTTTTTTCACAGCTGCGTCTCGATGCCGCTCTTGGAAAAATTCAAAGTGCCCTTCGTCGGCATCACCTCGCACGTCCTGATGCCTTGGACCAACGATTGGGTCGCGAACCCCAGTAATCCCGCTTTTGTGCCCGCGCTTTTTTTGGGCTTCGCCGACAAAATGAGCTTCTTTGAGCGGCTCGAAAATACCGTTTATTGGGCGTACAGCCGTTTGTACCAGGAGCTCGTGGCCGATCCCGAGCAATACGAAATTATTAAGTCGTTCCGGGGCCCCGACGACGCCCCCCTTCGAAAAGATCTCATGTACGACACCAGTCTGATTTTCACCTACACGCATTTCTCTTTGAATTTGCCGAGGCCCCTCGTGCCCAACGTGGTGGAAGTTGGAGGCATGCACATCGGACAAGCCAAAAAGCTTCCTGGGGTATGATTACAAAAAAAAATAAACAAACAAGAATTAGTTTTGCCCAATTTTAATCGAAAACCTCTTCGAGGTAGACCGCATCAGAAATTTTGCAAATCATCGTTTGGGTTTCAAGGCGCTTTCGTGAATAAATCTCAAAAAAAATTAATTTTCCTACAATTGCTCGTGTTTAATAAATTTGCGACACGCCAACCGCAGGAATTGTGTTTGAAAAAACGTTAATTCAATGTCAATGTGATTTTATTACGAGCGTTACGTGTTTATGACATTGCGAGGCAGGGTTGTCCAATTGGTCGTTCGGTCCGGTTCTGAAAAATTGGTTTTTTCGAAAAAGCCTGACACACCTGTTTGCTTAAATTTGATGGCCGATCGATGGGCGAAAACCGCATTTAAATTGGACAATTCGTTTTTTAGTTATAAACGCTTTCTCGAGTCGATTTGTGTGAGAATTTTATTCTTGCCTCCTCATTGAAATACAAATAAATTTCACGGAATTTTCTGAATGATTCGCAATTATTTAGACCAATAAATTACACGAAAAATTAATTGAATAATTTTAATCGTTCCCTCTCACTTGCATCGACAAGATTATCGTATCTTCTCGCTCCCTTCCACTCATTGCTATGGTAAATACGTTTTTCGAATATAAAATCGATATTAACTAAATTAAATTAAAATTTTTGATCAGAAGGAGCGCACGATAAATTATACTAATGTAATAAATGCGAGGATGTGCGCATTCGAGCGAAAAGTGGCACATTTCCGAGCGAGGGAGGCAAATGAAGCGCGACGCGGAGCGGCGCGCTTCATTTTCCCGAGATCGGAATGTGCCACTTTGAGCTCGAATGTGCACACTCGGTTTTAAGCTCGATTACCACACGTCCCCTTTAACAAAAAAAAATTGTTCACGTTAGTTATGCCCCACCTAGTACACCCAAGGTTAAAAATTGTTTTTTTCGAAAAATCCTGAGACATCTATTTGCTTAAATTTGATGGCCGATCAATGGGCGAAAACCGCATTTAAATTGGACAATTAGTTTTTTAGTTATAAACGCTTTTTCGAGTCGATTTGTGTTGAAAAATGATATTTGCTGTTTTCTTTTCTAAAAAAAAATTGAAAAACCATTTTAACATTAATTACAACATTTAAGTGCGGTTAAAAAAAATAATTTTAAAATTTTGAAAGGTTTTCTTCAAAGGATAACAAGACGACGATTTTTTCTATTCCAATTTTGAAAATGTTCAAACTGTTAGCTTTGCGCGCTTATTAAAATGCAATAAATTAATTTATAAGGAAACGCTCGGACACCTGTTTGATCAAATTTAATTCTTTTGAGATTAATAAAGACCGCATTTAAATTGAGGCATTGCTTTTGTAGTTATAAACAATTTCTTATGTTGATTTGTGTTTAGAAACTTTTTTCAAAGTGCTCTGTTTTGTAGCAACAGAAAAAAAAATTAATTTCTTCGAAACTAATTACGATATTTAAATGCGATTTACACACAATTAAAATACATTAATTAGCAATAATTACAAAAAATCGCAAGCATTTTACATAAAGGACAACAAGATGGCGATTATTTTAATTGTCAATTTTGAAAATATTTTGAACTTTTAAACCGAAATGCGATTAATTATTTATTGTAAAATCGCCGAGACACCTATTTGTTAAAATTTAGTCCTTTTTCGATCGCTGCAAACCGCATTTAAATTGAGGTTATGATTTTGTAGTTATAAACAATTTCTTGTGTCGATTTCTGTTTAGAAACTTTATTCGATGTGCTCCGTTTTGTAGCATCAGAAAAAAAATTAATTTCTTCGAAACTAATTACAATATACAAATGCGACTTACACACAATGAAAATAAATTAATTAGCAATTATTGTAAAAAATCTCAAACATTTTACTTAAAGGATAAGAAGATGGCGATTATTTTAATTGTCAATTTCGAAAATATTTTAACTTTTGCACCGAAATGCGATCAATTATTTATTGTAAAATCGCCGAGACACCTGTTCGCCAAAATTTAGTCCTTTTTCGATCGCTGCAAACCGCATTTAAATCAGATTACTCGTTTTCCCGTTATAAACAATTCATCGGCCCCCGACTTGTTGTCTCTCCGAAGGCCAAAGAAGCGGCCCATCACTAATGCATAAGTTGGACAACCCCGCCATGGATTATTCATATATTTAATAATTTAATTAGAAAAGACGTGAAATTTTTAGTTTTTTATAATTCTGAAAAATGAGTCCTTTGATTTTAAATAAAATATAAGGAGCGAGCTCCCCCACATCGTAAATCCAAGGACTTCCGCGTTTAATGTTTGATTAAATTCTGAAAAATTAAAACGCGAATTCGAATCTTTGCACAAATGTTTATTTTTGATACGTTTCGTCCCGGTCAATTATTGAAACGATTGTAATTTATTGATGAAGCGAGCATGCTAAAAATTGTTATAAAAACTGTTGCTAACTCGAACCTAAATACTAATTCCGAGCCCTACAATTTTTTTTAAATATTTATTTTGCCTAAGAGATTTAGTCAATTGGAACAAGTAAATCGTTTCTAATCCACGAAGTACTTAAAATATTAATTTCGAATCGATTACTTCGATGGAATTACGTCAAAACACTTAGCTTGATTAAAACGACGGTTATGGTTTTTCTATAACAAAGTTATTTATTTATTTGAGCAATAAAAAACCGATTAATTTCGGTAAGAAGCTTCTTGGGCTTATTAATTTCATTGGGACTCTTTTTTTTTAGAATTTGGAGAAATGGATTAACGAATCTACACACGGAGTAATTTACTTCAGTTTAGGATCGATGATTAAGGGCCATACGTTTCCAGAAGAAAAGCGACAAATGTTCCTAAGGGCTTTCAGTCGGTTACCTCAACGTGTTCTTTGGAAATGGGAAACCGAAACGATGCCCGGAAAACCTGACAACGTTCTGCTACAGAAGTGGATGCCCCAATTCGATATTCTTTGTGAGTTGATTAATTAAAATTAAGGCACTCGTTCGAACAATGAATTTTTTAATCTGACACAGTTTTAGATTAAATAGTCTTCGGGGGTAATTTCACCATGCTTATCGCCCCCATGCCTTTTATGTAATTTTACAACTTCTAGTCCCAAAGTTTCTTTTTGGATTAATATAAAAATATCAAATAAAAATTTGACTCGTTTTAAAAGCCAAAAATCAAAGCTTCCAAGTTTGAAATTTACAAATTTGCAATAAATCATAACTGTAAATTATAAAAAAAAATTTAGTAAGAAATTTAATGATTTTTAGATCAAATAGATTTAATATTAACAAAAAATTAAACTTTACAGAACTCCCAAGAAAAGAAAAAGTAAGCTTCGTGCAAAAGCACGAGAAAATAGTTTCGGGACTTCTGAAAATTTGGAAATTTAAAAAGGAAAACTTTTCGAACCCCAGCAAAGCCTTATTTACATTCGAAATAATTTTGTTAGTTAAACAGCTACACGGAGCACCCCCACAGATGGGACTACAACAAATATACATTATGAACCCGATTCTAACAGAGCTCCAGAAATTAATTTCAGTTAATAGGCATCTAAAGCTTCAAAGATGCCGCTTTCTCATTAGAAAATCAATTCATCTACTTTGATATAAATTACATATCAAATTTTAGTTAAAACTGCCCTTTAATTATTCATCAAATATGTAAATAGATCAACCTTAGCTGGTTGTAAACAACCTTTCAATTAATTATATTAAGATCTCGATTTAAACTTTTTTTTTTGCTTTAACGACTTGGAAAAAATTTAAGAAGTTCAAGTTCATATAAAATATAGCATGGTAAAAAAAATTGAAAGAGTTATTTAATAAAATTATTAAAGTTAATTTAATAAGACGAAAGTTTACATTTTAACAACTTTTTGCTTTGATTTTTCATTAGAACTTTCCCAAAAAGGAACAACCGCAAAAAAGCGACTTTTATTTTGATTCCAAACAAAAATTTGTATTAATAAAAGTATGTTTTTAAAGGCCATCCGAACGTGAAAGCCTTTATCGCTCACGGTGGTTTATTGGGGCAACAGAAGCAGTCCATTGTGGCGTACCAATGGTAGTTATGCCCCAATTTGGAGATCAATTTACAAACGCAAAAGCCGTCGAAGCCAGTGGAGGCGGCGTTATTTTGGATTTCCGCTATCTCACCGAAGAAAATATCTACGACGCCCTCAAAACCGTACTCGAGCCAAGGTAACCGATTAAAAATTAATTTTAGCAAAGCTTAATATAAAAAAAAAACCGGCTAACCACCCTCATTCTCATAACATTAACAATTTTCCTAGCCCCTTGCCTTTTTAATGAAAACTTAAAATTTTAGAAAACGGAAACTGTATTATGAATCTAATTCAAACTTTTTTCCAGTTTTAATAAAAAAGCCAAGGAGCTCTCGGAGAGGTTCAGGGACCGGCCTTTGCCACCCCTTGACACGGCCATTTATTGGGTGGAATATGTTGCGAGACATGGGGGCGCCCCTCATTTACGTACGGCCGCCGTTGGAATGCCCCTTTATCAGTATTTACTTTTGGACGTGGTCGCCTTTTTGTTACTCGTCATTTCCATTATTGCTTACATCAATTATAGGCTTTTTAAGGCGATCTTTGGAGGACTGTTCAAATCGAAAACAACCCCCAAAATTAAGAAGAATTAACTAAACTAAAATCGCTTCTAGAAAACTATTAGTTCAATTAATTAAGAAGTAGTTCTAAGTTAGTTTGTTATCGATCAATTACTTTTGTTGTTTTAGAACTGATCATTTTTTATAAATGCCATTGTTTAAATAAAATTGATAAAAAATGAACGGAACGGAAGGAAGAGAAACTGTGATGATTGGAAAGCGCAAATAAATTCCAAACAAAGCATGAAATATCTTTGGTGTAAATGTTTAGGAGAGAAACCACTCTAAAAGGAATTAAGATTGACATATAGAAATGAAAATGAATTGAAATGTAGATAAATAAAAACGTTATTGTTTTATCAAATTGTGCAAAGGAGAAAAAATGTATTTCAGACAAATGTGATTGGAAAAGTGACATTTTCTCGAAGCTTTTATATTATTAAATTGTTCGATTATTTATTTAAAAATTTTGATTTGCGAGTGGGAGATATCGGGAGATAGAATTCTATTAAAAGAAAAACTTCCATTTTTGTTTGGCTCGAGGCGCAAAGGAACTGATATTAAAAATATTTTCTCTAATATTCATGAGGCAAGCTTCTTCGGAAAGTAGATAATGCTATTTTCGCCATCTAATTTTTCAATCTATTAAGTTATAGTCCCCTGGAAGTTGCCAAGGGTAACTTAAGCCACTTAAGCTGTTTTTTATTGCCTACAAATATTAAGTTACTAAAAATAAATTGCTTCCGTCATTGTTTACGCTTCCGACTTTTTTATGTAATTAAAAGCGATATTTTCTTACGAAAATTAAAGCCGGATTAATTGGGGTTAAACTACTTCTTTGATGCCCACTTTTATTAATAAAGTTGGATTTTAATAATCTCTCTTGATGCTTTAATTAATTTTTATTGATACTAATTTAAACCTCTTAAAAACACACTTCGACTTTGTATCGAGTTCTTTGCAAAAATTACAAAATATTATTTTTCATAAAAACCTTAAAATTAGGCTTTATATAAAATAATTTTAAAATTTAAACGAATAACAGGAGATTTTTATTTAAAATAAGGAAGTTGGGGTCTATTTCCGGTACAACCAAAAGTGCTATAAAAATTAAAATATGCTCAATCAAAAGATCATGATCAAAAACCTATAAAACTTAATTTTTTCTTTATTAATTTTTGCTTTTTAATTAAATAAAAAATTAAATCTCAAAAAAAATGAATTAAAAATACTTAAATATTTTTTTTAGAAAAAGTATACATTTTTAGTCTATAAGACTTTATATAAAATTAAATTATTTTTTAATGTAGATTTAGAAAAAAAATTAAAAAATAGGGGGTTCTATTTAAAATAACAAAGTTAGGCACGATTTTAGCTATAACCGGAAGTGATACAGCAATCTTAATAATTTCAGTAAAAGATCGTGATACAGAACCTATGATACCAAATTTTTGTCAAAATATTTTGATTAGTTTTTGAGCTACACAATTAAGCTCAAAAAAAGCTCTGATGAAAAAGTCGAACAAATCACAAATAATTTTTTTGTGCCAAAACCGTCTACTTTAAATATACATAACCTTATATATAATCATTCTAATTTTTTTTTCTGCGTTTAAAAAAAAATTGAAAAATTGGGGGTTCTATTTAAAATAAACAAGTTGCCCCCCAAATCCGGTATAACCGAAAGCGCCAGAGCATCGAAATTAGTCTCAATCGAAAGAGCACAATTGAAAACCTACGATCACTGATTTTTTACTAATTTTTTTTTGTTAGTTTTTGACTTATTACATTAAGCTCTAAAATTCTTTATAGGCGACCAAAAAACACAAAATAATTTATTACGAAAAAACCGTGCATTTTAAATATAGCAAACCTTATATAAAATTAGCCTAAAATTGTTTGTAGAATCCAAAAAAAAATTAAAAAATATACCGTTATATTTCAAATAAGAAAGTTAACCTCTGTTTTTAGTATAACCGGTCTTAGTGGGGGAATAAAAATGTTTTAAATCGAACGGAGACTGTCTCAAACCCACCAAACGAAAATTTCGTAGCGTTATATAATTTTATACAGGCGTAAATTAATGTAAAGTACATTTTGGAAAAAGTAGACCGAGAAAACACAAAGGGACAAATTAATAAGGACCGAGTATTGTTAGCGAGAGCCCAATTAATTGAAAAAGCAAAAGATTGGATGAATGCGAATCATAAAAGCTAATTGGCGTTAACTTCCGTTGTATTTTCTCCGTATTGTTACATACAATGATCTAAACTTTAATAGTTTGCGATACGAACAAAGAGTCGTGCAGAATTATTTGACATTGTCTGGAATAAGATCTAGCTAAAACGATCCGCTCCTTTATTTACAAATTAGCAATTCGAACTTTTTTAATTTTCCCAGTCTGTTTATAATCCGAAAAGTAAAACGACGTAACACATAAACCACTATCAATTTTGCGTTATCTTGCGAAAGAAGTTCCCCGAGCAAGTTGGAAGCGCGGGGATTTTCGATGAAAATCCATTGATGAATTGAAGTTGGAACTTTTCCGACAGTAATGCACTTGCAACATTACTACAGTAAATTACATGAGAAATAAATTCCGAGATTACTTCTCCATTGATAAACAATCAATATTTCTGTGCGGAGCCAAAACATTTTCCAAATTAATAATAACGGATTTAATGTAACGACTGTTATTTCAAGATCTGAAACGGATAAGGGCGGATGATGTAATGTTATTGTAGATATAACCCATTATCAAAAGGAGAATAGGAAATAGACCAGAAATGGGAAGGCATCCCTACAAACGAGAAAGCGTTTATTAACAGCCGTTTCGTCCCTTTACTTTCTAACAATCTAGAAATAATATTATGTTTCGCATCCGACTACCCTTTCCCCTAAACGAAATGCAAGTTCGAAGACGAATAAGTGCTAAATTCCTTCTCAAAACTTCCTGTTTAATCTCAAAATTGTTGTTCTTAGCATCTGTTGCTTCTGAAAGCCGTCTCATATGCGGAAAAGAATTTAATTTTAACGGCGCTCAAGGAATACCGGTGCCTGACATTGTTATGAGATTCGCCCCCCTTACACACCCTTGTAAAATGAAATAAATAATGTAAGCAAGGATATTGCACGGTTTCGAATATTTCATATTTCATAATATGTCGACGAAAACACATAAGCGCTTAGTTTTATTTTAATTTAGTTGCAAAAGTTGGTACCAAGCACGTGGAGCAGGCTGGGGCGCTTATCCCAAAAACGTATTTGCGCTGGGGCAATCTGGGGCACTTGCCCCCACCCTGGCTCATTTAATGACGCAAAACGACGCCGCTTATTATTTATAATTAATTTTTTTTTACAATTTTTAATAATAATATTTAAAGCAATATTTTTGTTAGTTTAACCCCTTGACGTACAAAAAAAACCGAATTTGATGAGTCCGAAAAAAACTATTAAATTGGCTCGAAAATAAATTGTTTATTTCTCAAAAATGGACTATTTAATTAAAGTGCAGCGCTTACCAATCAAAAAAAAGACCCAATTTGAGCAAATAGAGGCCCTAAGAATTTTAATAAAATAGATTTTTAAATTTTAATTAAGTTTTCTAAGTTTGAGTTTAATATTAATCTGTAATTATCTACGGTTTTGTTGGTCTTGAATTAAAATGACGTACAATACATTATTATACAGTGAAACCTCGCTTAGACGAAACCCATTTATACGATTTTCAATTATACAAAGCATTTGAAGGAAATCGCAGTACTCTAACGTAAATTTTATTCAGTTACACGTACGAAGAAAGATAGACAAATAGCTAACTATTTGTTTAAACGAATTCTGCTCTTATACGAACCATTTTACGTCGCCCGTCACCTTCGTATAAGTGAGCTTACACTGTATTTAATTATTTCTTAGTTTTTCTCAAAATTTACAGAACATAAATTGTTTACTTTTAATAACACAGTATTTAAATTAAATACAATTTTGAGAAATAACAAAAAAAACCACTAAGTTTGTATAAATAGCGGTCATGAGGGATTTTTTTAAATTGTTTTTCTCAATGTATTTAACCCCTTGACATACAATTAAACCGAATTTGATGAGTCCGAAAAAACTATTAATTTGGCTCAACTTAACTGTTATGAGTATACACAAATAACATAAAATAAATAATTAATAGTTTTAAACTATTTTGAAATATGTAGAGCAGTGTTTCCCAATCTTTTTTTAACATTCCCACCTAAGTTATTCTAAAATTTTGATGCATATATTATATAACATATAAATATTTTTTTATATTTAAAAATTGAATTATTCCATAAATGAAGCCTAATTACAACTTGTTCAAGACACAACATTTAGGTTTTAGCAAGAAATCACTAGGAAATTATTAAGAAAAAGAAACAATAAGTAAATTTTAAAAACAGAAACTAAAAAATATTTTTATTTCGATAGCTCGAATTTTTGATAACGCGAATTATTTTTAGTTTCTCTTCAACTTCGACCTATCGAGGTTTGACTGTATTTAATTTTATAAATTTAATATTTCTGAACAATTAAGATAATTTATTTATTGAGTTTTCTCCAATATTAATTTTATTTGCGTAAATTAATGATCTTCAAAGTTTTTTGAAAAACCACAAATTCTGTATTTACTCTATTTGAGTTTTCTGAAAATACATAATGATTTTTCATCAACATTTCCTTTTAAATTTACCGAATAAAGTTTTGTTTTATTCAATTTGTGTTATACAAAAAAATTGATAATTAAAAATTTCTAAAGTTCTTAAATATATTTTAAAAATTTTCCAAGTTATTAATTTATTTAATTTGAGTTGTCAAAAAACTTAAAATAATTTATTCTTCGAGTTTACTTTAATAATTTTGCTAAATGTTTAAAACTAAATTTCATTCTATGTAAAAAAAACCGGTGCATGTACTTATGTACGCACGTTAGAAGTAATACTTCTTTGGCGCAACTAAATTAAATATAACAACGCGCTATGTTCCGCTTGTGTATAGCTAGACCAGTGGTTATCAAACTATATGTTACTGCGCATATGTCGTTTTATTTGAATACATTGCTATTTCTTTTTAAATCCAAAAAGTAATTTAAACAAATTGAATAAACACGAAGATGTGCGCGTTCGAGCGAAAAGTGGCACATTTTCGAGCGAGGGAAGCAAATGAAGCGCGACGCGGGCGGCGCGCCATTCCAGATCGGAAATGTGCCACTTTGAACTCGAATCACACTCGGCTTTAAGCACACTTTACAAAAATTAATTTACTCTCTGACAATTCGCAATTAAATATTACAGAATTATATTAATAACAACATTCCCAAATCGCCAATTTTGTGCCTTTTAACAAAATTATTGTTGAAAACAAACCTTTTTCGAAACATAAAATTGAATACAGTTCTTGACGTCTCAGAGACGTCAAAATCTACAATGACACCCTAAACGATTGACGTCCCCTATACGTCATTGTATGTCAAGGGGTTAACAATAAAAAAATAAAATAAAAAGACTTTTTATTAATTAAATTCTTTTAACAAGTACTTTCTATTCGTTTTTTTTTAATTTGCCCCCGTTCCCCTCGCCCTGCCTACGCCACTGCTCGGCACAGCCAATTTATCTCTCGACGAGGAGGAAGATACACGCGAACGATGTGTGTACACAGAATGCATTTAATTCATATTTAGCACCAACAACCCTGTGACAACATTTCGAAACTACTAATTAACCGGAGCTTTCAACATCAAAGCTCTTTCGGTTCTCTTAAGCTGCTTGGTTTTGAATGAATGATGTACAAAATCCGTTCGAAATTAACATGCAAAGCGAGCTTCATTTTTGTTAGTAAATTTTCTACGGCGAAAAGTCTCGCTGAACTGTTTTGGCACTGAAAACGTTCTGTTAAATTTGGCATGGAATGTAAACTACTGCTAATGAACTAACTGCTAAATGCATAATTATCTTACTTCTAATATCTTTAATTACGCGTTTTAATAAAAAGGTTTATGAGCCCCCTTATAATCTTTATTTCTTCTCGTTCGCGAAACGAGCCGAGCTGAAATTTTGTACCGCATCTACTTTGACGGGTTTTTTTTTTCGAATTGCTTTGTGAAGCCCGACTTACGTTTTAATTTAATTTAAAAAAGATTTGGTTTTATATTTAGTTCATAATTAATTATCTTAATTGATTTTGTTGAGAAGTCAGTCGATAATATTTATTTTTAGTAATTTTGTGAATTGTTTTGGAGCCCTTTTTCCTTTTAATTTTAAGGAAGAAGCCTGAGCACTTTGAATCTCATGATTAATAATTTTTTTCAAAAACTGTGCGCTTTATAATGCCCATAAAGATTTATACAAAATACAATTTAGATTATTAGAAGATACCTTGGGATTGTTAAGAAATTACATTCGCACAAAATATTTATTTATTAAAGTGGAGAAATAATTCTAAATCTTTAAATATAAATAAATAAATAACTATAATTAATTGCAAAAAAAAACGCTCCCATATTTTTAACAAATAACACTCGGATACTTTTTGGAGTAAAGGCCAAATTGTTTGACTTTTACATAAAACAAATAACATGGAATTTTTTAAAACGAATTTAAATAATAAAAACCGCAAATTGTTTCAATTAGCAATTTTTGAATAATTTGTCCATACTGATAATTATAATTAAAATGGTTCACAGCGAAAATACAATAATTAGTTATTTAAACGCACAAAAAAGCATTACTATGAAAAATTTCTAATATAAACGCTTAATTTATTTGTACCGAGGCGCAACGTTATTAAAAATAATGGAAGGAGCTTTATTTAATTACATTTCTTTTAAGAAACAATTGTATTACAAAATTTTGAAAAAAAGTAAACAAAATCTCATACAAAGATACAGTAGAACCCCTGTTAACCGCTCACTCTTCGGACTAACCGGTTTACTAAGAAAAAAAAGGGCTGACAAAGAAAAGAAAGCAAAAGTAACGTGACGAGGGCCTGTTGTTTATCGAAAATAAATAAATATAATTAATAGCAAAAAAAAAACGCTCTTTTTGGAGTAAAAGTCATCTAATTGTCCATCTAATTATTTGACTTTTACATAAAACAAATAACATGGAATTTTTTAAGATGAATTTAAATAATAAAAGCCTCAGATTGTTTCAATTAGCAATTTTTGAATAATTTTTCCCTACTGATAATTATAATTAAAATGGTTCAAAACGAAAATACAATAATTATTTATTTAAACGCACAAAAAAGCATTACTATGAAAAATTTCTAATATAAACGCTTAATTTATTTTTACCCAGGCGCAACATTATTAAAAATAATGGAGAGGTTTTATTTAATTGCATTTCTTGTAAAAAAAAATTATATTACAAATTTTTGACAAAAGTAACCGAAAATCTAATACAAAGGTACAGTAGAACCCCTGTTAACCGTTCACCCTTGAGACTAACCGGTTTACTAAGAAAAAAAAAGGGCTGACAAAGAAAAGAAAACAAAAGTAACGTGACGAGGGCCCGTTGTTTATCTAAAATAAATAAATAATAATTATTCAATTAGTGTATCGTTCAATGTCCACCCCCAATGAATGCAGATCCACTTTGCCTAATTAATCTAACTCATTTAAAATCAAGAAATGGTTAATTATTGTGCCTTGCAATGCGACTTCGTTGATTATGCAAATGTGATTGGTTGGAATCCTCTTTGAAAAGCCAACAAACATTTTTTTTTAGTTCTCTTCGTCTAAAGTTGACGCTTGTTGACTATTTGTTCTTCTTCCGTGAAAGGGAAGTGTGTGTTCGTTATTTCGTGGCATCCATTCCAGGGTTTTCTGCTTTATTCTCTTCGAGTAACGGATTCGAGTGCGAATGCAAAAGGATGCATTTCTAATTATCTTTTCGAATGAAGAGGCCGTTTCGGTTCGGAAATAATTGAGCGCATTTTTTCGCGTGGAAAAGCCTAGTGCAAATCCTTTTGAATGGGGGGCTCGTAGCAGATAAGAAATAATCGAGGCTTTCGTTCTTTTAAAGTCTGCAGGGATGCGGATGGTCTCTTAGGAAGCTGCAACTTCACGCGCCAACTTCTTTACAGGGTTGTTAATGGAGTTTGTCGGGGGATGGACGGCGAGCACTCTCGGAACGAAGAGAATTCGGCCGCAAAATAGAGGTCAGTGGCGGAGATACACTTAACGCGAAACAAACTAAAATACCTGAACTATAACAACAGCTTAATGTTAGTCAAACTTGTACAATTTCGACATTCTTCGAACTCGAGATCGGTTCAAGTTCTCGTTTGGTTAATTGATTCGTTTTGGGGGCTGTGCGCGCTTAATTAATGTTTTGGCGATAAATTTGTTGGTAGTGTCGATGTTAATGTTGCGTGTTTCTGTCACCTGGTTTTCATTTAAAACACTAAACGTCGCCCACCATTTGTGTTCGTAATAGAATATGAACCTTTATTAAATGTTTAGTAGCCATAAAATGAAATTTATACGGGACTATGGGATATACTGTGTGCGTTGTTACATTTATTGCAAACTTCTTTCAAAGATCCAATTTTACTTTATTGCGCTTTGATACCTTTCGGTGTAATAATAAAAAGAAATTGTAGAAAGTAGGGACGATTTTAGTGCAATTTTTAATTGTGTGTCGAACTTATTTTTTATTTAAGGTAGTTCGCTCGTGACAATCGAAGATAAAAGTACAGGCCTACAGTCGGTACAGAAAGTTTAATATATTCAATGACCGGAAAATTTTATTTTTGTCAGAGACTGTAGTTGACAGATAAATACATTTATACAGGGTGTCCCGTTGAGAATACTGCAATGCTGTATATTGTAGATGTATTGTCTTACGTTTATAATAGTTAATTATAAACACTATTTTCTCATCAGAACGGCCGTTTTGGCAAATTTAAAAAATTTCGGTTTTTAAAGAATAATTTCCAACAAATCTTATACGAAATAATTATCCTACTCTTTTGATGGCTATCCAGAAATTTTTTATTATTTTTGGATTTATAGTAATTGATAATAAACAATTATATATCATAAGAAAGGCCGTTTTGTCAAATTTTGAAAATGTCACAATTTACACTTTCAAACTAAGCAAATCCAATAAGAAAAAAAATATTTCCTGCTAGGATAGCTATCCAAGAATTTTTTTGCTATTTTTTGCGTTTTTAATAGTTAATTGTAAACAATATTAACGCATCAGAACGGCCGTTTTGGCAAATTAAAAAAAATTTAGTTTTTACAAAATAATTTACAACAAATCTTATAAGAAATAAATACGCCACTCTTTGATGGCTATCCAGGAATTTTTTTTTTATTTTTTGGGTTTATAGTAATTAATAATAAACAATTATATATTATGAGAAAGGCCGTTTTAGCAAATTTTGAAAATGTCATTATTTACACTTTGAAACTAAGCAAATCCAATAAGAAAAACATTATTTTCTGCTTGCATAGCTATTAAAAATTTTTTTTTATTTTTGCGTTTAGTAGTTAATTGTAAACAATATTGACGCATTATAACGGCCGTTTTGGCAAATTTAAAAAATTTTGGGTTTTAGAGAATAATTTCCAACAAATCTTATAAGAAATAAATACGCCCCTCCTTTGATGGCTATCCAGGAATTTTTTCTTTATTTTTTGAGTTTATAGTAATTAGTAATAAACAATTATATATTATAAGAAAGGCCGTTTTGGCAAATTTTGAAAATGTCACATTTTGCAGTTAGAAACTAAGCAAATCCAATAAGAAAAAAATTATTTCCTGCTTGCATAGCTATCTATGAATTTTTTTTATATTTTTTGCGTTTTTAGTAGTTAATTGTAAACAATATTAACGCATCAGAACGACCGTTTTAGCAAATTAAAAAAAAAACAGTTTTTACAAAATAATTTACAACAAATCTTATAAGAAATAAATACGCCACTCTTTTGATGGCTATCCAGGAATTTTTTTTTTATTTTTTGGGTTTATAGTAATTAATAATAAACAATTATATATTATAAGAAAAGCCGTTTCGGCAAATTTTGAAAATGTCATAATTTACACTTTGAAACTAAGCATAAGAACAAAATTATTTCCTGCTTGCATAGCTATCCAAGAATTTTTTTTCTATTTTTTGCGTTTTTCGTAGTTAATTGTTAACAATATTGAAGCATCAGACCGGCCGTTTTGGGAGTTTCATTAGTTAAAATCTTAAGTGTAACCTTTTTTCATTATACAACTCTTTTACTACAAAATAAGATCAATTTATTTCTGGCTATATCTCTGATCTAATTATTGTTGTAAATAATTATAATAAATATTTAATGACTAAAAACTAAATTATACAGTACTCTGCAAATACCCTTTTAAGTTTAATCTTGATTAAAACGTTTTTGGCTCAAAGTTTTAGAATTCTTTTATGAAATATCGCAAAAAAACTTTTTGCGATATCCCCGATTCTAAATTCTGTTATAAATAATTATAATAAACATTATTAAAAAAGAAAATTAGCAATTCAACTAAGTGACATCTCAGCAATTTATTTAATCTCAAAATATACATTTTTTAAATATGCCAAACAGTATATTTTCTTATAAAAAGCTTGTATAACTATTTAACGCTTAACAAAGTCTATATTTTTTAGTAGGCAATTAAAATAAACATTTAACAAGTTAAAAATACTCAATTAAAATTTGCAGACTTTTGATTAATTTTTAAACCAATAGAATCAATGTTTTTATATTAAATTATTCAAGATTTTGACCAAAAAAATCGATTACTATTTTGTGACCGCAAATACAATCTAATTTCAATTACAAACAATTAAATTAGACATTAATACAACCAAAAATAAATAATCCAATGAATTACAAGCCCTAACTGTTATAAAAACCACCCCATCGTCTTTGCTACAAAAATCTTTCACTACCCAATCCCTTTTTAAAACAGCAAGGCTCAATTTCTTGCTATACACAATTTAAAAAAAAACCTTGTAATAACCGAAAAAAAATTATTCAAAAATGTACAACCCTTATTTCTTTTTTAAAATAACTTAGAAACCAGTTAGGTAACAGAAACCCTACAACACTTGTAAAAATCAATCGACGCCTTTGCAAATAAACTTTTTCAATAAACAATTAAAACGAATCTCGAAGTCAGTAAAAAATAATTCGGCAGTCCCACATTATTAAATTTTCATGTTAACTTTCGAATACAAAAAAAAATTATAATTATTTGAAATAAAGGTCCGGATAATTTGTTCCGAGTCAAAAGGGGGCCGCGCTTCGCGCAATAAATAATTAGAAGAAAGCACTTTTGCGGAAATCTCTTCGACCGCATCGGAGAAAAGCGCCTTTTATTACTGGGTCATCGCGTGACAGGGGTTCGGGCCGCAAAAAAAAATAAAAAGGTGATAATTTAGTAGTAAAAATAAAAAGAAGCAGGTGTAGGGATTCGGTGTCGTGATATTTGGCATTTACAACATTTATCTCCGGCGTAAGGATAAGGTTTAAGCGTGCGGCGACGCCACCACTGACGGAACGTCCCTCGGGAGTTTCGGGATTGCAAGAAAACTCAGGTTGACCTCTGCTTTCTGTCACCTTCAATATCGCTCCCGCATTCTCGCTCGCCCGCCATCAGAATGTACTCTTTTTAACTTTTTCCGAGGCCGACGGTGCCCTCCAACTTGGGGAGCTGCTCCGTCGCTTTCCGGTTGACGTTAACCAATTCCATGTTCATTTAGTTCAATCACAATCCGAGAACTTTATGCCCTGGAGATATTAGTTTGGCATGCAGTGTATACTTTCGGAGTGAAAAATGGTGTTGAAAATAACTCGGCATTTCGCTTTAAAAGCCTCTATCGGAAATATTTCCTCGGATTTGGAAGCTCGCATTTAATCTTTCAAACTTTTTTAATGCTCCTTCTTCAAATATGTGTCTCATTTCTTTTTTCACCTCTTCGATTCGTGCTGGGCCTGAAAGCAATCGGCCCTTCGCGTAATTAAAACGAGCTCAAAAAGGAAGAAGTACCCGTGCCGAAATTTACTATGGATGTCCTAACAGGGGGCCCTTAAACAGTGTTGCCAGAATATTTTTCGAGAGACCACTAGTGGCGACTCTAGAACTACTAGAAAACTACTAGCGCTCACTCGAAGCTGAACTAACTAATTCAAATTATGAAAAACAAAAAAGAAAGAAAGGAAAGCAAAAAAAGTCAAAATATTTATATAAAAAAGTAGTTTTTTTATTTTTTACCATGTTACCATGTTACCATGTCACAATGTTACCATGTTACCATGTGACCATTATTTGATTTACTGTTTTACCTTTGGAGCAAATTTACTACAGAAAAAACTACCAGCAACTAAAAAAAATTTTTGCCTACTAAAGGAGGAGTAAAACTACTAAGTTGGCAACACTGCCCTTAAATGCTACGTTGTGGATTCCACGCCTTTGGCCTATTTGATGGTCGGGGAAGGGGAGGGGGGCTTTTATTTGGTAGTATTTGTTACAGGAAAGAGCTAGTTAAACACAAGGTCACAAAACCCTCATTTAAATATTTCTTTCAAAATATTTCTTTTTAGTTTCAAAAAAAAAAGTTTTGAAGTTCTATACATATATCCTAACAGGTTTCTAAAAGCAAAAAGGGATTAATTATTTTTAATTTTAACAAATACAGAACTAACAATAGAAAAATATCTTTTGTTGTCTTTTACCTCAACTGGATATTGCTTTTGTAATATTCTAAGAAAATTTATTTTCTTATTATACACCAGGTAAAAAAAATTAAATGTAAGGGAAAGCTTTAAAGGACCTTATTACATTACCCTTAAAGGCCTACTTTTACAAAGCGCGACCATCCTTTTAGGGTCCCTTAAAGTGTAAGGAAATCTTTAAAGGGCCTTATTAAAACCCCGACACAATTTCTGCACGGAGCGAGTAACTTAATTGTTGTGAATGGTGCTTAAAATCGAGTGCGCACATTCGAGCTCAAAGTGGCACATTCCGATCTCGGAAAATGAAGCGCGCCGCTCCGCGTCGCGCTTCATTTGCCTCCCTCGCTCGGAAATGTGCCACTTTTCGCTCGAATGCGCACATCTTCGTATTTATTGAATTTATTTATATTAATTTTACGCGCCAAAGAAGTATAACTTCTAACGCGGGTACAAAAATTCACGCACCGGTTTTTTTTAGATATCAAGCGGCTTTACCCCAAATGACGTTCCATTTTAAATATTTAGGCTTAGAAAATCAAAAAAAATTATCACACACCATACTAAATTTAATTCTTTATAATTTGGTAAAAACTTTAATTAAATATCTTTATTAGTTTCGATTTAATTCATAATTTTTACTAATTGTATTGATTTAACTCGAAATAAACTAGAGAAAAAGGTAAACGACGATGACAAATTGTTTATAACACTAAAACGAGTCATTTTATTTAAATGCGGCCTTCAGCAGTAAAAAAAAAGAATAAATTTTAGTACAAAAAGGCCTTAGAACTTTTTTTTATAAACAATTATTAATATGTTTTAGGTGCGCACCAATTTCAAAGTCTTAATAAACGCTTCTGGTGGGCATTTTTAGAACATTTCTTTGGGTTAGAAAGTGTAATAGACTTTACTTAAAAATCTAGGCCAGGGGTCGGCAACCTGCGGCCCTTTGCAACTTTTTTCGCGGCCCGCCAAAGCACCAATATAATTTTATGAAAAATGCGAACAAACATTTTCAAGAATGAATTTCATAAAATCAAAATATAGAACGAGGTTGACGGATGAAATTTTACAAAGCTTGTTGAGAATCTCAATATCCCAAACACAACCGGACTTATATGAATTATCAAATCCTATTCAAGAACAAAAAGCGCATTGAATTTTAACGAATTAATAAAATGAAACTATTTTCCTTAACATTTTATATATTTTATATTTAAATATTTATACATATGTAATTGGAATTGTATTTTCTTTTTTTCCCTTATAAGAATTGTAAAATTTTTGTTCTTTGACATTATTGTTATTATAGCATGTGAATAAAAAAAATAATTTTCTATATTTATTTTTAATAATGTTTTTCCTGTTATATTATATAAAAGCTCTATTTAAGTTACATTTGAACATGCGGCCCGCATAAAAAAAAATATTTTGAAAATGGCCCGCCGTCCAAAAAAGGTTGCCGACTCCTGGTCCACACGATTTATTTATTTTGATTAGAATTTAACTAATATTCTAAGAAAATTTATTTTCTTATTATACAGCAGGTAAAAAAAATTAATTTAAGGGAAAACTTTAAAGGACCTTATTACATTGCCCTTAAAGGCCCACTTTTACGAAGCGTGACTATCCGTTTAGGGTCCCTTAAAGTGTAAAACGGACCCTATTAAAACCCTGACACAATTTCTGTACGGGTAGTCCCACTTCCGCGATTTGCAAATTTAAAAGTCCACAAAAATAAATAAATTTTCCCCTCCGAAAAGCGAAAAAAAAAACAATAAACAAAAAGCCAATTTCCTAAATCCACAAAACAAATTGTAAATCAACAGAGGGTGAAGCTCTACGGCTAATTGACTTTTTTTCGCAAATAAAACTGATGCCCGTAATCCATAAAATGTTATTGATTTCCTCTTATTTCATTAAACTGACCGAAATAAATCAACTTCGATGATTTAAACTTTTCCCGCCCCTCCACCCTCGACCTCCCCCGCGTCCCGGAAGCGACGTTAAAAGTGCAAATTAAATCGTGCCCCGAACCGCTTTCGCGATTCAAGTCGGCCCAATTTTGGAAACGGCCAAAGAACGGAAATTTACGACGGTTTTTTTGGGGGCGAAGAAAAAATTTAAGAGATGCGTATCTCGCGAATAGTCGCGCAGTTTCTATTGTGGAGGCGAAGACTTTAGTTTCACGTCAGTTTCCTTTAAGTTCCTTTAACAAAATGTGCTTTAGAATTCTCATATCAACGTTCTTTGTAATAAGATAGACTGTCAAGCTGAGCAGAAGAAATATATATGCCAAGAATGTTACATCAACGAGAAGCTACTTATAGAAAACCATTTCGCAACTTTGGTTTTTATATCAGAAGGCAATCATTTCGCTCTCGCATTTTCTCTTCGTGCGAAGGGGCGCAGCAAAAAGCGTCCAAATTACGATTCGGGAAAAAATCGAATTTTTCAACCAAATTCCGAGTGTTAATTTTGAGAAGGCCCTCTACCGGATCGCTAATGCGACGAGACTTGCGCAGCAAAAAGGTTAAATATCAAGGGATGACTTTTAATCGCCACTCGAGGGATTTAGTTTTTGGCTTTGCGATTTTCGAGATTTATGGGCACCAAATTGTTTTTCGCTTGCGGCTCTCTGAGTATATTTTAACCCACTTTTTTTTAGTTTGAGGAAATCTATTTAATTTTTTCCCTTAAATCGATCCCTAATCTGCATAAATTCTGAGGCGCGCCCTTCGAACGACACACTAATTTCAATAACTAGACGCTCTTTTAACCCCTTGACATACAAAAAAAACCGAATTTGATGAGTCCGAAAAAAACTATTAATTTGGATCAACTTAACTGGTATGAGCATACACAAATAACATAAAATAAATAATTAATAGTTTTAAAATATTTTGAAATATGTAGAGCAGTGTTTCCCAATCTTTTTTAAAAAATTCCCCGCCTAAGTCATTCTAAAATTTTGATGCATATAATATATAACATATAAATATTTTTTTATATTTAAAAATTGAATTATTCCATAAATGAAGCCTAATTACAACTTGTTCAAGACACAAGATTTAGGTTTTAGCAAGAAATCACTAGGAAATTATTAAGAAAAAGAAACAATAAGTAAATTTTAAAAACATAAACTAAAAAATATTTTTATATCGATAGCTCGAATTTTTGATAACGCGAATTATTTTTAGTTTCTCTTCAACTTCGACCTATCGAGGTTTGACTGTATTTAATTTTATAAATTTAATATTTCTGAACAATTAAGATAATTTATTTATTAAGTTTTCCCCAATATTAATTTTATTTGCGTAAATTAATGATCTTCAAAGTTTTTTGAAAAACCACAAATTCTGTATTTACTCTATTTGAGTTTTCTGAAAATACATAATGATTTTTTCATCAAAATTTCCTTTTAAATTCACCGAATAAAGTTTTGTTTTATTAAATTTGTGTTATACAAAAAAAATTGATAATTAAAAATTTCTAAAGTTCTTAAATATATTTTAAAAATTTTCCAAGTTATTAATTTATTTAATTTGAGTTGTCTAAAAACTTAAAATAATTTATTCTTCGAGTTTACTTTAGCAATTTTGCTAAATGTTTAAAACTGAATTTTATTCTATGTAAAAAAATATCGGTGCATGTACTTATGTACGCACGTTAGAAGTAATACTTCTTTGGCGCGATTAAATTAAATATAACAACGCGCTATGTTGCGCTTGTGTATAGCTAGACCAGTGGCTATCAAACTATATGTTACTGCGCATATGTCGTTTTATTTGAATACATTGCTATTTCCTTTTTAAATCCAAAAAGTAATTCAAACAAATTGAATAAATACGAAGATGTGCGCGTTCGAGCGAAAAGTGGCACATTTTCGAGCGAGGAAGCAAATGAAGCGCGACGCGGGCGGCGCGCTTCATTCCGAGATCGGAAATGTGCCACTAACTCGAACACACTCGCTTTAAGCACACTTTACAAGAATTAATTTACTCTCCGAAAATTCGCAATTAAATAGTACAGAATTATATTAATAACAAAATTCCCAAATCGCCAATTTTGTGCCTTTTAACAAAATTATTGTTGAAAACACACCTTTTTCGGAACATAAAATTGAATACAGTTTTTGACGTCTTAGGGACGTCAAAATCTACAATGACACCCTAAACGATTGGCGTCTCCTAGACGTCATTGTATGAGCTCACCTAATTTCCATAGAAGTAACTTATTTGCTAATGCGATACCATAAATAAATTGCGATTAGAGTGGAGAAAGCCGAAAGAGGGCTTCGCGAGCACGAAACGCTTGTGTACTGTAAATAAAAGGTAATAAGCAATAAAAATGACAAAATTGCGTTGGAAAAACTAAAGAAATTCGGTTTGTAAACAAACAAGATAATTAATTTTAACTGACCGTTGAATAAAATACGGTTTTACAGACGGCAAACACCATAAAAATGTTCGCTACCGTTCTAATGGATATTTGCTGTACACTGACTATAAATAAAAATTTTATGAGTTTGGCCGCAGTTAAAGTTCATAGGACAATATGTACTTAAATCTACACATAACGCATTAAAAGTGACTGGACTTCGATAAAAGAAATAGCGCCCGTTTCAATTTTTAATATGCGAACCCTTTAATCGATTTCGCCCTTCTGTGCATTGCGCTTTACGTATTTTTTTAAACGAGCTTGTGTATTTTGTCGAAGGCAAGAAATTCAGTATTTTATAATTATGTGATTTCCAAGCGCAGAAATGTATTTTATTTTTACATTCAAATTATGTATAGAATGCCCTGTTTTATTAAGGGTCGTTGTAAGTCCGGACCTGTAGCGAAATATGTGTAAATAAAATTATATCTTCTATTGTATTAGTTTTATATTTTTGCGCTCGCGAAGTATAGTCATCTTAGTATACAGTAAGAGCCCTATTAGCGTGGAGAATAAGTTCCAGCGCCCAAAAAAAATGCATATAGATATTTATATTACAACTTAAAGCACACAGATACAGAATAAGCAGTTACAAAATTAATTTACAAAAAAAAATGCGAAAAACCACTGAAATAATGTGATTTTATGAAAGTTAAGTGTGTAAATTGAAATAAAGCATTTTTATTTATTTTTCCAGACAAGTAAATTTTAATTGTGCATCAGCATTTATAAACTAAGCTTTGCAAATGAAATAAATTGCAGAATTAAAAGAACCAATAGAAAAACGTTAGAGTATTTCAATTTTGCAGTAGTAAAATTTTTAAAATTTTGATTGAGACTGTATTATTGCAATGGTTTTTCTGAAAGCAAAATTGTGTCCTACCTTAGTGCTGTTGGGGCCCCTGCAGGCTGCTGGAGAAGGCTATCAACCCGCCAAGAACCTCAAACTAACGAGCCCGATATTAACACTCCCGTTTATTTCTTTAAATTATGTTGAACTTAGTTTTAGAGAAAAGAAATCAAAGTTTTTAAGCGGACGATTAAGCTATTATTTAAGGGATGTTTTGATTATACTGGGAGGACATGAAACGGTTATAGAACTACGATTTTCAAAAACGCGCACTACCCGAAAACGGTCAAAAAGTGTGTAGTTTGAGGGTGGAAGGGACGGCCACATCAGCAGTGAGTTCCTTCTGAAATTAAAAAAATCTATATTAAAATCAATCAAAATAAATTTGTAAAAAGAGGAAATGAGTGAGCTCTTAGATCCATCTATTATCTCTCAAAGCCCAAAAGGCAACTCCATACTTAAATCATTAGTACAAAAAAAAAATTAAAAGTCTTCTCGAAATTCTCCAAAGAACCAGTGGGAACGAAAGCTGTTAAAAAATTATTTTTTTAAAAATTAAATTATTGGCATAAATCATTGTGAATCGTGCTTAAAACTGAGTGTGCACATTCGAGCTCAAAGTGGCACATTCCGATCTCGGGAAAATGAAGCGCGCCGCTCCGCGTCGCGCTTCATTTGCCTCCCTCGCTCGGAAATGTGCCACTTTTCGCTCGAATGCGCACATCGTCGTATTTATTGGATTTGTTTGTTAAAACAAAAAAATCCAACACGTTCAATTATTAGGTAACGTTTTTTAGACATTTTTTAAGCCCCCCGAATTCTAAGCACACCATACCATTTTGTACCCCCTAAAATTAATAATTCTTCTATTATATTACTTGTTTTTTTATACATTAGTATATAAAAAAATAAATAACGAATTAAAAAAAAATATTGATTGTTATGACTTTAAATAAGTATTATAAAATAGTTGAAATATTTAACATGAAATTTAAAAGGTAGTAATAATTAATTAATTAATTGATTGGCACTTCAATGCTAGAAAAATCTAGAGATATTTATTTATTAGTCAACGTTTTGAATTATTAATTAAAATAGTCAGAATTTATTAAAAAACAATTTTCGGTTATTCTAGCAAGTTTGCCAAAACCCTTCGAAAAATTTGAAATTGTTTTACTCAGCCGTTTAAAAGTTATAACAATTTTTATTTATAACGAATGTACACGTACTAAATGAAAAACATGCCGTCAACTAATTTAAAGTGGAAAAATAATATTGAAATAATAACTGGAAAAATTTCTAAATTTGTAATCTAATAGATTAATTATTTAGAATTCATATAAGCAATTAATACTTAGTATTTCCCAAATTGTTTATAAAGAAAAAAAAATAAAAATAAGAAATATATAGGTACGCTATTATTGGAGGCAGAGTTTGATATACCGAGTTATTTAAAAGTATTTTTAAATATTTCATTTCATTTATTTCAAAAATAAAAAAATAATGTATTGTTCTATGTAAAGTTAAAATCATAATCATTTAAGGGTTTTTTATAAACAGTTCAACGAGTGATTTTTTAATAAGCTGTTAATACTTGTGACCGAATTAAACAAAGAGACTTACCGTCGGAGGCCAGAACCCGTCCGGAAGAATCCGAGCTTCGATGAGATGAACTTGGCCGACACTGCGGGCTCGCTTGCCGATAAAATACATCGAACGATCGACGGTAAACCTCCACTACAGGAAACCGCTCCGAACGGACACCCATCTCTAACGAGAATTTTAACATTTTCCGGCTGAAAAATACAGGAAAACAATTTAATTAGACCCTCTTGTCGGCGGACACTCCCCCATCAGACAACATCCTTGGTCCCTCGATTGTCCCTTGGAGGGACGATTTACTGTATCTGCAACGACTAATCCGATATCAAAAAGAATTGCGTTTAATAACAATACTTTTTTAGCTACTCATTTATTAAAAATGTTTTTGAGTCTTTGCAAATATTTAGATGAACTACCCCAATCTACAGTAATAAAGAGATTGAGTGCTTTAAAAGAGTTTTGGATGTGCACAATTTGAATGCGTTTAACGTTGTTCAATGCATTTATAAAATGATTCATCTGCAAGTGTTCCTGAACTTGCTGCTATCGACTAAAGAACGCCTTGCATTTAATGATAACCAGGACTGTACGTTGATAAAATTCATAAAACCTCGATTTCTAAATTAGAGACTTTGTAAATTTAATTTCGGAAATGAACGTAATGAACGATTTCAATTAATTTGGTTTCAGTGTGCCGAATTTAAGAATTAAAATTGCAACCGGTGTTATGACAATTTTGAAAAAATTCCGCTGCATCTTCTAAACCATTTTGCAGGTGAAAACAAATGTGGATCTCTAAATTAAATAAAGAACCTTACCGCCGGAGGCCAGAACCCGTCGGGAAGAGTCCTAGCTTCGATGAGATGAATCTCGCGGTGACTGCGGGCTCGAGTGCCGATAAAATTCTTCGGACGATCGGCGGTGAAACTGTGCCCTCGGCAAAAACGAATCTGAAATTAAAACGAATTGTTTGTTTAATAATGTATTTTTTCTACTTATTTATTTCTAGAAATAAGTCTTATAGGATTAGAAGAGGTCTTACCAAGTCTTTAGTCGTTCTGCTATTTTTCTAAACTATTTTGCGAGTAAAAACGCAATAATTTGTCTAATTGCTTGTAATGTTAACAATTAAACGTATGCACGTCTTTACTGCTCAAACGCAGGCGAAAGAATGACTAATTTTTGCATTATACAATTAATCAAGTCCTATAGTAAAAATGTGAAGCGAAAACAGCCTTTCAACATAAGGCAATAGATATCCTTATCGTCAAAATAGATTAAACGAAACACTTTAATCGCACTTGCAACTGCGATAAGACTTTTTAAAAGGCCGACTTTCACCTATGCAGAACACAAATTCGATTCGTATAAAATAATTATAGAATATTCTTTAAACGCCCGTTTTCACAAATTTGAATTACGCCTTTTGTGATTTCGATTTTAAAAATCTAACAACCCAGATCAATTTTCCTAATTTTGAATTATATGGGGGCACTTTTATTAATTGTATTTAGGTCAAAATTGACGAAAAAATATTTTTTATGTGCTTTAGGCCTAGGTACATGACAGTACTTATAAAATGCGAAAACCTAAAGGGCCCAAAAAGTGCGTAGTTTAACGGTGGAAGGACCGCCCTCATCAGCAGAAAATTCCTTCTAAAATAACCGAAAAAAAACTGCGAATTGTCCACCCAAGCTTCCCCTTGTAAGTGAGCCACCCCCAAAATCTTTTCTAACGACGATTAAACCCAAACATATGAAAATTTGTGGTGGCAGAACTGCAATTAATAAACGTAACTAAATAATTTTAATAAATTAAAGTCCTCCGAGCAGCTTATAGTTAAAGTAGCTTTTAGTACCATTCGCTAAGCCCCAAAATATAATTAATCTTCCCAACATTTTGTAAAATTAAAACGCCCGACCTTTGTTCGATATTAATTATTTGAACTTTGCGGATTGAACGCTAATTATTCAAAATAGCAATCGAAAACCCCAATCAAACTATGCTAAAAAATAGAAACACAAGTAAATCAAAATATAGGGGAGACCGGGTATGGTTGTGTCACGGGTAGGTTGTCACAAAAGCCATAACAGCGAACCTAATGAATTAACAAATTTGTTTACCTGTTTTATTGGTTTCTAGGGGTTTTACTACATAAACAATTGGCTGTAATTATACATTTGTCATTTTTGTTATCATAACCTAAGTTCGTTAGATAGAATAGGTTAGAATAGAATAGGTATTTGTTTTTTCGTTTTGTATTTTATATTTTATTTAGCGGGTGACTACCTACCCTAGACACTGTGACAACCATCCCTGACACGGGGTTAAAAGTCGCGATTTTTTTTTTCGTAAAAATTATAATATGTTCTCATTAGATAATGGTGGAAAAAAAGTATTTATTTTTTCTTAAATTAGAATAAATACACTATTTATTGATATATAAATGTCATTGATAAATTAAGACAATGAGCTCTATAAATACAAAAGAAAAAAATTGTGACTTTCAACCCCGGTCTCCCCTACTACCCAAGGACTGCTTGTGTGTTCGCAATCTTTTCGGACAAAGTAACCCACAATAACATTACGAAGAAATTTCACCTAATTCCAACCCTTAATTTTAATTTTAAATAGTCGCCAGTTGATTTTAAAAATATTACAAAGCGCAACCCCCAAAATGTAATTTTATTCATGAGTTCTTTTCAGAAACGAGCCGAATTCATTCAATTCACAAAAAAAAAAAACAAAACGATTATTTTCGTTCGAACCGAAAGATGTTTGTGTTTGTTCGGAAAACGGTTTTAATTTTTCCTTTTTTTTTCGGTGGGGGGGCGAAGTTTCGCGGCGTGTGTTTCGAGGTTTTTAGATTAAAGTTGCGGCGCGCTGTGTGTGTGTGTGTGCGCGCCAGCGGACGAGGGAAAGAGTAAGGTAAACCCTTGTGGGTCGGACACTTGAAGACAACTTTCAAAATTGACTTCTTTTATGTTTCCATTTCTAGAACGTCGTGTTATTATTTCGCCGTTGACAGTTTTTGTTGTTTTATGAAAGTAGGAACTTGAAACGACCAGTTTTCAGCTTGAAAGGATATGACATCAAAAGTGTATTATTTTGTAAACGACACCCGGTCAAATAAAAACGCAAGATATATACAATTTTTTCCCTTCGCTTTTTTCGTTCGTTCGAACTCCGGCGTCCATTAGTTGTTTTTTTTTTTATGGGGCGCAGAAAAGAAGTTCGATCTTCCGACTTAATTAATTGGAGCCACGAAAACGGGGGGGTGCAATAGATTTCTAACAAAAATTTAAATTTTTCGAACGGTTCCCAAGAATTTTCGCACGTTCTAATCGAGGGGAAGAATTATTTTATTTTTAACCTTGCATTATTTAATATTGAAGTTATATTTTTTGGCCCGAATTATTGCGAATGGTGCTTAAAACCGAGTGTGCGCATTCGAGCTCAAAGTGGCACATTCCGATCTCGGGAAAATGAAGCGCGCCGCTCCGCGTCGCGCTTCATTTGCCTCCCTCGCTCGGAAATGTGCCACTTTTCGCTCGAATGCGCACATCTTTGTATTTATTACGTTCGTCTACCACATCCGTCGCTCTTCCAAATCAAAATATTAAATTATATTTAGTAAATATCGATTTTATGTTCGAAAGACGAATTTACCATAGCAATGAGTAGAAGGGAGCGAGAAGATACGGCAATAGCGTCAGCGCGGGTGAGAGGGAACGAATAAAATTATTTAATTGATTATTTGTCCAATTTATTGGTTTAATTTATTGTGAATCGTGCTTAAAACTGAGTGTGCGCATTCGAGCTCAAAGTGGCACATTCCGATCTCGGGAAAATGAAGCGCGCCGCTCCGCGTCGCGCTTCATTTGCCTCCCTCGCTCGGAAATGTGCCACTTTTCGCTCGAATGCGCACATCCTCGTGTTTATTATATTGGTCTAATTTATCGTGCGCTCTTTCAAATCAAAAATTTCAATTAAATTTAGTAAATATTAATTTTATATTTCAAAAATGTATTTACCATAGCAATGAGTGGAAGGGAGCGAAAAGATACGATAATCTTGTGAATGCAAGTGAGAGAGAACGATTAAAATTATTTAATTGAGTTTTTGTCTAATTTTTTGGTTTAATTTATTGTGAATCGTGCTTAAAACTGAGTGTGCGCATTCGAGCTCAAAGTGGCACATTCCGATCTCGGGAAAATGAAGCGCGCCGCTCCGCGTCGCGCTTCATTTGCCTCCCTCGCTCGGAAATGTGCCACTTTTCGCTCGAATGCGCACATCCTCGTGTTTATCATATTAGTATAATTTACCGAGCGCTCTTACAAATCAAAAATTTCAATTAAATTTAGTAAATATTAATTTTATATTTAAAAAATGTATTTACCATAGCAATAAGTGGAAGGGAGCGAAAAGATACGACAGTCTTGTGAATGCAAGTGAGAGGGAACGATTAAAATTATTCAATTAATTTTTAGTGTAATTTAATGGTCTAAATTATTGCAAATAATCAAGAAATTGTCGTGAAATTAATTTGAATTTCAATAAGGAGGCAAGAATGAAATTCTTGTTAGGTTTTCTTAATATTCGGTATCGTAATTGGCACGTGTCATTGGAATTTAGTACTCAAAAAAAGACTCAATAGTTTAGTTGAAGAAAAAGTTAAGTTTTTGCATTTTTATTAATAAAAGTCTATTCTAATGCATGAATAAATATGTTTTTTACTTAATACAAATTAGATTACAACCCCACCTCTAATTTATATATTGTGCTGGTGGTATACAATTCTGAATAGGGCCATAACTTTTTTATTTTTGGAAATAATCGAATTTACTATACGAGAACGCATTCTAGAGATAATTTTGCACTGGAAAACGTGCATTTTTTATAGTATTATTTAAATTTTAAGTTCTGGACTGTTGCGTTATTTTTTAAAGAAGAAAAGTAATGCATTTTCTTGTAAGTAAAAAAAAAATTAATCAACTTCTTTTAGTCAAGCTCTCATGTCTTTTCAAATAGGGCTTAAGTAGCAAGACATACACAGACACAAAAAATGAATAAATAATGAATGTAAACAGTGTACACGATATAAGTTCTTCTTAAAAGATTTATATCTCAGATAATACACACACACACATACACTAAAAAGCGAAATATAAAACGTTTTAAGAAGCTTCAAAAGCTTCCTTAAATAAAACAGTTAATTAGTTAACAGTAAATAAAGTTTGAAACCCTTTGAACCTTCGCGTTTGCATTTTTTTCATGCAAACACAAAAACGAAGAAACCCCATCGTGCTCCTTTGCCGCTTTTTTTTTCTTCTTTAAAATAAATTATCAGTAAAAATAAAATTTGAATTTCGCAATTCCTGGCGGAGTTCCGTTAAGTATTTATTTAATGTTGTACTTTGTTAACTTCGCTAATTATCTGCAGGTTCAATTAACGATGTTAAACATTATTTAACCAACTTAACTGCCAGACCCTATAATATTTATTAGCAACCATCCCTCCAAACAATAGCAAACCTTGCAAAGTTGAACGAAAGCATTTATATGAATGGTAAATAGAAGAGGTCAGACGTAGCCACGGAGTAATATTTACTTGCCCTCGAGTTGTTTCTCTTTCATGTTTCCTACCCCCTTACACTGTAGTTCTAACATTTGTATTCCTCGTTTAATTAAATGTTCATCGGTTCAAGTAAATTGTTTCGCTTTACGTTCCAAAGTAATAAAGTAAGTTTTTTATTGTCTCGCCGACTTCCGTCGCACCTTCGAAGGAACACCTCGTATCTTAATCGGGCCCCAATCGATTCGGGCAAGCAAATATTTGGGCCGATTGCCCATTTTCCAAAGTCGAGTGCGTTTTCGTTGACGAAAGTTGATGCGCCTTTTCCAATACTTGGGGCGGGCAAACAAAAAATATTAATTAAACTTGGCTAATGGCACAAGGGCGCACGAGGAAAAAGTTGCGTTTATTTATTTACTGCGGGCTCGGCCAACTTTTATATTAATCCGAGATCGTTTTTCTTAAAACTTTTCGGGAGCCACATGTGCAAATTAAAATGGGGACAAAGTTAATGCAGAAGAGGCAGATTAGGGTAGGTGTGTCGTGCAATTACATTTGTCTTGATTGATTGATTCTTTGGGAAAAGGACCAAGTGCGATATTTGAAAGAAAACTGCTATGGTAGGATGCAGTTATAGTGGCACACGGGCCCTGAACGAGGGTCCACTGTATGTAGAAGACCACAATTGAGAAATTTCCTATTTCGTTATCTTTTAAGGAAATTGCTTCAAATGTTGTGTTGTTATAACTAATTATCGTCTTTTAATTTGGTGTAAAATGCTTTTAAATAATTTAATTGGTTACTTAGAAATAATTTCTTTTCTGATTTACTAATGTCCAACTTCTTATAAGAAAGAAACAATGTGTCTCGTTGAACTCTAGTTTTTACCAGTCAGAAAACGTTAAATTTTATTAAGTAAAGTTTTGTGTTTTTCATTTTAGTAATTCTATTACTTCTCACTCCCGTTTTGATTTTTTGCAATTAATTCTTTTGAAATGGTAGAGTGAAGTAGTTGATGCTTTTCCAGAGAAAGCTGGGCACTTTTGGATTTTCATAAATCATTTCTTTTGGGTTATTAAAGAGGCCATAAAAAATTTTAAAGGCTTCTGTTTGGCCGGCTCTGTTTCGCCGCCCAAATTTCAAGATTTTCAGCAGACTGAAAATCTGTGATGATAATAAAACGACAGCAGGCAATTCCGTTTGCTATTTTACTTTATGTGTTGCTATATGGGTTACTAGATTGGGTATAAAATATTTCATGAGCATTGCGGTATGAAATTTACGGTCGCCATCCAATAGGAAAGTTACAACAAAGTGAGATGAGTCGAAGAGATACAATTTCCAGCAGATTCGCAGTACCAGTTATTGGCAGAAGCTTCCGTTATAAATGCCGTGTATTTGCAATTTTTCCTCCCCCGTTCTTTTTTTTGCGCGCTCCCTCCCGATTTTATTTTATCGGAAAAGTTATTCAAACAGCTCGCCACTTTGTTGTTTCTTTGCCGAGGAAATGGATTTAATTTGCTTCCAACGTTTGACGTCGACACATTTCAGATTACTTTCCCCTCTTCGAAAATAGTTAAAGCTCGAATATTGAAATAATATAATTTGTCGAAGAACGAAAACACCCTTTTATGTATTTTAAATACAAATTTCGTTCTAGACTTAAGGGGTTATGCCTACTTAGGTTAGGTATTTTTTTTATTGTAGAAAATTTAATAATTTTTTCTGGGCTTATTAGTGGAGTTACAACAAATTGATGTATATATAAAATGCTCCCGAAAGTCCCAATTAAACAGCTTTGGCATTACTTTTATTTAATTCCAAAAAATATTTTTTCCTTTTTTAATAATAATTTAGAACAGGTAGAAAAGTTAATAATTTTTTCTGGGCTTATTAGTAGAGTTACAACAAATTGATGTATATATAAAATGCTCCCGAAAGTCCCAGTTAAACAGTCCTTAAGTTAGATTTAAATAATTATGAAAAAAAAATTTGATTGCAGTTTTTGGGGCTGATTTTGGCTTAATTTTGAACTTTAAAAAAATTGTAGCGCCGTTATTTGTGGACGGATCTTTAAAAACTATTCAGATTTGGATTTGGCAGCCGTTTTCGCTTCGGATAGGCCTAAGAAACCATAGGCGTGCTATTCCATAGCTTTGGGAAAACGTTTTGAAAATTCAAAATCGATGGGTTTTAAACCCATGTTTTTTGGGCAAAAAATGAAAAAAATAGAATTGCTTTATATTGCAAGGGGACGTTCCTACGTACCCTCAGTAACTATAACCAGTGTCATTTCCCCGCGCTTCCCTTCTAAAATAAAAATTTTCGACAAAATTAAATAAATAAAAAAACGGACCTCTTGATTCACAAAAAAAATCGTAGCGCACTCATTTTCAATCCCATCATTACAAACGACACGGAGTCTAAATCTTGAGGCTTTTTTACATAAGATACATGTAAAATATGTATAGGGTGCGACGTTAAATTTATTTCAAAACCGATCTCTTAAGAATATATACTAAACTATAAAAATTTGTGAAACTATCGCCGTGTCTAATTACGGTCCTGTAATTTTAACAGTATATTACAATGCTTTATATAAACTGGGAAAAAAATCGGCGTCGTCGCACTTTACTTAGAAGTCCTTTAAATATATTTATTTTTAAACCGATCCCTTAAGAATATATACTAAATTATAAAAATTTGTGAAACTATCGCCGTGTCTAATTGCGGTCCTGTAATTTTAACAGTATATTAAAATGTTTTATATAAACTGGGAAAAAAATCGGCGTCGTTGCACTTTACTTAGAAGTCCTTTAAATATATTTATTTCAAAACCGATCTCTTAAGAATGTATACTAAACTATAAAAATTTGTGAAACTATCGCCGTGTCTAATTACGGTCCTTCGAAAATTAAAAATTGCAATTTTTGGCGCTCATTTTTGGCTAATTTTGAACTTTTTTAATAATAATTTAGAACAGGTAGAAAAGTTAATAATTTTTTCTGGGCTTATTAGTGGAGTTACAACAAATTGATGTATATATAAAATGCTCCCGTAAGTCCCAATTAAACAGCCCTGGCATTAATTTTATTTAATTCCAAGAAATATTTTTCCTTTTTTAATAATAATTTAGAACAGGTAGAAAAGTTAATAATTTTTTCTGGGCTTATTAGTGGAGTTACAACAAATTGATGTATATATAAAATGCTCCCGTAAGTCCCAATTAAACAGCCCTGGCATTAATGTTATTTAATTCCAAAAAATATTTTTTCCTTTTTTAATAATAATTTAGAACAGGTAGAAAAGTTAATAATTTTTTCTGGGCTTATTAGTGGAGTTACAACAAATTGATGTATATATAAAATGCTCCCGTAAGTCCCAATTAAACAGCCCTGGCATTAATTTTATTTAATTCCAAAAAATATTTTTTCCTTTTTTAATAATAATTTAGAACAGGTAGAAAAGTTAATAATTTTTTCTGGGCTTATTAGTGGAGTTACAACAAATTGATGTATATATAAAATGCTCCCGAAAGTCCCAATTAAACAGCCTTGGCTTTAGTTTTATTTAATTCCAAAAAATATTGTTTTGCTTTTTTAATAATAATTTAGAACAGGTAGTAAAGTTATTAATTTATTATGGGCTTATTAGTGGAGTTACAACAAACTGATGTATATATAAAATGCTCCCGTAAGTCCCAGTTAAACAACCCTGGCATTAGTTTTATTTAATTTCAAAAAATATGTTTTCCTTTTTTAATAATAATTTAGAACAGGTAGAAAAGTTAATAATTTTTTCTGGGCTTATTAGTAGAGTTACAGCAAATTGATGTATATATAAAATGCTCCCAAAGGTCCTAATTAAACAGCCCTGGCATTAGTTTTATTAAATTCAAAAAATATTTTTTCCTTTTTTAATAATAATTTAGAGCAGGTAGAAAAGTTAATAATTTTTTCTGGGCTTATTAGTGGAGTTACAACAAATTGATGTATATATAAAATGCTCCGGAAAATCCCAATTAAACAGTCCTTGAGTTAGATTTAAATAATTATGAAAAAAAATTTTGATTGCAGTTTGGGGCTATTTTGTAATTTTGAACTTTAAAAATGGCGCGTATTTGTGACGGATCTTTAAAACTATTCAGATTTGGATTTGGCAGCCGTTTTCGCTTCGGATAGGCTAAGAAACCATAAGCGTAGCTATTTCATAGCTTTGGGAAAACGTTTTGAAAAAAAATCGATGGGTTTTAACCCATGTTTTTGGGCAAAAATGAAAAAATAGAATTGCTTTATATTGCAAGGGGACGTTCTACGTACCTCAGTAACTATAACCAGTGTCATTTCCCGCGCTTCCGTTCTAAAATAAAATTTTGACAAAATTAAATAAATAAAAACGGACCTCTTGATTCACAAAAAATCGTAGCACTCATTTTCAATCAATCATTACAAACGACACGGATTCGAATCTTGAGGCTTCTTTACATAAGATACATGTAAAATATGTATAGGGTCGACTTAAATTTATTTCAAAACCGATCTCTTAAGAATTATACTAAACTATAAAAATTTGTGAAACTATCGCCGTGTCTAATTACGGTCCTGTAATTTTAACAGTATATTAAAATGCTTTATATAAACTGGGAAAAAATCGGCGTCGTTGCATTTATTAGAAGTCCTTTAAATATATTTATTTCAAAACCGATCCTTAAGAATGTATACTAAACTATAAAAATTTGTGAAACTATCGCCGTGTCTAATTACGGTCCTGTAATTTTAACAGTATATTAAAATGCTTTATATAAACTGGGAAAAAAATCGGCGTCGTTGCACTTTACTTAGAAGTCCTTTAAATATATTTATTTCAAAACCGATCTCTTAAGAATATATACTAAACTATAAAAATTTGTGAAACTATCGCCGTGTCTAATTACGGTCCTTAATTTAAAGTATATAAAATTTTATATAAACAAAAATGCGTCTTATTTTTGAATCCTTTAATAATAATTTAGAACAGGTAGAAAAGTTATAATTTTTTTCCTGGGCTTTATAGTAGAGTTACAACAAATTGATGTATATATAAAATGCTCCGTAAGTCCCAGTTAAACAACCCTGGCATTATTTTATTTAATTTCAAAAATATTTTTTCCTTTTTTAATAATAATTTAGAACAGGTAGAAAAGTTAATAATTTTTTCTGGGCTTATTAGTAGAGTTACAACAAATTGATGTGTATATAAAATGCTCCGGAAAGTCCCAATTAAACAGTCCTTAAGTTAGATTTAAATAATTTTGAAAAAAAAATTTGATTGCAATTTTTCGGACTGATTTTGGCTTAATTTAGAACTTTAAAAAAATTGTAACGTCGTTATTTGTGGACCGATCGTTAAAAACTATTTAGATTCGGATTTGGCAGCCGTTTTCGCTTCGGATAGGCCTAAGAAATCATAGGCGTACTATTCCATAGCTTTGGGAAAACGTTTTGAAAATAAAATCGATGGGTTTTAACCCATGTTTTTTGGGCAAAAAATGAAAAAAATAGAATTGCTTTATATTGCAAGGGGACGTTCCTACGTACCCTCAGTAACTATAACCAGTGTCATTTCCCCGCGCTTCCCTTCTAAAATAAAAATTTTCGACAAAATTAAATAAATAAAAAAACGGACCTCTTGATTCACAAAAAAAATCGTAGCGCACTCATTTTCAATCCCATCATTACAAACGACACGGAGTCGAAATCTTGAGGCTTTTTTACATAAGATACATGTAAAATATGTATAGGGTGCGACGTTAAATTTATTTCAAAACCGATCTCTTAAGAATATATACTAAACTATAAAAATTTGTGAAACTATCGCCGTGTCTAATTACGGTCCTGTAATTTTAACAGTATATTAAAATGCTTTATATAAACTGGGAAAAAAATCGGCGTCGTTGCACTTTACTTAGAAGTCCTTTAAATATATTTATTTCTAAACCGATCTCTTAAGAATGTGTACTAAATTATATAAATTCGTGAAACTATATCTCGCTTTACGGTCGTAGAGCGAAATGCCGTATAACGAATCTATTATTTTGTTGCCAACCCTTAACGGGGGAACCTAAAACTAAACAGTACGAAGCATTGTTGACCGTAATTAGCAATATTAATATTTCCAAAATGGTACCAATACTAGATCATGCAATTAATTACATAAAAATTATATTTATTTTATTTAATTGTTAAAAAAACTTATTAATATAACAATATAACATGAATATAAACAAGTACAAATATTATTAAATACTTTTTATCAATCATTATAACAATTAATTATAAATTAAGTAATAGTTTTTTAATATATATTATAATAACTTTTTATGTACCAGTCTCCCCATAATTATTTTATAGATAGAGAAGAAACCGAAAGTGATGGAGCATTGGGTCCTGGTCGAGTATTGGGTCCTCTGCCTATATCTTCCAAACTGTTGGTTATAAGTGCCGAAAATTTTATTACAAAGCTTCAAAAAACCAGGCGCTTTCCCAAAAATTGAAAATGGGGCAGCAAAAGAGAGTCAAGGTGCCCGGGGACGGCGCATTTAGATATTCGGAAAGTTGTTGAGATATATTAACGGAACGGTTTGTATATCATATCTAAGAAGACGTACATTTCCTGCAAAACAACGATAAATCAAACAATTTGCTGGGAAATTTACCCCTCAAAATCGCTGGGGTCGGTTCGACGCACACGTACTGCGAGATAGATCACGTCTTGCGTCGCGCGTGCCGCCCCCGGCCAGCGCAACAGCTAACTCTGTAAACAATATCTGTTAGATTAAAAACGGAAATGTCGGCGCAGGAAGCCCGACAAGCAATGACAGGTGTCGCCGACGGATTACTCATTGTCCTACCCTTTTCCGGCCCGATTTTAATAAACGGCCTTTTCTTATGCACCCAAACAAAACCGCCGCCCCCGGCCCCGGTCGGCGGTGCGCGTCGGATCGCCGAACGCGGCACGACGAAAAGTTATTAAAATAACGTCGGGAATCCTCTTAAACATTTCCTCATTATACTTTTCGAAAACGTCACTCGGTTTTTTGTTTGCCGACGAGCGTTCATTATCTTCCAGATTGATTACTTAGGAAGATTTTATTTCGAACTTGATACCAATTAAAAGTTATGAGCAAACAAAGTCGCGCTCCTTATTTAAAAAAAGGGGACTCGCGAAGCGCCGCCGCCCCCTCCGCAAACTTTGAGGTTTGCCCCGATACGAATTGCAAATATTTTGCATGACACCGTTATTAAAAAACTTTTATCTTTCGCTTTGTACTCTTTCGCGGAAAAATAAAAAAAACGAAACGTCGAGATGTTTCAACGTTTTTCTTTTAGATTCCGCTCCCGTAGTTCATTATAAATGGCTTCGAGTTTCTCAGCTTCGAAACTCATAATTCAAGACGAAGATTAAAATCGAACGACATCTTTTTTTAATTAAAAACAACAACAAATCTAATTTCGCCTTTGATTGACGTTGCTGTTGCTGCTTTATTATTTTTTTTATTTTGAAGAACCCATCGTGCGAGCTTTGGTCACTTCTTGATCGAAAAAGATTCTTGGGCAATCCGACGGTGCGACTGAAGTTTTCTTCTAACTTTCCTTGGAAGTGTTTTTAAGCTCGCCTTTGTCTAAATTTCGATATCACTAAATCCTCCAGACTCCTAATAAAATTTAATTACATTAATATTAAAAGAATTTCAGTTAGGGGATGATGAGATTTGAAATTTAATAATTTTCGAGGGAATTTCTAAAGGATTATTATGGATGATTTGTTCTGACTTGATGGACGAAATTTCTTAGTCGATTTTCTTTCATGAAGTTCTCAGTTTACTACAGAGTGTTATTTTAGCCCTAATACAAGGATGTTGGTACTTAAAAAATTCATAAGTGGTTGATCTAATGATAATGTTGTTAACTATTATTAAGTTTTTATTTCCAAAAAATAAATTAATGACTAGTGATGAGCAAAGCAAGACCAAGACCAAGCCTGTAATAGTCTTGGTGTCGGTCTTGGTCTTGGTCTTGCTAATTCGGTCTTGGTCTGGATCTTGCACAAATGTTTCTAGTCTTGGTCTTGCTGATTCGATCTTGGTCTTGTTCTTGCACAAATGTTTCTAGTCTTGGTCTTGGTCTTGCTTGTTCGCTCTTGGTCTTGCGTATTCAGTCTTGGTCTCAACCATTTAGCCTAATACATGCAATTTTTTGCGAATTGTGCAGTATTTTTCAGAATTTTTCAGTATGAATTAAAATTAGGTACAATTTATATCTAATTAACAAAACTTTATTTTACTACAATCGAATAATATCAAAAAGTGATTGTATCAATAGAGTTCAATCATTTCTACTTCTTCACTCATTTTGAAATTGTTTTTGTTTTAATAGAAAAGACACTACACCTACACTTACCGAAATATACTTCAATTTATAGGTAAAAGACAATAAGAAAGATTTTGGAATTAATATTATTCATAAACAAAGCCGAAAATATATTACCAATATAACAATTAACTTAAATACTGAAATTTTCTGTCAAACATGCGAGTTTGTCAGAACTTTTAAAGGAACTAGTGTCGATAGTTGTGAGAGTTATAAAAACTCAAGAACGTATCTTCCTCCAACGCATAAACAGACCTTTTCGCGAAATACCTTGTCCAAGGTACTTGAAAAGAGTGAAAATATTGAAAAAAAATTAGTTTGTCTCTATATTTCAACCATGTGTTATCCAGACATAGCAACAAAGATCTCTTACCCCGAGGACATTCTTGTAAATTCCTTTTGTCAAACAGTGGTAAAGTTTCTTTATATTTAGTGTTAAAATATAGTAAAGCAAATTGAAAATTTCCACTACAAAAAATGTTTTGTTCCAAAAAAAGAATATATTAAAGTGGCTTCGAGCAGTTTAAGTCAGAAATCCACCGAAAGTAATAATTTTTGGTTGACTCATGCGTATTTGGTCTTGGTCTTGCATACTCGGTCTTGGTTTTGGTCTTGGTCTTGGAAAAATGCAAGACCAAGACCAAGACTGCAAGACCAAGACCAATTTTGCGCATCACCATTAATGACAAATGTACATATTTGAAGGGAACTTTAAATTTAATAAACCAGAGTTCAAAAATAATGAATATTGTGCTAAGTTTACAATTTTTTAAATCTATTAATTAAAACCAACAAATTATTTTTCTTCACAAGCCCACAAACAGTTTTTTGGACCAATCTTTCACAATTCCACTCCGTTCTATCGATTGAAATCGTTCCGTACAATTCCCCATCCGCGCAATACGAAAAATTTTCTTTTAATAATAAACAAAAGTTAATTTAATTCCTTCGGGAAAGCCAATCTAATTTTAAAACAATTACGTTTCCTTTTATACAAAACTCCCAACATTTCAAATTAAATTCTTTGTATGCCTTCTGCTTTTCTTTTCTACTTACTTATGTCTATTATTATTTTTCATCTCCGCGAAATTAATTTTATTTCAAAAACCGCTGAAAAGACAGTTTATTACAAAAGACCTTGTGGATACAGAAACTCGTGCGATCGTTAAAAAAGGGCCACAAGAGCACGTACCATTCGAAGCGATGCAGTTCTACGAACTGAATTATCGTTAGATAGCATTGAGTACAATCAGAAATCTTCAGATAGTGCTTAAAGAAGACGACATATTCAGTCGAGTTCTTACTTCGTTTTATTTCTGATAAAAGCTTAAATTTGACATTAGGTTTATCATAAAACATAAATTCTAAAGGGAGAACAGGACTCGGATGGAAAATCAATAGATACACTCTCTCGAGCTCGCTCCAAAATAGTTCAGAAATCATTTTTCGAAAAGTCGGGAAAAAATCGGCAAAAGGAAGCCAGACGCAATAAATTAAAAGCGGACCGGGGGGCCGAACGAAGTCAAGAGTTGGGGCGGCGGCCCTTTCGAGATTATTAAATCGAAATTAAACGAAAACGTAATAAGTGTACTTCCGGCGAGCTTTGGACGTTTAGTGGCATCTGCGACAGTGCGTGGTTTTTCGTGGGGGGCGGCGGTTTCTGGCGGTCCGAGCTGTTCATCGCTTTCGGATTAATGATTTACGGAAGGGAGTACATTCGCCGGCGACTTAATTAAATTTAGATCAACTAATACGTAAACGGTCCCAAAAACTCTAATCTGCGCAAACATATCTCTCTCCGCCGATCCGACGGGGGCCCTAATGCATGCGAACGAAGGGGCACCTACCCTCGAAGAGTCGAATAGTAAATCATTTTGCGCTCGCTTTAACTCGATTCCAATTGAATCACGAATGTGGTTGGATGGAAATTTTGAAGCCGGTGTTACAAACGATTGTACATTTTCGATATGCATTCATTTGTATGTAAATTGTAACGGCGGCGCTTTATAATCCAATATCTGCGCTGCAGTCGTATATCAATTATCATTGTATTAACGTTATTTATTCTGCGACACGCACGGCGTTGATTATTCTACGTGTCCTTCCCTTTTTTGCCCTCTAATCATTTTTTTTGCCGGCAACATCCGTCCCCCCTCGCCCGGCGAAAATGTATGTAACGAACACGTCCTCTGTGCTAACCGAATTCGGTCGGTTTAAACCCGGGGTTGTTTTTAAAATTGCGAAATAAATATTAACAATTTCATGCAAAACAATTCAAATTTAGTTTTATGGGTAGTAATAATGTGAGATTGGACCAAGTAGTTATGTATTGCACAACAGTATGCTTTAAAACGATTAAACTACAGTGGACCCTCGTTATGCACGGGCTGTGAGCGCTATAGTGTCCCCCGTTTTGGGCCGATGCGCGTTATATCAAGTGTCACTTAATAAATACATGGCAACTTATAAAAATGGCAATAACTCTCATGGCCCCGTGTACATTAGTACACTTTGTAGTTGTAATCTTGATAGGGGGGCACCTACATTTTTTATTTACTTTTTTCTAGTTACAATACATTATTAAATTTAATTTCTGTAAACAACTACAACTAAATAAACGATTAACAAAAATTTATTGTTTTTAGACACAATATTTACCTTCGACTATAGTAGAAACAAGTCAAAGACTTAAAACGGGGGGCATAATTAGCAACAGGAGCTTTTATAGCTTATATTATAAATATTTACACGTGATATGTTTGTTATAACTTGTAAAACCTAGCAGTTATTTAAAAAACAGTGCATTACAGAAATACAATATGGGTGCTATTCGAAAAACGTGTAAATACAATCTTGATAGGGCCCCTCAATTATTTTAATTATATTTTCCAGTTACAATAAATCATTCAATTTAATTTCTGTAAACAATTCCAACCAAATAAACGATTAACAAAAATTTAGTGTTTATAGATACAATATTTAACTTGGGCTATATTTGAAACAAGTCAAAGTCTTAAAATGGGGGGCATAATTAACAACAGGAGCTTTTATAGCTTTATATTATAAATATTTATACGTGACATGTTTATTATAACTTGTAAAACCAAGCAGTCATTTAAAAAATAGTGCATTACAAAAATACAATATGAATGCTATTCGAAAAACGTTTAAATACAATCCAGATAGGGCCCTAAATTTTTTTAATTATTTTTTTCAGTTACAATAAAACATTCAATTTAATTTCTGTAAACAATTTCAAACAAATAAACGATTAACAAAAATTTAGTGTTTTTAGATACAATATTTAGCTTTGACTATATTAGAAACAAATCAAAGTCTTAAAACGGGGGGCATAATTAACAACAGGAGCTTTTATAGCTTTATATTATAAATATTTACACGTGATATGTTTTTTATAACTTGTGAAACCAAGCAGTCATTTAAAAAATAGTGCATCAAAGAAATACAATATGAGTGCTATTCGAAAAACGTGTAAATACAATCCTGATAGGGCACCTAAAATTTTTTAATTATTTTTTCCAGTTACAATAAATTATTCAATGTAATTTCTGTAAACGATTCCAAACAAATAAACGATTAACAACAATTTATTGTTTTTAGACACAATTTTTAACTTCGGCTATATGAGAAACAAGTCAAAGTCTTAAAACGGGGGGCATAATTAGCAACAGAGGCTTTTATAGCTTTATATTATAAATATTTACACGTGATATGTTTTTTATAACTTGTAAAACCAAGCAGTCATATAAAAAATAGTGCATTATAGAAATACAATATGAGTTCTATTCGAAAAATGTGTAAATACAATCCTGATAGGGGCCCTAAATTTTTTTAATTGCTTTTTCCAGTTACAATAAATCATTTAATATAATTTCTTTAAACAATTTCAACCAAATAAACGATTAACAAAAATGTATAGTTTTTAGACATAATATTTAACTTCGGCTGTATTAGAAACAAGTCAAAATCTTAAAACGGGGAGCACAATTAGCTACAGGTGCTTTTTTAGCTTTATATTATAAATATTTACACGTTATATGTTTGTTATAACTTGTAAAACCAAGCAGTCGTTTAAAAAATCGTACATTAAAAAAATACAATTTAAGTGCTATTCAAAAAACGTGTAAATACAATCTTGATAGGGGCCCTACATTTTTTTAATTATTTTTTTCAGTTACATTAAATAAATTAATATAATTTCTTTAAACAATTCTAACCAAATAAACGATTAACAAAAATTTAGTGTTTTTAGACACAATATTTAACTTCGGCTGTATTAGAAACAAGTCAAAATCTTAAAACGGGGGGCACAATTAACAACAGGTGCTTTTTTAGCTTTATATTATAAATATTTACACATGATATGTTTGTTATAACTTGTAAAACCAAGCAGTCATTTAAAAAATTGTGCATTACAGTAATACAATATGAGTGCAATTCGAAAAACGTGTAAATACAATCCAGATAAGGCCCCTGAATTTTTTAAAATACTTTTTCCAGTTATAATAAATCATTCAATTTAATTTCTGTAAACAATTTCAAACAAATAAACGATTGACAAAAATGTATTGTATTTAGATACAATATTTAGCTTTGGCTATATTAGGAACAAGTCAAAATCTCAAAACGGGGGGCTTAATTAACAACAAGAGCTTTTATAGCTTTATATTATAAATATTTACACGTGATATGTTTTTTATAACTTGTAAAACCAAACAGTCATTTAAAAAATAGTGCATTAAAGAAATACAATATGAGTGCTATTTGAAAAACTTGGAAATACAATCCTTATAGGGCCCCTAAATTTTTTTAATTCTTTTTTCCAGTTAGAATATATCATTCAACTTAATTTCTGTAAACAATTTCAAACAAATAAACGATTAGCAAAAATTTATTGTTTTTACATACAATATTTAACCTGGGCTATAGTAGAAACAAGCCAAGTCTTAAAACGGGGGGCATAATTAACAACAGGAGCTTTTATAGCTTTATGTTATAAATATTTACACATGATATGTTTTTCATAACATGTAAAACCAAGCAATAAATTAAAAAATAATGCATTAATGAAATGCAATATGAGTGCTATTCGAAAAACGAGTAAATACAATCCTGATAGGGCCCCTAAATTTTTTTAATTATTTTTTCTAATTATTATTATTTATTTAAAATAATTTTTATACAAAAATTAAACCAAATAAGGAAAAATAAGGAAAAATTAATTATTCTGGGATGAAAATTTCAACATAATCTTTAATAGCAACGGGCCAACAATTTTTGTGCACCTTCTGATTGGGGTTTCTAATTTTCTATGTTCATCTGTAGACTCCCATAAAACACTAAGCCTCCCAACAATTAACAAATATCATCTTCCCCGATTCAAATTGCGACTTCCCTTTCGCCAAAAGCAGGATTTACGGAATCGATCAAAGTTTGCAAAGGGAAATAAAACGTAATAGGGTGTTTAGCGATCGATAGCGGAAGGGTTGTTTGCTATTTATCGAAAGTACGTCTCGGGCACGTATTTTTGCATCGGTATCGCGTATTGGAATTGTTATTCAACACCATTGCGGCGTGTCGTATTAGTCGATAGGGCTCGCCCGGAGAGGCATGCCGGGCTCCGATAGCGGCGCAAGCAATTTTTACGAGGCCCCCCAACTATCAAAAACTAACAGGAGCGACCGTGCAGAAAATTCGACTCATTTTCTCGCTCGGGAGGCGAGATTTATGATAAGCTTTGCGGTCAATGTTTATGGCGAGTATCGCACCGTCGCAGAAAGCGCCTTCCGCGCCATAAATCACACATCTTCAAAATCTGTTTAAGCCCCCATGCATCTTCATTAGCTCGCCGCCCATGTTATCGCAATTGAGGAGCACCGACGCGCCGGGACGTGCAAATTTTTTCGATGCCCTTTCGTTATAGGGTCATTCCATATGAAATCAACAAATTTGAATTAAAAAGTGTGCCCCTGATTTTTAATTTTAATAAAAAAAATTGTAGATGATTTTTGTGGGACCAAAATGCTAAACCACCACCATTTATTTTTTTTATTGTATAACTTCTGATCAGTACTCATCCGAAGTCAAAAATTGGGTCAATTTCATACTTGTACATAATGGGCTCTAGCTTTTTATTTAGAACAGGTATTGAAATGGTTGTTCCTTTATTTGAAAGGGTCATAAATGTGCATTTTATATAATACAATAAAATTAAACTAAAACAATTAGGAAGAAGATGGTGACCATCCGAAATTTTCACAATTTTTTCTCATTTTTAAGATATTTGAATGGACCCTATGTCCACTCTGTTGCATATTAAAGGTTGATTTTTTTTTACAATAAAGTACTAACTCTTGTGATGTCGTGACATAATTATCATTATCTTAGAATAAAATCTTCTACAAAAAAAAAATTGTGAAAATTAATAATTTTGAAAAAAGCTCAACTTTGACCCCGATAAAACCCATGTGGATAAAAAAATAAAAATCTGAAATTTTCAGAAGATGTAGTCCATATCTTTGTTAATGAAGTCCAATTAGTGCCATTCTGTTATTTTCACCTCTTTAGGAAATATGATTTTTTAAAAGTGCTACTTTTACAAATAAATAAGAAAATAATCTAGGAGTTTGACCATTTATAGAAGTTTTCTAACTTATTTAAACTATTAGAATTATGTCGATTTATGATAAAATTAATCAAAATTTTCTAATTCTGTTATTTATTAAAAATAATATAATAACAATAAAAAACACACGATGCTATCATCGTTTCGTCCCCATCTCAAATAATAAATTAAAAATGAGACGATATTTTGGCTCAAAAAATCTCAAGATAGTAAAAGTTTGTAATGAAAAATAAATAATTTAAATAAAAAGCTAGAGCCTATTATGTACAAGTATGAAATTGACCCAATTTTTGACTTCGGATGGGTACTGATCTGAGTTATACAATAAAAAAAATAAATGGTGGTGGTTTAGCATTTCTGGCACCACAAAGGTCATCAACAATTTTTTTTATTATCTAAAATTAAAAATCATGCGGCACACCCCATTTGTTGATTCCATATGGAATGACCCAATAATAACAGGACGAATCAAATTGCTTCTGGGGACGTTTTTGACGCAAAACGTCCCTTCGATCCCCTCGCGCCTGTATTTTTTCTGGCGGGGAAGACGGAATTTTAATAAAGTTTCCGGATCGAACTCGAGGATTGATATTCCGAAGAACCGAAGTGTGCGGCTGTAAAAGATGATGGTCTTCGGAATGGTGATTGTTCCCGTTCGGTCCTCGATGATAAACTGCGGAAGAGCATAACACATGCAGCCATATCGAAGAGGTAAGTCGATCGGAATAAAAATGGAGGCTGCTTCTTCGGAATATGAGGGAGCAGGTAATGTGCGCTATCTGTCGCACGTGCGCCATCAGCATATAAAGCCAGCCGGCCCCCCCGATTGCGCAACTTCTAATGGCATTTACATAAATACGACGCGTGCACGTTATTGCTGGCGAAGAAGAAGTTTAGGGGTTTCGCTATTAAACTTGGAGATATCGCGACGAGAAGAGAAAGATCTCGACGCCTTATAAATAAATCAACGAGTCAACTTTGCATTAGCATACGATTGCCGAACTTCGAATATCCACTTGTGCCGCTGATAAGACGTGATAACAGTCGCCGGAAGTTACGCCTCCCTCTTTATTGCTGTCCCGGATGTACGTGTGTATGCAGGAGCCTGATGAAAGGCAGTTCGTTATTTTTTACGAGGGCGGAGTTGTTCGTTCCTGATTATTAACATGTGTCGGGCGTTCTATGCGCGGTACTACTAGCTTGATTTATTCGCGTATGCTGCGGGAAAATAATTATACGCCATTCGGAAAATTTATAATATGTAATCAAATGCCGTTAGAGACGTTATCGCTTTCGTTGCGTCCCTTTCCCCCCCTCCCACGATTTCGAGTTTCGCGCGATGGACGATAATATCGTGTCGAACATATCCAATAACGCAAATGGATGGGTCGCCGACGACGTTCTCTTGCGCCCATTACTTAACTTTCCTTATTTATTTCGCTATTGTCGAAATACCTGCTCTTGGGGTAGGTGCCCACTACTTTTGCTTTCAGCTTAATGAAAAAAGTAATTACTTACATTTTTTTTCCTTCGTTCAAAAGAATGTGTTACGTACGTATGCATAATGGCTCTAAGCGTGTTACAGTAGCGGCCCACTTTTTTTACGGGACCACCGTTTTCTTCTGCGCACAAAGAAGGTTGCCTTCCTGCTGATAACTTTTAAAAATATGGAACAATCAGTTTTTGAGCAATCAACAGGTTGTGCTTATCGAATGTTGTTTTTAATGCGGGCAACTAAAAGATATAATCAGATGTAGTTTTCACTTGGTCGAAGTCGGTTTAGCATTTGTGCGTTTCGTGTAAGTTTTAAAAATATTAATTAATTGCAAATTAATATAGATATTTAAAGAGTAGCATTTAATTTAATAATTAATTTTAGTGGGTTTAATCCCTTGACATACAATGACGTCTGGGAGATGTCAATCGTTTAGGGTGTCATTGTAGATTTTGACGTCTCTGAGACGCCAAGAACTGTATTCAATTTTGTGTTTCGAATAAGGTTTGTTTTTAACAATAATTTTGTTAAAAGGCACAAAATTGGCGATTTGAGAATTTTGTTATTAATCTAATTCTATACTATTTAATTGCGAATTGTCCAGAGAGTATATTAATTCTTGTAAAGTGTGCTTAAAGCCGAGTGTGCGCATTCGAGCTCAAAGTGGCACATTTCCGATCTCGGGAAAATGAAGCGCGCCGCTCCGCGTCGCGCTTCATTTGCTTCCCTCGCTCGAAAATGTGCCACTTTTCGCTCGAACACGCACATCTTCGTATTTATTCAATTTGTTTAAATTACTTTTTGGATTTAAAAAGAAAATAGCAGTGTATTCAAATAAAACGATATAGGCGCAGTAACATATAGTTTGATAACCACTGGTCTAGCTATACACAAGCGCAACATAGCGCGTTGTTATATTTAATTTAGTCGCGCCAAAGAAGTATTACTTCTAACGTGCGTACATAAGTACATGCACCGGTTTTTTTTTACATAGAATGAAATTCAGTTTTAAACATTTAGCAAAATTATTAAAGTAAACTCGAAGAATAAATTATTTTAAGTTTTTAGACAACTCAAATTAAATAAATTAATAACTTGGAAAATTTTTAAAATATATTTAAGAACTTTAGAAATTTTTAATTATCAATTTTTTTTGTATAACACAAATTGAATAAAACAAAATTTTATTCGGTAAATTTAAAAGGAAATTTTGATGAAAAAATTATTATGTATTTTCAGAAAACTCAAATAGAGTAAATACAGAATTTGTGGTTTTTCAAAACACTTTGAAGATCATTAATTTACGCAAATAAAATTAATATTGGAAAAAACTCAATAAATAAATTATCTTAATTGTTCAGAAATATTAAATTTATAAAATTAAATACAGTCAAACCTCGATAGATCGAAGTTGAAGAGAAACTAAAAATAATTCGCGATATCAAAAATTCGAGCTATCGATATAAAAATTTTTTTAGTTTATGTTTTTGAAATTTACTTATTGTTTCTTTTTTCTTAATAATTTCTTAGTGATTTCTTGCTAAAACCTAAATCTTGTGTCTTGAACAAAATGTAATTAGGCTTCATTTATGAAATAATTCAATTTTTAAATATAAAAAAAATATTTATATGTTTTACATTATATGTATCAAAATTTTAGAATGACTTAGGTGGGGAATGTTAAAAAAAGATTGGGAAACACTGCTCTACATATTTCAAAATAATTTAAAACTATTAATTATTTATTTTATGTTATTTGTGTATGCTCATAAAAGTTAAGTTGAGCCAAATTAATAGTTTTTTTCGGACTAATCAAGTTCGGTTTTTTTTGTATGTCAAGGGGTTAAATACATTGAGAAATCTCTCAGGACCGCTATTTATACAAACTTAGGGTTATTTTTTTGTTATTTCTCAAAATTGTATTTAATTTAAATACTGAGTTATCAAAGGTAAACAATTTATGTTCTGTGAATTTTGAGAAAAACATAGAATTAATTAAATACAGTGTAAGCTCACTTGTACGAAGATGAGGGGCGACGTATAATTGTTCGTATAAGGGCAGAATTCGTTTAAACAAATAGTTAGCTATTTGTCTATCTTTCTTCGTACGTGTAACTGAATAAAATTTACGTTAGACTACTGCGATTTCCTTCAAATGCTTCGTATAATTGAATATCGTATAAATGGGTTTCGTCAAAGCGAGGTTTCACTCTATAATAATGTATTACACGTCATTGTAATTCGAAATCAACAAAACCATATATAATTAAAGATTAATATTAAGCTCAAACTTAGAGAACTTAACTAAAATTGCAAAAACAATTTTAATAAAATTCTTAGGGCCTCCATTTACCCAAATTTGGTCCTTTTTTGATTGGTTAGCGCTGCATTTAAATTAAATAGTCCGTTTTTTGAGATACAAACAATTTATTCATGTGGTATCTAATTTTTATTAAAAACAACAATCTGATTTGTTGCTGGCTATGAAAATAAACATTAAAAAAAATAATTGATGGCGGCTTTCACTAAATTAAAACACATCCAAGTTTGTGTATTTTGTGCAATTATGAAAATATTGATTTCAAGATCAACAGGAACACGAATATTTATTGTAACCTTGTTGCATTAAAAAATTAATGGGGCAATATAAAAAAAGCGAGCAACATCTTTATTTACTCAAATTTGGTCCTTTTTTGCTCGGTTAAAGTTGTATGAAGTCGAAGTACGCCTTGTTTTTCTGAACCCTCTCCGGTAAACATCTGCATCTTTTATTTGTGTATCGTCAAACGGGTGCTCTATCACTTATAAATGTTATTCGCTTTAAAACTAGTGCCCCAATCGCAAAATACGAAATTTCTAAATATTTATGTAAATATATGGAGATAATAAAACGGAGCCCTTCTAATATAACTCATATTAGTCGGGAAAGCCCTAGTAAAACGGCTGAAATTTAGTCGCGAGCACTTTGAACGTTGTTTTATTTCGCATTTTAAAAAGAAATGTTAATGTTTAATGTCTTCCTTAATAACTTTGTTCTTTTTCCTCGACTTTTGTTCTTTCACGGCGCTGAATATTTCAAATGATATTAATTTAATAAAGAGAAATTTACAAGAAGCTTTTTGAACTTACAAATTTTTGATTAACAATTTCCTGACAGCACTAATATTCATAATTACAAAAGTTTTAAGGCTTCCTGTTCTTCCTTCGCGTCTTACTCGGAGCTTTAATAAAAGCTCGCGCCCGTTTTTGTAGAAAATAAGCTTTAAAATAAATTCGAGTTAATTAATAAATTAAACGTTACAGTCGCGTTGCGATCGAAGAAATTGCAGTTTTGTTGCGCGAATTATTCAAAGCGGACGTCGATATTCGTCGGTCGTACGTTTTAAGCCAGGGGTTCCCAAAGCATGTGAATGCGGCCCGCGATATCAATGCGAAAATAGAATTGCTTTATATTGCAAGGGGATGTTCCTACGTACCCCTAGTAACTATATTCGGTGTCATTTCCCGGCGCTCTCGCTCTAAAATAAAAATTTTTGATACAAACTAAATAATTAAAAATACGTACCCCTTGATTCACAAAAAAAATCGAAGCTCTCTCATTTTCGATCCACTCATTACAAACGACACGGATTCGACATCCTGAGGCTTTTTTACATAAGATACATGTAAAATATGTATAGGGTGCCACGTTAAATTTTTCGAAAATTAAAAATCGCCATTTTTCGAGCTCATTTTGGCACTTTTTTTGACTTTAAAAAAATTGTAGCGCCGTTATTTGTGGACGGATCTTTAAACACTATTCAGATTCGGATTTGGCAGCTTTTTGGCTCTAAAATAAAAATTTTCGATACAAACTAAATGAATAAAAAATCGTACCCCTTGATTCACTTTACTTAGAAGTCCTTTAAATATATTTATTTCAAAACCGATCTCTTAAGAATGTGTTCTAAACTATAAAAATTCGGGAAACTATTGCCGTGTCTAATTACGGTCCTTCGAAAATTAAAAATTGCGATTTTTGGCGCTCATTTTTGGCTAATTTTGAACTTTTTTAATAATAATTTAGAACAGGTAGAAAAGTTAATAATTTTTTCTGGGCTTATTAGTGGAGTTAGAACAAATTGATGTATATATAAAATGCTCCCGAAAGTCCCAATTAAACAGTCCTTAAGTTAGATTTAAATAATTTTGAAAAAAAAATTTGATTGCAATTTTTCGGACTGATTTTGGCTTAATTTAGAACTTTAAAAAAATTGTAGCGTCGTTATTTGTGGACCGATCGTTAAAAACTATTTAGATTCGGATTTGGCAGCCGTTTTCGCTTCGGATAGGCCTTAGAAACCATAGGCGTACTATTCCATAGCTTTGGGAAAACGTTTTGAAAATTCAAAATCGATGGGTTTTAACCCATGTTTTTTAGGCAAAAAATGAAAAAAATAGATTTGCTTTATATTGCAAGGGGACGTTCCTACGTACCCCTAGTAACTATAACCGGTGTCATTTCCCCGCGCTTCCTCTCTAAAATAAAAATTTTCGACAAAACTAAATAAATAAAAAAACGGACCCCTTGATTCACAAAAAAAATCGTAGCGCACTTATTTTTGATCCAATCATTACAAACGACACGGATTCGGAATCCTGAGGCTTTTTTATATAAGATACATGTAAAATATGTATAGGGTGCGACGTTAAATTTATTTCAAAACCGATCCCTTAAGAATATATACTAAACTATAAAAATTTGTGAAACTATCGCCGTGTCTAATTACGGTCCTGTAATTTTAACAGTATATTAAACTGCTTTATATAAACTGGGAAAAAAATCGGCGTCGTTGCACTTTACTTAAAAGTCCTTTAAATATATTTATTTCAAAACCGATCTCTTAAGAATATATATTAAACTATAAAAATTTGTGAAACTATCGCCGTGTCTAATTACGGTCCTGTAATTTTAGCAGTATATCAAAATGCTTTATATAAACTGGAAAAAAAATCGGCGTCGTTGCACTTTACTTACAAGTCCTTTAAATATATTTATTTCAAAACCGATCTCTTAAAAATGTGTACTAAACTATAAAAATTTGTGAAATTATCGCCGTGTCTAATTATGGTCCTGTAATTTTAACAGTATATTCAAATGCTTTATATATACTTGGAAAAAAATCGCCGTCGTTGCACTTTACTTAGAAGTCCTTTAAATATATTTATTTCAAAACCGATCTCTTAAGAATGTGTACTAAACTATAAAATTTGTGAAACTATCGCCTGTCTAATTACGGTCCTGTAATTTTAACAGTATATTAAAATGCCTTTATATAAACTTGGAAAAAAATCGGCGTCGTCGCACTTTACTTAGAAATCCTTTAAATATATTTATTTCAAAACCGATCTCTTAAGAATATATATTAAACTATAAAAATTTGTGAAACTATCGCCGTGTCTAATTACGGTCCTGTAATTTTAGCAGTATATCAAAATGCTTTATATAAACTGGAAAAAAAATCGGCGTCGTTGCACTTTACTTACAAGTCCTTTAAATATATTTATTTCAAAACCGATCTCTTAAGAATGTGTACCAAACTATAAAAATTCGTGAAACTATCGCCGTGTCTAATTACGGTCCTGTAATTTTAACAGTATATTAAAATGCTTTATATAAACTGGGAAAAAAATCGGCGTCGTTGCACTTTACTTAGAAGTCCTTTAAATATATTTATTTCAAAACCGATCTCTTAAGAATGTATCATAAATTATAAAAATTTGTGAAACTATCGCCGTGTCTAATTACGGTCCTGTAATTTTAACAGTATATTAAAATGCTTTATATAAACGTGGAAAAAAATCGTCGTCGTCACACTTTACTTAGAAGTCTTTTAAATACATTTATTTCAAAACAGATCTCTTAAGAATATATACTAAACTATAAAAATTTGTGAAACTATCGCCGTGTCTAATTACGGTCCTTCAAAAATTAAAAATTGCGATTTTTGGCGCTCATTTTTGGCTAATTTTGAACTTTTTTAATAATAATTTAGAACAGATAGAAAAGTTATTAATTTTTTCTGGCCTTATTAGAGGAGTTACAGCAAATTGATGTATATATAAAATGCTCCCGAAGGTCCCAGTTAAACAGCCCTGGCATTAGTTTTATTAAATTCTAAAAAATATTTTTTTCTTTTTTAATAATAATTTGGAACAGGTAAAAAAGTTAATAATTTTTTCTGGGCGTATTAGTGGAGTTACAACAAATTGATGTATACATAAAATGCTCCCGAAAGTCCCATATAAACAGTCCTTAAGTTAGATTTAAATAATTTTAAAAAAAATTTTGATTGCAATTTTTGGGACTGATTTTGGCTTAATTTTGAACTTTAAAAAAATTGTAGCGTCGTTATTTGTGGACCGATCTTTAAAAACTATTTAGATTCGGATTTGGCAGCCGTTTTTGCTTCGGATAGGCCTAAGAAACCATAGGCGTACTATTCCATAGCTTTGGGAAAACGTTTTGAAAATTCAAAATCGATGGGTTTTAACCCATGTTTTTTAGCCAAAAAATGAAAAAAATAGATTTGCTTTATATTGCAAGGGGACGTTCCTACGTACCCTCAGTAACTATAACCGGTGTCATTTCCCCGCGCTTCCCCTCTAAAATAAAAATTTTCGACAAAACTAAATAAATAAAAAAACGGACCCCTTGATTCACAAAAAAAATCGTAGCGCACTTATTTTCGATCCAATCATTACAAACGACACGGATTCGGAATCCTGAGGCTTTTTTACATAAGATACATGTAAAATATGTATAGGGTGCGACGTTAAATTTATTTCAAAACCGATCTCTTAAGAATATATACTAAACTATAAAAATTTGTGAAACTATCGCCGTGTCTAATTACGGTCCTGTAATTTTAACAGTATATTAAATGCTTTTAATAAAGTGGAAAAAATCGGCGTCGTTGCACTTTACTTAGAAGTCCTTTAAATATATTTATTTCAAAACCGATCTCTTAAGAATATATACTAAATTATAAAAATTTGTGAAACTATCGCCGTGTCTAATTACGGTCCTGTAATTTTAACAGTATATTAAAATGCTTTATATAAACTGGAAAAAATCGGCGTCGTTGCACTTTACTTAGAAGTCCTTTAAATATATTTATTTCAAAACCGATCTCTTAAGAATGTGTACTAAACTATAAAAATTCGTGAAACTATCGCCGTGTCTAATTACGGTCCTGTAATTTTAACAGTATATTAAAATGCTTTATATATACTTGGAAAAAAATCGCCGTCGTTGCACTTTACTTAGAAGTCCTTTAAATATATTTATTTCAAAACCGATCTCTTAAGAATGTGTACCAAACTATAAAAATTTGAAACTATCGCCGTGTCTAATTACGGTCCTGTAATTTTAACAGTATATTAAAATGCTTTATATAAACTGGAAAAAATCGGCGTCGTCGCACTTTACTTAGAAATCCTTTAAATATATTTATTTCAAAACCGATCTCTTAAGAATGTGTACTAAACTATAAAAATTTGTGAAACTATCGCCGTGTCTAATTACGGTCCTGTAATTTTAACAGTATATTAAAATGCTTTATATAAACTGGAAAAAATCGGCGTCGTTGCACTTTACTTAGAAGTCCTTTAAATATATTTATTTCAAAACCGATCTCTTAAGAATGTGTACTAAACTATAAAAATTCGTGAAACTATCGCCGTGTCTAATTACGGTCCTGTAATTTTAACAGTATATTAAAATGCATTATATAAACTGGGAAAAAAATCGGCGTCGTTGCACTTTACTTAGAAGTCCTTTAAATATATTTATTTCAAAACCGATCTCTTAAGAATGTATACTAAATTATAAAAATTTGTGAAACTATCGCCGTGTCTAATTACGGTCCTGTAATTTTAACAGTATATTAAAATGCTTTATATAAACGTGGAAAAAAATCGGCGTCATTGCACTTTACTTAGAAGTCTTTTAAATATATTTATTTCAAAACAGATCTCTTAAGAATATATACTAAACTATAAAAATTTGTGAAACTATCGCCGTGTCTAATTACGGTCCTTCAAAAATTAAAAATTGCGATTTTTGGCGCTTATTTTTGGCTAATTTTGAACTTTTTTAATAATAATTTAGAACAGATAGAAAAGTTATTAATTTTTTCTGGCCTTATTAGAGGAGTTACAGCAAATTGATGTATATATAAAATGCTCCCGAAGGTCCCAATTAAACAGCCCTGGCATTAGTTTTATTAAATTCCAAAAATATTTTTTCTTTTTAATAATATTTTGAGAACAGGTAAAAAGTTAATAATTTTTTCTGGGCTATTAGTGGAGTTACAACAAATTGATGTATACATAAAATGCTCCCGAAAGTCCCATATAAACAGTCCTTAAGTTAGATTTAAATAATTTTAAAAAAAAATTTTGATTGCAATTTTTGGGACTGATTTTGGCTTAATTTTGAACTTTAAAAAAATTGTAGCGTCGTTATTTGTGGACCGATCTTTAAAAACTATTTAGATTCGGATTTGGCAGCCGTTTTCGCTTCGGACAGGCCTAAGAAACCATAGGCGTACTATTCCATAGCTTTGGGAAAACGTTTTGAAAAAAAATCGATGGGTTTTAAACCCATGTTTTTTAGGCAAAAAATGAAAAAAATAGATTTGCTTTATATTGCAAGGGACGTTCCTACGTACCCTAGTAACTATAACCGGTGTCATTTCCCCGCGCTTCCTCTCTAAAATAAAAATTTTTTCGACTTATTAAACTAATATTTGAAATAAAAACGAGATTCATCCTGGGCTTGTATTAAGATACAAAAATATGTATAGGGCACTTAAATTTATTCAAAACGATCCTTAAGAATATTACAAATTATAAAAATTTGTGAATTCCTGAGGCTGTTTTTATAAGTATATAAATGCTTTAAAAATGGATAGGCGTGTTGACCGATCTTTAAATATTTTATTTCAAAACCGATCTCTTAAGAATTATCATAAACTATAAAAATTTGTGAAACTATCGCCGTGTTTAATTACGGTCCTGTAATTTTAACAGTATATTAAACTGCTTTATATATACTTGGAAAAATCGGCGTCGTTGCACTTTACTTAGAAAGTCCTTTAAATATATTTATTTCAAAACCGATCTCTTAAGAATGTTACAAACTATAAAAATTGTGAAACTATCGCCGTGTCTAATTACGGTCCTGTAATTTTAACAGTATATTAAACTGCTTTATATATACTTGGAAAAATTCGGCGTCGTTGCACTTTACTTAAGAAGTCCTTTAAATATATTTATTTCAAAACCGATCTCTTAAGAATGTGTACCAAACTATAAAAATTCGTGAAACTATCGCCCTGTCTAATTACGGTCCTGTAATTTTAACAGTATATTAAACTGCTTTATATATACTTGGAAAAAATTCGGCGTCGTTGCACTTTACTTAAAAGTGTTTTAAATATATTTATTTCAAAACCGATCTCTTAAGAATGTGTACCAAACTATAAAAATTTGTGAAACTATCGCCCTGTCTAATTACGGTCCTGTAATTTTAACAGTATATTAAACTGCTTTATATATACTTGGAAAAAATTCGGCGTCGTTGCACTTTACTTAAAAGTCCTTTAAATATATTTATTTCAAAACCGATCTCTTAAGAATGTGTACCAAACTATAAAAATTCGTGAAACTATCGCCCTGTCTAATTACGGTCCTGTAATTTTAACAGTATATTAAACTGCTTTATATATACTTGGAAAAAATTCTGCGTCGTTGCACTTTACTTAAAAGTCCTTTAAATATATTTATTTCAAAACCGATCTCTTAAGAATGTGTACCAAACTATAAAAATTCGTGAAACTATCGCCCTGTCTAATTACGGTCCTGTAATTTTAACAGTATATTAAAATGCTTTCTATAAACTGGGAAAAAAATCGGCGTCGTTGCACTTTACTTAGAAGTCCTTTAAATATATTTATTTCAAAACCGATCTCTTAAGAATGTGTACTAAACTATAAAAATTTGTGAAACTATTGCCGTGTCTAATTACGGTCCTGTAATTTTAACAGTATATTAAGATGCTTTATATAAACTGGGAGAAAAATCGGCGTCGTTGCACTTTACTTAGAAGTCCTTTAAATATATTTATTTCAAAACCGATCTCTTAAGAATGTATCATAAATTATAAAAATTTGTGAAACTATCGCCGTGTCTAATTACGGTCCTGTAATTTTAACAGTATATTAAAATGCTTTATATAAACTTGGAAAAAAATCGGCGTCGTCGCACTTTACTTAGAAGTCCTTTAAATATAATTATTTCAAAACCGATCTCTTAAGAATGTGTACTAAACTATAAAAATTTGTGAAACTATCGCCGTGTCTAATTACGGTCCTTCGAAAATTAAAAATTGCGATTTTTGGCGCTCATTTTTGGCTAATTTTGAACTTTTTTAATAATAATTTACAACAGGTAGAAAAGTTATTAATTTTTTCTGTGCTTATTAGAGGAGTTACAGCAAATTGATGTATATATAAAATGCTCCCGAAGGTCCTAATTAAACAGCCCTGGCATTAGTTTTATTAAATTCTAAAAAATATTTTTTCCTTTTTTAATAATAATTTCGAACAGGTAGAAAAGTTAATAATTTTTTCTGGGCTTATTAGTGGAGTTACAACAAATTGATGTATATATAAAATGCTCTCGAAAGTCCCAATTAAACAGTCCTTGAGTTAGATTCAAATAATTTTGAAAAAAAATTTTGATTGCAATTTTTGGGACTGATTTTGGCTGAATTTTGAACTTTAAAAAAATTGTAGCGTCGTTATTTGTGGACCGATCTTTAAAAACTATTTAGATTCGGATTTGGCAACCGTTTTCGCTTCGGATAGGCCTAATAAACCATAGGCGTGCTATTCCATAGCTTTGGGAAAACGTTTTGAAAAAAAAAAATCGATGGGTTTTAACCCATGTTTTTTAGCCAAAAAATGAAAAAAATAGAATTGCTTTATATTGCAAGGGGACGTTCCTACGTACCCTCAGTAACTATAACCGGTGTCATTTTCCCGCGCTTCTCCTCTAAAATAAAAATTTTCGACAAAACTAAATAAATAAAAAAACGGACCCCTTGATTCACAAAAAAAATCGTAGCGCCCTTATTTTTGATCCAATCATTACAAACGACACGGATTCGGAATCCTGAGGCTTTTTTACATAAGATACATGTAAAATAAGTATAGGGTGCAACGTAAATTTTTCGAAAATTAAAATTCGCCATTTTTTGAGCTCATTTTGGCACTTTTTTTGACTTTAAAAAAATTGTAGCGCCGTTATTTGTGGACGGATCTTTAAAGACTATTCAGATTAGGATTTGGCAGCCTTTTTGGCTTCGGATAGGCCAAAGAAACCATGGGCGTGCTATTCCAAAGCTTTGGGAAAACGTTTTGAAAAAACAAAACTAATTTGTATTTCAGGCGAGAATGAAAATGAAAGTAAATAGTAAAATAAATAATAAATATTTATAGTTATTGTTTCGATTTTATTCCGCTTTTTTTTAGGCCCGGCCAAAAATTTCGGTAACATCAAAGTTGACCCGCCCAAGAAAAACTTTGCGAACCCCTGTTTTAGGCGAAATGCGAATGCAATAAGCAAGGAATCCCCAAGATCCCTTCTCTATCGTCTAAGAAAATACATCATTATTTATTACGAGAGTTCCACACCTGATCCCACCGCAAAACACAATACTAATAAAACTCTCACGTCTTCCGCTTGCCATTATACCGGAAGTGTACATGTGCGCCGCAGAAACGTCGGATATTTAGTTTAAAAATGTATGCAGCCGCCGAGAAACCGCTTTAAATAAAGGGGAAATATCTTATTGTGTATTCTTTTGCCGTTTTTCATTCGGCAAAAGTGGCCCGAACGTAAACTTTGCAAAATTGCCGGCCGTCTCGCCTCTTCTCTCTCGCCGCGAACTTTTACCCGCCCGCCCCCATTTTTCGGCGATCAATCAAAATATCCAGCAAGTCGGAAAATGTCCCGATTCACGTTGGGATTATTTATAAAACGCCAGGCCCGACGTGCAACTTGCCGAGGGAAAAAGCAATAAAACGGGCGAGATAATTGATAAAGTACGTAAAGTGTGATGAGTGTGGCGTAAACTTTTTGTTACAATGAACTCGTGCAGGTCACGAAGGACTGTGGGGGCGCGAAGGGGAAAGGAAAACACGACATTAGTGAAAATTTCCCCAGCGACCTTCCACTCTACTCTATTTGATTCACAATCAGACTGTTTTATGTTTTCGGGGTGTAAATTGTCAGATGCTTCCAGAAACCTATATGAGTTTCGTTTTCAGGAAATTAAAGACAATTTCCTACATTTATCCCTTTTCGGAAGGCGCCCGCATTTCGTTCCGAGGGCGCCCTCCTTCGCCCGTCGACTTAATTAATTAATAACCGCCGATCTTTTAAAATTCGCCCCCCTTTCCGAACGCTGATGACCGGTAATTAAAAAGTTAATTGGAATCCCATTATATTTTTAATGGACGATTAAATTTAATGTTGCCCGTTCGACGAGAATTTTATAATTTAGCGCGCGATAAATTACCGGATAATTATATTTCCACAAGTAACAAAAGTAAATACTAATTAAATCCTAATAACTCTTAAAAGTGCACCTTGCCTGGCCGTTTCCTTGCTCGTCGTCCCTCCTTCGCTCTCGGAAAACCTTCTTATTTAATTTTTATACAATTATTATTATTATTAATGCCGAGATATATAAAGTTGGGAGAATTAATTCTTTGAGAGCTTCGGAGAAGGGATTAAGTGTATCCGATTGTGGCGAAGTTTTCTTTGAAGACGCTATCATATTCGAGAAAAGTTTTAAAAGGAACGAATTCGGCTGTAAATGCACGTTTAAAATCGGGCGAATATTTGCATTAAATAATGCTTGAGTTTGGTAAACTTGTATTACATTGTGCTATTATGTATTATTAAGTAATATTAAAATTGGCGGGGGTGAGGGGCTTTTCGAGGAAATTTTAGGTTTAACTTTGACGAGCTGTTGACTGGGTTGAGAACTTTTTCGGAAAAATTGATTTTTTGTTTAGAAAGAGAACCGTTTTGGTGGGACTACGTTCGTACCTCGCTTTACGGCCTAGATAGGTTCCGGAACAGTTGGATGTAAAGCCAAAAACCATGTAACGAATCACTTATTGTAAGATAAAGTTAAATAGAAGGTCGCTAGCAGTACAGAATTTATTTTGGCCATATAACGAAACATTCGGGAGCCGTAAATCGAAACCGGCGGTATAAAGAGCGGCCCTATAGCGAGCTATAGATGTATTTGTTACGAGACATAAAGAATTTGCGCTAAATGAATATAGTTATGTAACAATTACTCCCTCTGTTGCTTGAAAATTAAATCAAAATTATTATTTTTAAAACTAAAATGAAAAAGGTCATTGAACAAGGTTTACAGTAAATTAAAATACATATGTGTATAAAATTTGGCATTACACGTGCAATTTTAAATAGTTTTAGCAAGATTTTGTCTGGGTTGAGAACTTGTTCGAAAAAAATCGCTTTTGTTTAGAAAAGAAACCGTTTTAGTGAGCATCATCCGTACCTCGCTTTACGGTCTAGATAAGTTTCGGAAAAGTTGGACGTAAAGCAAAAACCCGTCTAACAAAGCAATTATTTCAGGCTAAAATCAAATAGAAGGTCGCTAGCAATACAGCATTTTTAAAACATTTTTTTTAACGACTTTAATACATTACTTAAAAATTGAAAATGCAAATATTTGTTTAATTGTATTATGTATTTAACCTCTTATAAATCAATTTAAACTAGTGCGAGTTGATTTAAATTAGTTATATTATTTGTTTTTGGTGTGTAGAAACTTATAAATAATTATAAAATATCGGTACGGCCGTTTTTAGATAGTTTCTTAATCGTATTTAACATATACCAAAATTAAAATAACGGATAACGTTGCAAACTGCATACATCGTTTTCCCCCGCACCGCAGTTGTAAATCGCACGTTGAAGTGTTAAGAACGTTCTAGAAAATTTTGATTTTGACTAATTAGTGTTTGTGTGGAACAGAATAGTGTTTACCAAAGGGTTTTGGAACTCTCCGAAGTACACCCTGTATATAAGTCTGAATTGTAAGCTTATTTTTAAATATTCTATGTTTTGTCGTTTTTGTTAAGTCACAAATAATACTTTAAAAATCTTTACGCCACCTTTCTCAAAACTCTCGGCTTTTTTGATCGTAATGGCTTTCCAAAATGTTAGTTGCGAGGCCCAAAATTAATTTCCCTTTGTTCAACGTAGCGCTTTCGGCAATTTGCAAGTTAACGTTATCGCGCTTTCCGAAATCGTGCATTTAAGTTTTTAAATAGGCACACGTGTTTATCGGTTTGTAATAATAATCTCTTATAAATAATTACAAAGCCTCTGAACGATCGTTTTTGGCAAGTTTTGGAAATCTTAATATTTTCTGCTTTAATTCGAAACACCCTTTATAATGGAATTTGCGTTTAAACGTAATTAATTTGGAATTGACGCTTACTTTGTAAAATTAAAGCAAATTATTGGGGTTTTGTTTAGAGATCATAAAAAAATTATATACAAGGTGTTTCGCATTTTGGTGCACCACTGTGAAATTTATTGCAGTCGTTGTTCAAACGTTTTTTTTGCGATTTTAAAAGTTAAATTTACTTGACGATATACTATACACGAAAAAGTATTAAACTCGACTTTTTTTGATAACTTGAATTATTTTTATTTTTCCTTCGATTTCGACTTATCGAGGTTTGACTGTAATTATAAATTAACATTAAAGTTATTATACAAATAGCATTTATTGTGTATAAAATTGAGTTCTTTACTGTAAACAATTTTTTTTTTTATATCCCGTCATTAAATTGTTGTTATAAATTGTTGTAACCGAGATCGCCCAATTTTTATTCTTTAACTTTTTTATTTCACCTTTTAGCAATGCAATCAAAAAAGTTTTACTAAAATTCATTCAAAGGCCCTGGATTCCGAGCTTTTGCCATTTTTACGTCTTACGGCACTCCACTATTAATTTTAAAACTAAAATAAAAAAAGTCATGAAACAAGAGTTCACAGCAAATTGAAATACATGTGTGAATTAAATTTTACATTACACGTGCAATTTTAAATAACTTTCCTTCAAGATTAAGATTAATACCTCATCTATTCTAAAATGCTATTAAAAAAACTTAAAAAAAAACTGTTTCCTGTATTTATTTACGCGCGTTAGAAGTAATACTTCTTTGTCGTAAGTAAATTGTAAAAATTAATATAAATAAATTCGATAAATACAAGGATGTGCGCATTCGAGCGAAAAGTGGCACATTTCCGAGCGAGGGAAGCAAATGAAGCGCGACGCGGAGCGGCGCGCTTCATTTTCCCGAGATCGAAATGTGCCACTTTGAGCTCGAATCCGCACACTCGGCTTTAAGCACGATTCACATTAATTCATTTGCTCTCTTAGATGGCTAACTTCACGCTGACGACTTTTTGTTAGCTGTGCGCGCGCAACTTCCATTGCCTGCTATTATTTTACTCACAAGACGCCAAAAGAAGTATAACTTCAATATTAAATAATGCAATCGTTATTTTTAATATTAACAACACAGAAAGTCGAATAAAGAGAGCTTCGTTAGTCGAACCTCCTCCACCTCCGATTCCCTTCTGCCCAAATGATTGCGAAAAAATTCTAAGGGCCGCCGCAAAATTTTTCGTAGATTTTCCCCGGGGCGCGTAAAGATTTTAAAGGTGGCGCAAAAAACGCTCCTCTGAATATTTCATGGGCCGAACATTAGAAAAGTGCGTTACAAATTTATTTGTGTTTTTTTTTTTTCATATTAAGAACGGCCGACAATAACGCGTTTATTATGTTTGCGAATTTTTTTGTGCGCCCGAAAAGCAATTTAGCCGAACAAAGGTAAGAATTTGAAATTTTAAAGGGGTGTTTTTGTTGCGCAGCTCCATTTGTTGATTACATAAAATTATTATGAGCAATTTCGGACGGGGCTCTTCATAAAAGGAATAATTTCGGTAAGCAATTTTAATTAAACCGTTCGCACGGCTCATTAATATTCCCATCTGAAACAGGTTGATATTCAGACCGAAAAATTCGGCGTGTTTCGAACAAAGTTTTCTGCCATCGACGCGGGCCATAAAAAAGGTTTTTAATAAATCCGATAACGAAAAAATCGCAGGAGCATTAATTGAAACTGCAAAAGCGGGCATTGAATTTATTCATATTTGAATTTTGAGATTGGCTGTCTCTTTCGAGTGCCCTTCAATTTAAATTGTATTTTCGGCTTGTACGTCGAGCAAAATTTCGTAGGGAAAAGGTAGTTAAAGGAGTGTGGCGAAGTGCTTACTTCTCGAAATATAATAAGACCGCAAAACCTTTAAATAAACTTCGTTAATAATTAAGGTGGAAGAGTACCCCGGGACTTTTAAACTACAAGTTCAAAGATAACCAAATATGATAGATAGGCTACTAATAATGAATGGTTTTGTAATGCAAAATTTAAAAAAATATAATAAATAAAAGTATAATTCTTAAAAAAAATAAAACCTTTATTTAAAAGGAGTCTTCTGAAGAGAATTATATTCCTCTATGAAAATGTGTTCCCACATGGAATTCACGTGGAAATATTTAAACGGCCTTATTGCCAGAATTTTAACATTGGATAGTAATCGGTTTTTTTTTTTTTTTGTTCATATATGATATAATATATAGGCATACAACTTGGTACAAAGGGAGCATTTTAATTTCAGCTTTATTAGATATGGAAAAATAAATATGAGAAAGCTTTAAGGAAAATCTTTATGTTTTACAACATAAAAGGACGTTTAAATTTAGAACCCTAATAAGAATAAATAAGGATTCTTGCGTTGTCATTCGAAAGCATAATAAAAAAATTTCTTATAATCAAAAAATGAGCCGAAGCTCTCGTGCAAAAATATTTTACAGCGAGGGTAGCTTTTTTCGTGTCTTTAATTGAGCGTGGAATTTATGAGCATGTACACAACCCCGTAATTATTTACTATATAAATTACCACCCTATTCATTTAGTTTCGGGCTGTGAAAAGCGTACTGTAAAGCACTATTGGTTTAATTATTATTTCCACTCCAAATATTATAATTGCAACATTTCTGCTGTGATTATATTTATTATGTTTGACAAATTGCAATTGTTGTATTATTACAGGCCGTAATTAATAAATTTTATTTCGAATCGTAATTATATTGGAATATCATTAATGCTTTTAATTGAAGGCTTTTGCGATCAACAATTTGCATTTTGTTTAGTGAAAAATACAGCGACCATAATGCCACTATCATTTAATTTAATAATAATCACAACTAAAACGCATAAAAAAATACAAAGGCCAAATTGGAACCTAATCCAATCGCAATAGAAATAAGTAATTATTTTGTGCTGCACTAAAACATATTCAAAATTATAAATAATACGATGCAATTAATATTATAAATAGTGATTTTAATTATTTGTTAGTTTTGGAAAAACTAATGTATTTTTAGCAAGTCTGAAATGCAGGAAAAAGGCAATTTAACTTTTATTACTTTGGGTTTATTTTTTTAATCATATTCTTAATGATAAAAATCATATAAACATTTAAATACAATAATAACAATTAATTATCTAAGAAAGTGTCTTCTATTGACTTTGTCAAAACAGTACAAGCTCCCAAATACTAAAAAAAAAATAGTTTAATCAAATTAATACTTTCAAAACGATCATTTCTTAAATTATTGTTTATTAAATTAATACAAATAAAATAAATAATTTTAATAAAGCCATCCTTACGTCTAAACGTATGAACTTTTTGGATATGCAAAACAATTTAAAAATTTCCCACAAATTGGGCAAACACAAACCCTCAAACTTGTGGTCTTCGCCAGGCTCGTGAGTGCACTAAAGTTCCTAGTTTTATTTTTTTCAATTAAAACATCTTGCTTAACTAATTTAAAATACAAGCTAAACTAATTAATTTTAAAATTTAAAGGTCATGTATTTTTGGCACAACAGTTTTGTAAAATACATATCGGATAAAGCAGATACATATCATATTAAAGCTCTTTCGGTTTTCGAAAGCTAAATTAGAATTTTTTTCAAACAATATTCAGCCAAAAAAAAATTGTTTTGCTAATTAGTTCGTGCGTACAAATAAAAATTATATTTCCAGATCCGAATCTCGGTAATAAAATTATTTTAATTAAACATTCCGAATCGATTACATTTCTCCATAAAAAACCGTAGTTTTGTTAATAACAAAAGGAAGGGATTTAAAACTAGTTCGAATGTTGATTGGCTTAGGGTTGCTTGTTCGCAAAAATTAAAAATAAGGGCATTAATGCGTAATGCGAGATGATTGATGATGATTATGAAAATAATCTAATAACAAAAGCGTTTATTGCTGTTCGCCCCCAACTGTGTTGTATTAACCGTAATTATTACATTACGTCCTTTTTAATTAGTGGATGAATACTTCACCACTTGTGCTGATTTTAATTACATATTCCTATGAACAAATATTAATTAAAATTTACTATATTGTTTCCAGGACATTATTAACAAATAATTGGCTATCAGCATAACTTTTAATGGAACTGATTATTAAGTTAGAGTTTAAAAATCATTTTAGATAGACTCTTTACTACAATTCCATATGTATTACATTAATACTTATATGTATTACAGTAGGACCCCCATTATACTGTGTAATGCGGGGAGGAAGGTTCGTGCATAACTAAAAACCGTGGAAAACTGAATAACATTTTTTTATTGACTAAATGTGCTAGGTAAGAAGGTTAATTAAGAATAATTGTGCAAAAGAGCTGGTTGCGTTTGCATTTTTCGATAACGAATTTTCAGTTTAAGAGAAGAAGAAAATGGTAGAAGCATTAAAAATTGAAGGCACAGAAAATTCCTAAAAAAAATAAACATTGATGTCAAACATATCCACGAAGAAAATATAGAAAACTTCGTGAGTAGCAACTCCTTACGATTCTTCCAGATTATGGGTATCTCATCAAGTTTTTTGAATAAAGACGTGGAAACTTGGAACGAAGACGCTGATTATGTAGCTGCCAAAAATATCGTTCATTCTATGCGAGTAGTGAACGACATAGCTGAGCGTGGTATTGCTTTAATGGAGGAATAACTATAATAAATTGATTACAACCAATGAAGAACAAAAGCAATATTTGCTTTTGTTGATGAAAGAGTATAGGAAAAAGTACCCTAACACTATTAAATTAATCGTTGTTTCTTAAAAGTAAATAATTCAAATATTTATATGTCTTAATTTGTAATAAGGTAGAAGCACCGGTTTTGGACACTGTACCAGTTGTGGACTTTTTCACTTTATTTTGACAAATGTAAAATATAAGAATTATCGATACTGCTATAAGTGTAATTAATGTATCTTTAACTACGATAGAAACATCAATTATGTTTTTTTCGTATTTTTTAAGTTATTTTATCAAAATTACTCAAGTGTCTAAAACTGAGTCTAACGTATCTAAAACCGGTACTTTTGCCCTAATAACAATAATTTTGTATTTCTTATATCCTGACTTATGAATAAAGGACTCTAACAAATGTAGAGATTTTGAGTTTTTATTTAAAATTTAACCCTTGGTAGCGACCCGTAAATGTCAATTAAAAATTTTAAAAAAATTACTGAAATAGTTTCTTATGGTATATAGGTAATCAAATGATGTGGTGGCCCGTGAAATTAGAGAAAAATTTTTTCTTATAAATAAGGACCACCCTAATGTATACTCAAATATTTTTAATAAATGCTGTCATAAATAAAAATGAAATTTATAAAAAAATTTACCACTCTGGACTACGGTTGTTTGGAACCCAGATAATAGAGCCCCAAATAACGGAGGTCCTACTGTACTTCCTCGTAGTCACTTTTAAGGCAGTTTATGGTGTATTATTTTACACATCAAAATAAATCGATTTATTAACACAGTTGTTAACACACATGGATTTGCAGTGTAATGCCAGACGTTCAAAGACAATTATTCAGTAACAAATTACTCTTAGAAATTTAAAAAAAATGTCCAAATAAATCTCAAAGAATTGGATTAAATATTGTGCTGCAGAAATGGGTGAATCAAGATTAATATTAATGGCAAGTCTGCTTACTTGTAATTATTAAACACGAACTTAGAACCTTTATATTAGAATTTCGCCAGCTTCTGCATGTTCAGCAAATTATAATTTAAGTTCTATGGTACACAATAAGCTGAAGATAATTAACAAATACTCAGAGCAAGGTATTACGCAGATAAGCAGCAAAATGGGTATATTTCAAACTATCAGAAATTACAACAGCACATTCGATGGTTAATAATTTGTTGTAAACTTTAAGCAAGAAGCATTAAAGTAATCGAGTTTGCTCGATAGAATCTTTAATCGCAGGCGAAGTGTCGGTAATGGTTTAATGATAATTAGCAGAGCAGCTAAATAGTTTATACTCGTATGCAGGCTGGCAGGGGGCTTCGTAGTTGGAAGGCGTCGGGGTGGTTTTATTAGTTCCCGTTTGATTAACTACGGCCAGGGGTTGTGTTACGTCAGAATGTCACATTTTCAATTATTCGGCATCCACCGGTTCTCTCCTGTCGTCAGCAGCCAATGAATACAGATTAAACCTCTTCGGCTCCTCAAGGCATGTATTTACCCTTGTTGCTTATTTACGCCCAACGCACGAAACTCGTTATATGAAGAAAACTTGCTTTCGAAAGCTCCGAACTACATCCTAATACATATTTTCCCCGGGACTTGTTTCTTAATTCCGGCATGTCAGCTTTGTTTACAGCCACTCGGTGTACACGACGTACTCAAAACGTCGCGATTCCTCGAAATCTTCTGAAAAGTCGAACAAACGGATCTATTATGGAACAAAAAAATAATAAAATAATTCCTGCATAGCTGGAAAACGTTACACACAAATTTCTTCAAATCAAAAATTTTTAATAATTTATTAAAAGTTGAAAAGGTCATTTTTTGTATGCAGCTCTTGCTCTTTATGAATCCTTTAGTCCTTACTGTTTATATTTATTTTTCTGTTACTAGAGACACTAATAATACACTGCATCTGCATTTTTCTTTAAAACTACCCCTAATTTTCAAATGAAGATATCAAATGTATTAAAACTCATGTTATAATTTTCTGATTTTGCAAAATCTTTCACAGGGTCAAACTAATGCCCAAAACTGCTTTATAAGAACTCACTAACCCTCAGAAAAATAATTAAAAAATTCCTGCATAGCCGGAGAAGTTTTGCCACACCAAATTAAAAATCAAAATTTTCTGTTTTGCATTCTTAAATTGTAAAGGCAAATTTCATTATGAATCCCTTGGTCTTTAATGTTCATATTTTTTTTCCTGTTACTAGAAATACTAATAATAAACTGCAATTGCATTTTTCCTTGAAACTACCCCTAATTGTAAATATAGGTTTAAAATAAAGGTATGAAATGTATTATAACTAATGCTAAAATTATTTGATTTTGCAAAATTTTTTATAGGGCCAAAATAATGCCCAAAACTACTTTATAGGATCTCACTAATACTCAGAAAAATAATTAAAAATTCCCGCATGGCCGGAAAAGTGTTGACACACCAAATTAAAAATCAAAATTTTCTGTTTTGCATTCTTAAATTGTAAAGGCAAATTTCATTATGAATCCCTTGGTCCTTATTGTTCATATATTTTTTCCTGTTACTAGAGATACTAATAATAAACTGCAATTGCATTTATCCTCAAAACTACCCCTAATTGTAAACATAGGTTTAAAATAAAGGTATGAAATGTATTATAACTAATGCTAAAATGATTAGATTTTGCAAAATCTTTTATAGGGCCAAATTAATGCCCAAAACTACTTTATAGGATCTCACTAACACTCAGAAAAATAATTAAAAAATTTCTGCATGGCCGGAAAAGTTTTGATACACCAAATTAAAAATCAAAATTTTCTATTTTGCATTCTTAAATTGTAAAGGCAAATTTCATTATAAATCCCTTGGTCCTTATTATTCATATTTTTTTTCCTGTTACTAGAGATACTAATAATAAACTGCAATTGCATTTATCCTTAAAACTACCCCTAAATTTAAAGCTATCCTTAAAACGAAGATATCAAATATATTAAAACTAATGTTAACAAACTCTTTGGTTTTTAGTATTTAAATTTCATTTCAATTAAATGGTAGTGAATTCTAGCTGTATTCTCAAAAATAAATACTCCTCATATAAGAGCAATCCATAATAATTATATACGGTGCAGTAAAATCCGTGTTAAAATAATTCGATTATTAAAGGTCCTTTATTAACACTCAATTTTTGCTACGAATGAGTTTGCAGTGTCTTCTTAGAAACCTAAAATATAATAGAAAAAGTCCTAGATGACTGGTAAATATTTGGTATATATTTTTTGAGATTCCAAAATTTTATTTCAATTTCTCTTCTTTTTGGGGATGTGTCTTGAAGGATTCCAGAGGCTTTTTGCTGGCTCATCCATCCCTAGTAACAATTCAATTGTTTGTTATGATCCAGCTAAAAAAAGATTAAATTATTTATATGTCATTTATAATTAAAGCCTACTATATATTAAGATGCTCCAAGAAATATTCCATTATCATTATTACATTTTTATTTTAATTATTCATTAATTTAAAGCAATGCACCTTTAATAATTTTAATTAAGCGCAAACTTTATGAAACTACAGCTCTTTTTACAAAGTTAGAAATAAGCGTACCACTGTCTTTGAGAAAGTTTGATAATAATTTAAGTAGTTTCAAAGATTAAATCTGGATTTTAAATTACAACTCTGTTTGGTTGTTATTTTTCTACTTTATGTTAAGGTTTCTATTCGATTTTTGAAAGTGTGCCAGTACATCTAAAGTTGTATAAGATAAAGACGTTGGAATGCAATAAATTGTAAAATGTTTTAAATTAGTATGCAACGTACCCTTGTGTTTGAGGGGTTGACAAGCAACTTAATAGGGCCGTGCATTGCCAAAGTATTTTGTTGCACTAATAATTGTCCACAATAAATCGTTTATTGAGGTCAAACGCCTAGAAAACTTTTGACATCCGAAATTCAAGCACTTCGTACCTTTATTTTTGTAAAACGGTGATTATTTGCAGTAGCTTAAAAACATTGTTAAATTAATTAGTACAAATAATATGAATTATTTAGCAACCTCGTTTTAATTTCAGACTGGTCCTGGCGTAAAGCAGAGTGTCACCGTCGATCGTACGAAGGATTTGTCCGGCAATCGAGCCCACAGCCTCCGCGAAATTCGTCTCATCGAAGCCCGGGGTCCTCTCGATGGTTTCTGACTCCGACGGTAACCTTTTCTATTTAATATAGGTGTACTAATCCACAAATGTTAGTTTCAAGATTATTAAATTTAATGGTTTTCTATTAATCGATTCTAACATCTCTAGCGTGTTAGAATTATTTTTTTAAGCTTGCTTTCCTTTAAAAAATCTCACATATTAACCTGGTTTAAGGACGCAAATATTTTTCCATCAATTTTGACTTAAATCAAATTTTTAAAAGTGCCCCCATATAATTAAGAATTAAGCAAATCGATCTGCGTTGTTAGATTTTCAATATCGCAATCACAAAAGGCGTTATTCAAATTTTTGAAAAGAGGCGTTTAAAGAATATTCTAGAATTATTTTATTCGAATCAAATTTGCGGTCTGCATAGGTGAAAGTCGGCCTTTTAAAAAGCCTTATCGCAGTTGCAAGTGCGATTAAAGTGTTCCGTTTAATCTATTTCGAACGATTCTGGTATCTATTGCCTTATGTTTAAAGGCTGTTATCGCTTCACATTTTTACTATAGGACTTGATTAATTGTATAATGCCAATATTAGTCATTCTTTCGGCTGCATTTGAGCAGTAAAGACGTGCATACGTTTAATTGTTAACATTACAAGCAATTAGACAAATTATTGCGTTTTTACCCGCAAAATGGTTTAGAAAAAATAGCAGAACGACTAAAGACTTGGTAAGATCTCCTTTAATCCTACAAGACTTATTTTTAGAAATAAATAAGTAGAAAAAATGCATTATTAAACAAACAATTCGTTATAATTTCAGATTCGTTTTTGCGGAAAGCACAGTTTCACCGCCGATCGTCCGAAGAATTTTATCGGCACTCGAGCCCGCAGTCACCGCGAGATTCATCTCATCGAAGCTCGGACTCTTCCGCACGGGTTCTGGCCTCCGGCGGTAAGGTTCTTTATTCAATTTAGAGATCCACATTTGTTTTCACCTGCAAAATGGTTTAAAAAGACGCAGCGGAATTTTTTCAAAATTGTCATAACACCGGTTGCAATTTTAATTCTTAAATTCGGCACACTGAAACCAAATTAATTGAAATCGTTCATTACGTTCATTTCCAAAATTAAATTTACAAAGTCTCTAATTTAAAAATCAAGGTTTTATAAATTTTATCAACGTCCGGCCCTGGTTATCATTAAATGCAAGGCGTTCTTTAGTCGATAGCAGCAAGTTCTGGAACACTTGCAGATGAATCATTTTATAAATGCATTGAACAACGTTAAACGCATTCAAATTGTGCACATCCAAAACTCTTTTAAAGCACTCAATATCTTTATTACTGTGGATTGGGGTAGTTCATCTAAATATTTGCAACGACTCAAAAACCTTTTTAATAAATGAGTAGCTAAAGAAGTATTGTTATTAAACACAATTCTTTTTGATATCGGATTAGTCGTTGCAGATACAGTAAATCGTCCCTCCAAGGGACAATCGAAGGACCAAGGATGTTGTCTGTTGTGGGGGAGTGTCCGCCGACAAGAGAGTCTAATTAAATTGTTTTCTTATATTTTTTTCAGTCGCAAAAGGTTAAAATTCTCGTTAGAGATGGGTGTCCGTTCGGAGCGGTTTCCTGTAGTGGAGTTTTACCGTCGATCGTTCGATGCATTTTATCGGCAAGCGAGCCCCCAGTGTCGGCCAAATTCATCTCATCGAAGCACGGATTCTTCCGGACGGGTTCTGGCCTCCGACGGTAAGTCTCTTTGTTTAATTCAGCCACAAGTACTAAAAGCTTATTAAAAAATCACTTATTGAACTGTTTATAAGAAACCCTTAAATTAATATGATTTTAATTGTTTAAAAAAATAATTTTTAACACCTTTCGTTCCCACTGGTTCTTTGGAGATTTTTCGAGAGGACTTTTAATTTTTTTTGTACTAATCATTTTAGTATGGAGTTGCCTTTTGGGCTTTGAGAGATAATAGATGGATCTAAGAGCTTACTCATTTCCCCTTTTTAAAAATTTATTTTGATTGATTTTAATATAGATTTTTTTTTAATTTCAGAAGGAATTCACTGCTGATTTGGCCGTCCTTTCCACCCTCAAACTATACACGTTTTGACCGTTTTCGGGTAGTGCGCGTTTTTGCAAATCGTAGTTCTATAACCGTTTAATGTCCTCCCAGTATAATCAAAAAGTCCCTTAAATAATAGCTTAACCGTCCGCTTAAAAATTTTGGGATTTCTTTTTTCTAAAACAAAGTTCAACATAATTTAAAAAAATAAACGGGAGTGTTAATATCGGAATGGTTAGTTTGAGGTTCTTGGCGGGTTGATAGCCTTCTCAGCAGCCTGCAGGGGCCCCATCAGCACTAAGGTAGGACACAATTTTGTTTTTTCAGAAAAACCACTGCAACAATTACAAACAAATACTACGTTTCACTCACAACTTTAAAATTGGCTCTTTTAATATTTACTTTGATTTGTAGAAATATTTCAATGCAACAATTAATTTATACATAATTACATTATTAATTTTGAAATTAAATTAAAAATACAAACGACTTTAATACACATTTTTGATCTGTGTAACTAACTTAACATTATTTCAGTGGTTTTTCTCATTTTTTGACTTGTATCTACTTTGTATTGATTTAATGAACTTTGTACTATATTTCTTTATATACATATGTGCTTTAAAGTTGAACTATACATACAGTCATACAAAAAAGTATTCATACGCCTTATAATTTCAAAATTAAGTTATGGTAGTGTTTAGTAAATAAATTAATTTATAAAACCAACAAAAGTAAATAATAGTATGTTTATTTACTTTTCAAATTTGTTTTTTAGAAATAAATCTACACAATTTCCAAGCGAAAGTATAAAACACAATTAACAGTTTTAGATAATTAATTTTGTTATTAAACTGTACCTCATACAGTGTATGAATACTTTTTTACACGAGTGTACATTGATATACGTTACTAAAACGACTGAAATTCGGTATTTTGAGCGCGCAAAAAATTAAAACTTACTTACTCATACGTACAGTTAAACTTTTTTCTATTCAACACCCTTTAAACCACTTATAGTGATCGAGCTATTCCAAGACACCTTACCAAGATCAACTTTAATTTTTCTTTCAACCATGCAGCACCAGATTTTGTCTCTTGGAATAGCTCGATCACTATAAGTGGTTTAAAGGGCGTCGAATAGAATAAAGTTTAACTGTACATCGTAATACATCATTTAGAATCTAATCCTCTCTAACTCAACACAAACGGCATTCTAATAATTCGTCATTCACAAACAAACGTACTCTTCACAGCGAAGCTGCAATTATAATATTCGGAGTGGAAATAATAATTAAACCAATACCGCTTCCATAATAGGTTTTCCACAAGCCGAAGCCCAACGAATGGGGTGGTAATTTATATGGTAATTAATTACGGGGTCGCGTACGCACACATTAATTTTCCACCTAATTGAGCGACCGCCAAAAAAGAACTAACCTCACAAACAAACATCTAGATCCTTCTTGTGCTTACAAAAAAAATCCAAGAGAAGAGTTGGCATCGTGGCATTTTCCAAAACGAAACGCTAATACGAAGAGTAAATAAGAAGAGTTATTTCGCAAAACGGGTCCTAATTTAAATTCGGAAATAGATCTGCTAGCTCATAATAGTGATAATAGTAGAGCTCTAAGCGGATAATCTTATTTTAGTACAATTCTATGAAACTGAAATTTTGTTAATTCCCTTTAAGCCTTCCGCAGTTAGTCGAGGAAAACAAGAGGGTGCATTCGGGAGTGTGCTGCTCGCATTTCCCTACTTCTCGAAATATATTTTAGATATTACAATGATCCGCTTATGAGAAATTGAAACGCTAAATTGTATCTCAGCCGAGTATCAGTTAGGGTCTCAACCATTAGCTTTATAAAGTTTGCTTTAATTTCATAAACCCTCCACTTAGACTTTCATAAGAGTACAGAGTTTGTGAAAGGGCTTTCGACTTACTTTTTTTCCGCCCCCGCGTTTCGGGCTCCTACGTTTTTAACGATAAAAGAGTTTTTAATGGTTTCGTGCGGATCAAATATCAGTTTAATTAAATTGCGAGGCAACATTTTAATTCGGCCATATAATATTACGCCGTGGTCCATCGATTTATATTGTTATCAAAGTCAAACTCGGTATAATTTAAGTAAAATTAACGACCAATCAGTAGAATCAATCTCTATTTATAATTTATGAAGACCCTAAACTCCGTATAGGGTTTCTAATCCGTCCAAGTAATCATCGAACAACGCACTTTGCCGCTATTAATAACATTAAGAACGCCAAACTTTACTTGACACATTCTGATGGATTTATGGATTTCATGATTAATTACCAAAGTTAAATTTAAAAATATCAATTCTTATCGAAGGGATTACACTCTGGCGCCTCGCCTTTATTAAGCTCACCTATGTTCGGAATTTTTACCAACTTTTCCCATAATGCCTAGTCACACGTTGTACTAACTTTTATAATTAATTTTGAAGCATAATTCGTTTTGGATTTTTCCAAAGAAAAAAATAGAATTAGGAAGAGAATCGTTCCCTGTATTTATTTTAGATTTAATTGCGTTGATTAGTGCCTTAATTGCACCATTACATTATTTAATATTGAAGTTATGCTTCTTTTGGCGCACTTGTAAGTAAAATTATAGCAGGCAATGGAAGTTGCGCGCCCACAGTGAAGTTAGGCATCTAAGAAAGTAAATGAATTAATGTGAATCGTGCTTAAAGCCGAGTGTGCGCATTCGAGCTCAAAGTGGCACATTCCGATCTCGGGAAAATGAAGCGCGCCGCTCCGCGTCGCGCTTCATTTGCCTCCCTCGCTCGGAAATGTGCCACTTTTTGCTCGAATGCGCACATATTCGTTTTTAATAGATTTGTTTATTGTATTGTTTGTTTTTTCAAAATCAAAAACTTTAATTTAGTTAGGCAGATATCGATTTTGTTTGAGAAAAGTGTTTTTACTATAGCAATGAGTGAGAGCGAGCGTAAAGATACAGGAATCGCATAAGTGCGTGCGAGATAGAATGATTAAAATTGTTTAACCAACATTTTGTCAAATTTATTTGATTAATTTATTGTGAACAGTGCTTAAAATTGAGTGTGCACATTCGAGCTCAAAGTGGCACATTCCGATCTCGGGAAAATGAAGCGCGCCGCTCCGCGTCGCGCTTCATTTGCCTCCCTCGCTCAGAAATGTGCCACTTTTCGCTCGAATGCGCACATCTTTGTGTTTATCAAATTTATTTATATTAATTTTTACAATTTACTTACGACAAAGAAGTATAACTTCTAACGCGCGTAAATAAATATAGGCAACGGTTTTTTTTTAAGTTTTCTTGATAGCATTTTAGAAAAGATGAGGTATTAATCTTAATCTTGAAGGAAAGTTATTTAAAATGGGACGTGTAATGTAAAATTTAATTCGCACATGTATTTCAATTTGCTGTAAACTTTTGTTTAATGTCCTTTTTCATTTTAGCTTTGAAAAGAATGGTTTTTATTGAATTTTAAAGCAACAGAAGGAGTAATTGTTAAATAATTAATTCATTTAGCACAAATTCTTTATTTTTCGTAACAAATAAGGTACTTCGGGTAATAAGGCCTGTCGGCTAATAAGGACTAATTAACAAAAATCGTATTTAAAATAACCGCTTTGGCTTAAGGCCACATACACAAACACCTATTGAACGAAGATGTCTCTACAAGTTTGTGGAGGCGGCATATTTCGCTTCCTGCCCCAAATGTAGCATCATATGTCGTAAAACGCTGCCAGGCAACACGAATAATAAAAATCGGTCCGAAACAATCGTTAGTATTTTTTCAAATATTACACTTAGCTATGTAAAATCACATTTATTTTCTTTATTCATTCAAGCTTCGATGATTTTAAATATTTGAATGACGTATCATGGACCAAATATTTTTTATTTTGATTTTCTTACATACGTGGTCGGCGGTTATTAAAGCCTACTAAATTTAACCATGGGCCTTATTATACTCAAACTTTTTGTATCAAAGTTTAATTGTTTTCTAATGCATTTTACATTACTTTTAAGGTCTTACGGATATAAATATGTAAAGAAACTTGTTGTACCTTGACTCGTTTTTTATTTGTAATTTTTTTCAAAATGTATGTGTAACAATTTGTTAATAAAATAATTTGCACCGTATTGGGGCACTAATAAGGTGCACTTCATAAAAAAATTTAAAAGCATTAGCAACTGCTTATGCACATTGCTTTAAGATTTAAAAATTTGTGGAACTATGGCTTAGGTATAACAGGAGTGATGTACCTAGACCCGTCTAATGAAAAGTATATATTTATTAATTATTTTTAGATTATACAAACTATTAATGTTCTTCTTTGATATAACACTAAAATTGTTTCAAAAATTAACAAAACATTTCTCGTATACTGAAATTTAACTATTCAAAAACTTAAAAAAATTTTAACTTTTGATTTGACTTGCTAGGCATATTATCTGAAGCAAAATAAAATAAAATAAAAAAAGAATATATAACAAATATACTCCTACATTTTTATTTATTACACGTTGATCCTAGAGTCAAGGTACAACTGATCGACAATGACCGAGGTACATCACACCGGCCCTTGATGGTTAATCATCACAATAACAAAATTAAAGATTATGTTGTGTTAAAATCAGACTACTACTATGCAAACGTTAATAAATAATCTTCCTGCTTACGATAAGTCATTATTAGGTAATAAAAATTATGTCAATGGATTATACTAATGACTTTAAGTGCGCTAATGACTGTTAGGAGAGGCAATTTGTAATTTTTTAGAAAAATTTTATTCCAATTGCTGTATTCATGTATTTATTAAACTTAGTTATCAAATATATTTTGTCCAGTTTGATTACTTAAATTTATTAAAGCTGTAGGCCTTATTACCCTTTAGTGGTATACTAAGGCCTTTTGGCAAAGTTTTTAAAAATGTTAATTTTTGGTTTTGTTTATAGCGAAAGTTGCCATTTTTCCTTTATATTTTATAGTAACTAAATCTTAAAAATGATTACTATTAAAACCCGTTGATTAAATTTGATGTTTTTTCGTTTAATTTACAATTTCGCTTAGCTAGGCCTTCTTACCCGCAGTTACCTTATATCTAAAGCTGGCCATACGGCCGTTTTCGATTTGCGGCCTCCAATGTTTCGTTATATGGCCAATAAAAGTGCGGTACTGCTATCGACCTTCTATTTAATTTTAGCTTAGAATAATTGCTTCGTTATACGGCTTTTCGCTTTACGTCCGACTTTTCCGGAACTTATCTAGACCGTAAAGCGAGGTACGGATGTAATCCCACTAAAACAAATTCTTTTCTAAACAAAAAGCGATTTTTTTCGAACAAGTTTTCAACCCAGACAAAATCTTTGTTAAAGTTATTTAAAATTGCACGTGTAATGCCAAATTTTATGGACATATGTACCTATTTCAATTTACTGTAAACCTTGTTCAATGACTTTTTTCATTTTAGTTTTAAAAAGAATAATTTTGATTTAATTTTCAAGCAACAGAGGGCGTAATTGTTACATAATTATATTCACTAATAACAATGAAGAAGTTTTGTTCTTTTTAAAAGTTTGCCAGAAAGCAATCCTTCGACAAGGGTGAAAATCGTGTAAACGCAAACGAAAAGCAATCCAAATCGTCTTAAATATCGTCAAACTAGGTATTAGAATTAAGTACCCATTAGGCCTGAATTCGAAATGTGGATTTTAAGTGCCGCATAACTACGCCCAGAAGTGCGATCGTTGCTCTTTTCTGATATGATCCCCCGAATTAGAATTATCAGAAAATCGCAGGGAAGCATTTCGATCTATTAAATTAAACCTTTTTCCTAATTTCGTGTTAAAGCTTTTACTTAATAAAACGGGCCGCCCACCTCCCCCCTTGCATTAATTTGGCAAATTGTATTAAACGGGCTCGCTTTAGCAAAGTTGAAAATTCTTTCGAATTCGATACGTCCGATAGCTACCATAAAACTGAAAATTAAACGATAACGCTATTAATCGAAATTAAAAGCGGTTTGTTCGTCTTTGCGGGCTGAAAAGACATTTAATAACATTTCAATGCGAAGTGCAAAGTTGCGTTTCGAGGACGTTGGCATTTTTTCTTCGCGAAATTGATATCGGCCCAATTTTTATGAGAAAGAGAATCAATCTAATCGTTTTTCTAAACGGTAGGAAAAGAGCTAATCCCTCGAGCTCAGAACATCTTACAACTTATCTAATTTATTGTGATCTAGATTCAATCTTACAAATTCCGATAAAGTTAGTGGTAAGGCCCGCGGCTCAATGTTGCTATGATTTAGCTTGGAACTCCTCTAATTACACCAGCCGTAAACTCCACGGTCTTTGCAGTTTGTTACTTCAAAAGCTTTATTATCTTCTTCGGTTTTTATTTGTTTCTTGCTCCGATCGTGTTTGGTGGAAATTAAAAAAAATGGGCCTTCCGAAGTTGCTTTAATGTAGTTCGCTGGTGACAATCGAAACTAAAAGTACAAATTACGAGTACAAAACGTTTAACATATCCAATGGCAAAGTATTTTATTTTTGTCAGACCCTGTACATTATAGTTAAAACGTTTTTATATAGAGAACACACTAATACAATCACAGTCTTAAAGAAACTGTTAATCCAAAATTATCTAGCTTCAGAATTCGTCAAAACATTTAATAATTTTGAATAAAATAAATGACACTTGACTTACGATCATATTTCAATCTTATCAAATGTTTAAGACAATAAATTTGCCGGCGAACTACCTCAAAATTGACAGGCACTTAATTTATTCACAAATACCGCATTTCCATGTCAAATAAATCTTTCTAACATGTGCAAAATTATGGCCGCCGAAAGACCGGCCAATGGTATATTTTCAAAATCTATGGCCGCTCAAGTGGGGTTTTGGAAATAAGTAGTGAGGGCAAACTTTTAGCTTGTATCTACTGTGAAAAACGAAATAAAACATGGTTGTGCAAATACCCCACCAAAATGTGCCTTTAGATCTAGAATAATAAATCAATCACTTTAATTTATGGCTTTTCACGATTTATAAACCTAAATATGTCATTTTAACATAAGCAAAGTTAATAGTTTTACATTTTGGGTATAACTAGAATTTTCTAAGTATTTTTATAGTTAGTTATACACCTAATTAAGAATTTACTTGTAATAATTTCAATCAATTCTCATTTTTTAAGTTTTCTGATTTTGAACATAGGCAAGTCAAAAGTTTAACATTTTCACTTGCATTAGGAGCTCCTCTGTTCGTTTAAATGTAGTTAAAATTTTTTAATTATTTTTTTGGTTGTTTATAAACTCCATAAGTATTATGCCAACAAAATTTTTGTTTAATTCCCGTCTTTAAAAATATGTATTTTTTAGCGAAGGCAAATGAAGTCTTACATTTTCACTTGCAATAAGACCTACCCTGAACGTTTAGGGGTGGTTAGAATTTTTTCATTATTTTTCTGGATGTTTATAAACTCTAATAAGGCTTTTACGTACAAAAGTTTCTTTTAATTCGCGTTTTTAAAAATCAGTATATCGAAGACAAATCAAAACTTTTACATTTGCACTTGCATTAAGACCTACCCTGATCGTTTGGGGGTAGGTAGAATTTTTTAAGTATTTTTTTGGTTGTTTATAAACTCTGATAAGTCTTTTACGTACAAAAGTTTCTCTTTGTTAGCGTTTTTAAAAATCAATGCTTTTCAGCGACGGGAAATCAAAAGTTTTACATTTTCACTTCCATTAAGACCTACCCTGATTGTTTGGGGGTAGTTAGAATTTTGTAATTATTTTTTTAAATGTTTATAAATTTTAATGAGTCTTCCACGTACAAAAGTTTCCCTTCATTCGCGTTTTAAAAAATCAGTATTTTTTAGCCAAGGCAAATCAAAAGTTTTACATTGCCACTTGCATTAAGACGTACCCTGATTTTTTGAGGGTAGTTAGAATTTTTTAACTATTTTTCGGGTTGTTTATAAACTTTAATAAATCTTCTACGTACAAAAGTTTCGCATAATTTGCGTTTTTACAAATCTGTGCTTTTTAGCGATGGCAAATTAAAAGTTTTACATTTGCACTTGCATTAAGACTTACCCTGATCGTTTGAGGGTAGGTAGAATGTTTTAACTATTTTTTTGGATGTCTATAAACTCCAATTACTATTATACGTAAAAAAGTTTCCTTAAATTTGCGTTTTTAAACATTAGTGTGTTTTACCGAAGGTAACTCAAAACTTTTACATTTGCACTTGCATTAAGACCTACCCTGCTCGTTTGGGGGTGGTTAGAATTTTTTAACTATTTTTCTGAATGTTTATAAACTCCAATAAGTCTTCCACGTACCAAAGTTTACCTTAATTTGCGTTTTTAAAAATCAGTATTTTTTAGCGAAGGCAAGTCAAAACTTTTACATTTGTACTTGCATTAAGACCTACCCTAACCGTTAGGGGGTTTTTAGAATTTTTTAATTATTTTTTTGGTTGTTCATAAACTTCAATAAGTCTTCCACGTGCAAAAGTTTTCCTTAATTCGCGTTTTTTGAAATTGATATTTTTTACCGAAGGCAAATCAAAAGTTTTACATTTGCACTTGCATTCAGAACTACCCTGATCGTTTGGGGGTAGTTAGAATTTTTTAACTATTTTTCTAGTTGTTTATAAACTTTAATAAGTCCTCTACATACAAAAGTTTTTATTATTTCGTGTTTTTAAAAATATGTATTTTTCAGCGTAGGCAAATCAAAAGCCTTATAGTGTCACTTGCATTAAGACTTACCCCGATCATTTAAGGGTAGCCAAAATTTGTATAAACAACCGACTTACAATTAATTTCTTTTCCAAACACATTCCGCCGAGCTTAAAACTTTTTAAAGCCGTCCAAATAAAAATATTTTTACATTTTAATATCTATCCATAATTTATCTCGGATTGGTATTCAAAAGAAAAATCCCAAGTATAAAACAGCAGCGGCGGATTATCACTTTAAGGACATCGTTTACAAGTTTTGTTGGGGAAAAGTTAGCTTATAACGCCACTCTTACGTCATCAACTGAAATTGCAATTTTATAGAACTTTTCCACCGTTCGCGAAACTTGACAAATAAAATAAATTTATTGTAACATACACGAAAGTCGAAAAGATTATGCCGAAAGAAAACTCGTTTCTTCTTCTTCGAAAAAAAGCAAAATTCGGTTTCTAATTTGGACGGATTATTTCGCAAAAAAAAATAGGTAATTTCGTACATGTACCTCTCTACGCCATCCTTCTCATATTTTTCGTAGCATTGTTTAAGGATATAAAAGAAAAATAATTGGGTCTCTGATTTCGGGATTCTCGTTTTGAGGAGCTTTTGTACGTGCACTCTTGTTTGATAATTAATTGTGTATTATATGGCCGAAAGAACTTTTCTATAGAACTTCGATTCGCAAATTTTCAACTTTTAAGTGTATTAGAAGGAAAAAAATACAAAAGCATATTGAAAACATCTCACATTTAATCAAAAGTCAACGTTACTCGAAACGAACTTCTGCTTTTAATTAGATTTTTATTCTTCTCGACGAAATCAAAGTGTATCCATCTTTCGGGCGTCAGATTAAATTAATAAATGAAACGGAAAGGCCTTTTTGCCATTGTAACAAAGCGTCGGGGCAACGGACAAACATAATAATGGCTCCGCATAAAACCTCCACTAATAAACCTGAATATTAAAGCACCCTAAAACATATAACTGCTAATTCTTGTTTAAATATCGTCATGAAGAGTCGTCATTAAAACGGAAATTACATTTCTGATTCTTTATGGCACGATGCTACTAATAAAATTATTATGACATGGTATTTTACCCGGAAATATATCTAGCAGAACATGCTCCACGCTTATTATTTAAATATTTAACGATCCCACTGATGTATTTTCTTTCCTTCCTTTGAGTACTTACTATTTTTATTGGGTTTTTGAAGTTAGTCTTCTTGTGGCGCGTTTAGGGTTAAATTTTTGGCAGGCAACGCATGTTGCGCGCGCACTACTAACGAAAATTGTACGGTATGAAGTTAGGCGTCTAAGAAAGTAACTCAATTATTGTGAAAGGTGCTTAAAACCGAGTGTGCGCATTCGAGCTCAAGTGGCACATTTCCGATCTCGGGAAAATGAAGCGCGCCGCTCCGCGTCGCGCTTCATTTGCCTCCCCGCTCGGAAATGTGCCACTTTTCGCTCGAACGCGCACATCCTCGTATTTATCAAATTTATTTATATTAATTTTTACAATTGGACTTTCTGTGTGGTTAATATGTATTTTCAGTATGAAGAATAACGATTGCATTATTTAATATTGAAGGTATACTTCTTTTGGTCTGAATTATTGTGAATCATGCTTAAAACCGAGTGTGCGCATTCGAGCTCAAAGTGGCACATTCCGATCTCGGGAAAATGAAGCGCGCCGCTCCGCGTCGCGCTTCATTTGCCTCCCTCGCTCGGAAATGTGCCACTTTTCGCTCGAATGCGCACATCTTCGTATTTATTGAATTTATTTCTATTAAATTTTACATGCCGAAGAAGTATAACTTCTAACGCGAGTACAGAAGTTCACGCACCGGTTTTTCTTTTAAATATAAAGCCGCTTTACCCCAAATGACGTTCCATTTTGAATATTGAGGCTTAGAAAACCTAAAAAAATCATCACACAACATACTAAATTTAATTCTTTATAAGTCGGTAAAAACTGCAATTAAATGTCTTTATTGGTTTTGATTTAATTAAAAATTTTTACTAATTGAATTGATTTAACTCGAAATAAACTAGAGAAAAAGGTGAACGACGATGACAAATTGTTTATAACATTAAAACGAGTAATTTTATTTATATGCGATCTTCGGCAGTAGAAAGGGGAATAAATTTTAGTACAAAAAGGCCCTAGAACTTTTTTTATAAACAATTATTAATATGTTTTAGGAGCGCACAAATTTCAAAGTCTTAATAAACGCTTCTGGTGGCCATTTTTTGAACATCTTTTTTGCTTAGAAAGTTTAATAGACTTTACCAAAGAATTATACTTGTCAAATGATTTACTATCTAGGCTAAAAATTGAACTACAGTTAATCATTTGTGAATCGTGCTTTCTGATTCATTTAAATTTATATTTGCTAAATGTTTTAACGTTTATTTTTTAATGACTTTGTTTAAAAATATTTGGTGTTTGTGGTCTGCAAGCGGTACTGTAATTTTTTAATTGAAATTTTTGCAAAGTAAATAAATTATTGTGAATCGTGCTTAAAGTGGAGTGTGCACATTCGAGCTCAAAGTGGCACATTCCGATCTCGGGAAAATGAAGCGCGCCGCTCCGCGTCGCGCTTCATTTGCCTCCCTCGCTCGGAAATGTGCCACTTTTCGCTCGAATGCGCACATCCTTGTATTTATTGAATTTATTTATATTAATTTTTACAAATGGTTATATTTAATTTATTAAAACCAAAGAAGTATAACGTCTAACACGGGGTTCCCAATCTTTTTTGTACTGCGACTCCCTTTGCAAGTTGTAATTTTTTTTGCGACGCCCCTCTAAAAGAATATTTTATTTATTGCTCTAGCAGATATTAATATTAATTAATTTATTTATTATTTAAAAAAATGTTTTAAGAACTGATATAATGTAAAGATGATTGTCCATACGAGGCGTTAAATCCCTCCGATTTCCGCAGAAATTTGAAGATTAATTATGTTAGAACTCGTTTTGAGGTGTTCACCAGTGCTTTCAAAATTTTCTACGACGACGGGAACATAGTGATTTTCCACTTAGAAGTCAATAAATAGTTACAGTTAATACTGCCAGAATTTTTGATTTTACGACTTTCCGATAAGCAAATAAATTTTTCGTCTTTATTTGCTCATTTATTTTTTAAATTCAGATTATTTTTAATCATTTCAATTATTTTTAATTATCGTTTTGAAAAATTTTCAATGCATTTCTTCACCATGTTCCCGATGTCCTAAATCTCTTCTTAAACAACTTTTAAACTCACTGATTATTTATTTATTTATTGAAACGCTTTTCGCCAATTTTACATAAGATATATAATGTGCTTTGTAACGTGTGACTTATTAATAGTATACATAAATCAATCAATATAGATAATATAAACAACATTACAACAATTATAATAGTGATAATAATCACAATACTAATAATAACAATAATACAATAATAATAATAATAACAATTTCTATCCAAAAAAAATAGTCAATCTAATACCGCCCTTCTAGCTTTTTTTTACACTTTTCCATAGATGCACCAAAGAAATCTACTTCCACTGCTCTTTCATTAATAAGCTTATATTTTATTCTGTAATCAAATTTCTGCGCAAATCGGGGGGATTTAACGCCTCGTATGGACAATCCTTTTTCTTAATTTTTCTTTGAAGCACATATATTGCATTCAAAGCACGTTGTATTGAAACTGCCTATAAGTTAAGGCACATTTACTTAAGTAAAGGGGCGGAGTTTATGTATTGATTTTTCACGACGTCTACAAAGTATTGATTTTTAGATTTGCCAAACAGGTAGTTACATATTCAAAAAATTTACAGTGGTTGCGTTGGAAGCAGAACTTTGTGTTTTTAAAAATAAGTCTTTTTTGAGATATTTTCATAGAGGAAAATTTAATAAGTTATAATTATGTTTTCGAAAAAGTAATACACATTAGTTTAAATTAATGTATAAAAGTTTAAATAAAGCAAAACAATTAAACAAATATTTCAAATTTCAATTTTCAATTTTCGAGTAATATTATAGCCGTTTAAAAATTTTTAACACACTTGTGATGTGCTATTTCAAAAGACTTATTCGATTTAATTTACACATCAAAATCAATCGACTTACAACACACTTGTCTGTATTATTTAATAACACAGATAAGAGTGCTATTTCATAGCCCAATGAAATCTATTGGTTTGAAATAAAATAAATTTACAGCCAATTAATTTTTTTTTGTATTATTGCAGTATTTATTTATTTGTTGTTATAATTATAAAAATTATTCAAAAGTTGTTTACATCTTTGCAATAATTATTCATTGATTACCATACCTGTTACTTTTATCAATAAAACTATACAAAGAAGTAATCTGAAATATTAAACACCCCAAAAAGAATAGCATTATTTTTGGTGCGTTTTTTAAATGTAAAACAGGCTCGCTCTAAATGCGGATGGATTTTTGATTTTGGAGCTTACAAAGATGTGCAGCTTTCAATTAGGAAGGATCAGTGTTGGGGTATTAAGTTTATAAATCCGAGTATGTAGGTTGTCATTGCCACAAGTCCCTCATAAACGCTGGGAAATACACAATCAAAAAAAAAAAAAATAGACGTAATCATCTCCCGTTATGAGTTTGGTTAATACACGAATGTTGGCAGGACATACATCACGATTTGAATAGAACGCTAAGCTCTTAGTGTTTCGGTTTTAAATACAAATTCGCTAGTGCCGTTTCGTTCTAAGCTCGGACCATCTCTCTCTAGCGCACCCCTAGACTAAGGGACGCGAATGCTGGTGGATGATAATTTCACAAACGATCGCTCTGGCACAGGAGATAGGGCAATATTTATTATTATTACTCGAATGCCATATTGTCATAGATTCGATTGCGAGTCTCCGGCGAAATATATTGAAAGTATTGCGGGCCGAGATATGAATTTTAGATAATATCGCGATTCCGGATTTTTTGGCGAATTTATTGCTCGCCCTACAAATTGCAACTCTATTTCCACTTGGAAGTTTCCGGTATCGATGTTCGCATGCCGCCAACATATCGAGCCGGGAATTTATCGGAAGGATTTGTAAATGTAACGATTGTCTTCTTCGGGGGCGCTATTATTTTTATTGTAAATCCCCGAATTATGACGGCAATGCCACTTTAATACAGCTCCGCATTTTCGTCTTTCGCTTTTAAACGTTTCGCCGGCTCGCGCGGAACAATGGGAAATTCGAAAGTGCATTAATAGGGAAAAGTTTTTGCTTTTTATCATTGGGAACAACGGCCGCTGATACCTAAACGAGCAATTTGTTGGATTTCGGTCAGGTAAATGCGTTGGGAAGGGGGGTTAATGTTTCACTCCGGGCTTTTCCATTACAACTTTTACACACCCCCATTTAGATTTCGAATTTTATTTGTATCCGCTTTAATTTCGTTTCGAAATTTATTAAACTTTTCGTTTGGGGGTTATTCTTGAAAAGCTTTTAATTGCGAATTAAACAGCTCGTAAAAATTGGGCAGCGAGTAGTTTTTTATGTGCTTTATAAAGCGCTTTTACTATAAACTTGCTATAGCGGCTATTGTAAGGGCTTTTCGTTGTGAAAATCGTTCAAATTTGCAAACAAAGTACGGAATTTAATTTTCTATAAATTGCTGAAAAGAGCATTTAAATTAATAGCGTTTATTAAGACTTTGAAATTGGTGCGCTCCTAAAACATATTAATAATTGTTTATAAAAAAAGTTCTAAGGTGTCCCAAGGTAGGGCCCACGCCCCACAGGGGGACAATTCGTTCTTCAAGGGGGCAATAAAAAATGGACTTTTTCAGAATGTAAATTTAACCATATGGGGGTTCTTAGTCTCTTAGTTTTTTTATGACTTGTTGCGATTTCTTCCTAAAGTTTATCGTTTAAGGTACTTAGTAAATAATTAAAAATTGTGAATATTAAAAATTATTCATATGTTACATGGGGAACATAATAAATTTCTAAAAGCTTAGGACGGGCACGGCACAAAAAAGGTTGGGAAACAGTGTTTTAGAGATAAAACCCATGTTTTTTCAAAACAAAAAACGTTTTTTTCATAGCTTTGAAATAGCACGCCTATGGTTTCTTACGCCTATCCGAAGCCTAAAGGCCCCAAATCCGAATCTGAGTGGTTTTTAAAAATCCGTCGACAAATAACGGCACTACAATTTTTTTAAAGTTCAAAATTGTGCAAAATAGTGGACCTAAAATTGCAATTTTTAATTTTCGAAAAATTTACGTTGCGCCCTGTACTTATTTTACATGTATCTTATGTAAAAAAGTCGCAGAATTCCGAATCCGTCTCGCATGTAATGATTGCATGGAAAATAAAGGCGCTACAATTTTTTTAAAGTCAAAAGTTTGCAAGAAAGTGAGCCTAAAATTGCAATCCCTAATTTTTTTTCAAAATTATTTAAATCTAATACAAGGGCTGTTTAGAAAGGATTTTTGAAACATTTTACTTCAAGTACGTTTAGTTGTAGCTTGGCTTATAAGCCCGTAAAAAATTAATGACCGTTCCTATATATTTTTCGATTTACAAATAAAGTCAAAATGCAAAATTTAATTTTTACTGCATATTGAAATGTTAATAATTTTGTTAATAACAAAGATATAATAACGCGGTTTAAAATGCCAAAAAATATGGACTATTACCTATTATGTACATATATAGTTTTATTAAATTTGAAACAATTAAGCCTTTACAATAATTAAAGAAACATGGTCTATTTTAGTTCTAATGCAAAAATTTAATTTTTACTGCATATTTAAATGTTAATAACTTTGTTAATAATAAAGATATAATAACGTGGTTTAAAATGCCAAAAGATATGGACTTTTAACTATTATGTACATATAAATGTTTATTAAATTTGCAACAATTAAGCCTTTAAAATATTCAAAGAAACATGGTCTATTTTAGTTCAATTGCAAAAATTTAATTTTTACTGCATATTTAAATGTTAATAACTTTGTTAATAATAAAGATATAATAACGTGGTTTAAAATGCTAAAAAATATAGGTTTTAACTATTATGTTCATATATAGCTTTATTAAATTTAAAACAATTAAGTCTTTAAAATAATCAAAGAAACAAAGTCTATTTTTAGTTCAAATGCAAATATTTAATTTTTACTGCATATTGAAATGTTAATAACTTTGTTAATAATAAAAATATAATAACATGGTTTAAAATTTCAAAAAATATGGACTTTTAACTATTATGTACATATAAATGTTTATTAAATTTGCAACAATTAAGCCTTTAAAATATTCAAAGAAACATGGTCTATTTTAGTTCAATTGCAAAAATTTAATTTTTACTACATATTTCAATGTTAATAATTTTGTTAATAATAAAGATATAATAACGTGGTTTAAAATGCCAAAAAGTATAGGCTTTTAACTATTATGTTTATATATAGTTTTATTAAATTTAAAACAATTAAGTCTTTAAAATAATCAAAGAAACAAAGTCTATTTTTAGTTCAAATGCAAAAATTTCATTTTTACTGCATATTGAAATGTTAATAACTTTGTTAATAATAAAAATATAATAACGTGGTTTAAAATGCCAAAAGATATGGACTTTTAACTATTATGTACATATATAGGTTTATTAAATTTGCAACAATTAAGCCTTTAAAATATTCAAAGAAATATGGTCTATTTTAGTTCAATTGCAAAAATTTAATTTTTACTACATATTGAAATGTTTATAACTTTTTTAAAAACAAAGATATAATAACGCGGTTTAAAGTGTCGAAAAATATGAACTTTTATCTATTATGTACATTTATAGTTTTATTAAATTTTCAACAATTAAGCCTTTAAAATAATTAAAGAATCAAGTTCTATTTTTAGTTTAAATGCAAAAATTAAATTTTTAATGCATATTGCAATGTTCATAACTTTGTTAATAATAAAGATATAATAACGAGGTTTAAAATGCCAAAAAATATGGTTTTTTATCTATTATGTACATATATAGGTTTATTAAATTTGCAACAATTAAGCCTTTAAAATAATTAAAGAAACATGGTCTATTTTAGTTCAATTGGAAAAATTTAATTTTTACTACATATTGAAATGTTTATAACTTTGTTAAAAACAAAGAATTTAAAGCAAATGCCTTACTTAAAATCAATATAAATAAATTCAATAAATACGAAGATGTGCGCGTTCGAGCGAAAAGTGGCACATTTCCGAGCGAGGGAGGCAAATGAAGCGCGACGCGAAGCGGCGCGCTTCATTTTCCCGAGATCGAAATGTGCCACTTTGAGCTCGAACGCGCACACTCGGTTTTAACCATGATTCCCAATAATTCAGACCAAAAGAAGTATACCTTCAATATTAAATAATGCAATCGTTATTCATCATACTGAAAATACATATTAACCATACAGAAAGTCCAATTGTAAAAAATTAATATAAATAAATTTGATAAATACGAGGATGTGCGCGTTCGAGCGAAAAGTGGCACATTTCCGAGCGAGGGAGGCAAATTTTCCCGAGATCGGAAATGTGCCACTTGAGCTCGAACGCGCACACTCCGTTTTAAGCACCATTCACAATAATTAATTTACTTTCTTAGCCGCCTAACTTCGCACCGTACAATTTTCGTCAGTTGTGCGCGCGCAACTTCCGTCCCCAGCTAAAATCTTACTTTCAACGCGCCGAAAGAAGTACAACTTCAATTTTTCTAAAACACGTAAAACGAATTAAACACTTAAACCCACAATCGCGGCAACAAACTCGTGAGCCTTTGTTTGCAAAATTGAAAGAAAGTATTTGTCGGTGCTCGGAGCCGGCCTTGTGTTTTAAAGAGGGCGCGCAAAGCGGCATTGCATCTTAGCACCTTCACAATTGCCTTCCTGCATTTACAATAATTTCGCAGAGAGGCCAGCTTTTACATAATGCTCCATATCAAACGATGCGTAACAATGGATAAGTAGTAAGCCTCGCAAGTCGAAGCTAAGAGCTCCCGTTTTAACCTTTTTGGCAAAGTAGTCCATTCAAGTTGCGCCCTTTTAAGCTGAAAAGTCTAAAGCTCTGATGAAATAGGGAAAAGGCACTCTTGATAAATACTCGGCGAACATACACACATAACTTTGAGAATGTAAGAGGGTAAATTATTATTCATCAAGGGGTGTTGGTAATCTTGCAGCCGAAGCAGGCAAACTCACGCACACCTATCATATAAGCTCCTACGGTAATTAGCATTGTGAAATGAGCAACAGACTTCAAAGCCACACGCAGCTCTGATGTATTATAAATGACGTGCTTCGTGGTACCACCATTAAAGCACCTCACCGCCCGCATACTAAGGATAAGACGAGCTTTCGCCTTTTATTCGCATTCTTTGTCTTTCGCCTTCTTAGCTCCCGCTTTTTTCTCAATAGCTACACGTATTTACTACCTTTTAATTGGCACAAAGTCCCACCTACAATATTCCGCCGAAGAAAAAGCTTTCAGACCTTTTAATCAACTCTTAGACGACTTTTTGTTACAAAAGACGCGCGCCCTTAGTACATCATCGTTAGCTTTATATGTTGTTTGCATTAAAACTAAAAGCATTCCGCATTTAAATGCTTCTTAATGCATTTTAGCTATTTAACTCATTCCGGCACTTCAATTCGCTGAATTGATGTAACGCGTTGCCATGCCAATCGAAAAACAATTCGTGGTTCCATCGAGCTTTGAGCTTTTTTCTTAATCGCGTTAAAGTTGAGCTTTAATTTTTTTCTCAAATTAAAATCGGCGAAAAAACGGCCGGAGCTCCGCTGCAACGGATCAGAAAGTAAAAATGTTATTTTCCGCAAAAAAAGGAATTTAATTTAAAAACTAATATTGTCGTTGCGCCTTTTTGCCCATGTAACAGCGGTTTGCTGATAACGTAAGAATAGAAAATTGTATATTCGGGACAAGGTCTATAAAATTTAATCCCGAATCTTCTATGGAAAAAATTTTCTAATACGATTTTGCGCGCGGTCCTTTCAGCATGCTCGGGCGAAGTTAAAAGCAATAATATAGTTAAATCCTTCGAGAATAGAATCGTCCGAAATTCGGTTCGGCTTAATGTGAATTTATGCAACACAAAGACTGTTGTTGTTTTCAATCGTAAATCAAATCCGAATTAAATAATGGAGGGAAGCGTCGGGCACGATTTGGATTTAAAAATAAGGTTAGTTTTGCTAAGACTCAAATAATCCACAATTTTTGTATAAGAAAAAGCTCAATTTAATGTTAGGTCTAGTTCTTTATAGTTTTAATACTGAATCAAATGGCGTTCGTTATAACAGAATTTTTGAAATATTGTAAATAAGATAATTAGGGGAGAGCGGGTATGGTTGTCTTACGGGTAGGTTGTCACATTAACCATAACAGAAATGTTTCATGATATCATTATATGGTTTTTTAAATGACCATTGATTTAAATTTATTTTGGGAGTTAATTGTCTAAAATTGTTTTGGGAACGGTTGTCTAAAGTTAGCGGGGACTAGTAGTCACAAGTGCAAAGCAACCATAAATATGTGCGCCGTTTTTATTGGTTTCTAGGGGCTTTACTACATAAACGATTGGCTGTAATTATACATTTGTCATTTTTGTTACCATAACCTAAGTTCGTTAGATAGAATAGGTTAGAATAGAATAGGTATTTGTTTTCTCGTTTTGTATTTTATTTTTTATTTAACGTTTGACAACCATCCCCGACAAGGGGTTAAAAGTCACACTTCTCTTTTTTCATAAAAATTATAATATGTTCTCTTTAGATAATGGTAGAGAAAAAGTCTTTATTTTTTCTTAAATTAGAATAAATACACTATCTATTGATATATAAATGTCATTGATAAATTAAGACCATAGGCTCTATAACTGCAAAAGAAAATAACTGGGACTTCCAACCCCGGTCTCCCCTACGAAACATTTTTAAATTGAAGTTTATGTTACCATAACTCAAAAAAAAATTACACATAAAGCCACTTCACTTGGGGTATGTTTTTGCTCAGTTTAGGGTTATTTATAATTGAATTAAGTTGCAGTACGTATTTGTCTGACCGGACTTGGTTCTATACCACCAGCGCAAAGCTATTACTCCTTTAGTTTTGGGGCAAATTCTTATAATATAAACAGTTCCATCGAGAACCACTTCAAATTTAATTTGGCCCCAAGCCAATCCGTCAAAATGAGAGAGTACTAAAATTTCGACTCGCCCTGTACGTAGAAACGAGCAATAAACGACAGAAAACACAAAATCGCCGTGTACCATTAAATATGCTTCAATTTAGAACGAAATAACAAAATATCAGACGTAAACCGAGCACTCAACATGACGTGCACTGCGATGGAATAATTCATTTGCATATTCTTTCACATAAATTCTGCATTTGCATACATTGCTATGGAAGTGTCAGGCTGTACAATGTGGTTAGTGCGCGTCCCAATGCGGTTTCGATGACCACAGCTGTGTGAATGACGAGAAACGATATTCCGTCCCCGAATCCAATGCACAAACCTTCCATCCATCCATCCATTCCTGATATTCCCAATTTGCATTATCGTTTAGCCGCCCTTCCTGTTTTGCTCGGATGCAGTTTTCTTGTCGCGTACTTCCCTCGCGAATATTGCGCTTTTCTGCTTTTCCGCGAAAAACATATTTGCGGCTCGTATTTTTTATATGTCTTGTTGCTAATAGAAAAGTTTACTTTTTCTTTAAAAACTAAAAAGCTTTTCTGCCATTTTCTTCGGAAGTTATATATAAAAGTTGGAGCTCGCGAAATATTACCTACGTTTTAATAAAAATTACACACACACACACACACACAAACACAAGCGCACACACACTTTTGAAGAAATTAATTAGAACGAAATGCGAATCTCTCATTTAATTTGGAAAAACGGATCTTTTGAAGTGAAACGTGAGCTTTTAATTTATTTTATTAGTTGTAAAAACAAAGAGCGTTTAAGACGAAGAAAATTTTTTTTAAGTAAATACGTTGGAAGTTTTTCGATGTGGGCACATATATGTAAATGTATTTTATGTGTCCGAAATGTTTTTTTGCGAATTGTTTACGCGAGCTCTGTTGTTATTATTTTTATTTTCATAACAAAATGTTTTTTGTGCTTTATATATTTTTAATTAATATAAAAATGTTAGAGCTGATTTTAATTAAGTTTCGAAAAAACTTTTTTGTTGCATAAAAATGTGGATAAATACAACTAAATACCACAAATTGTTTATAATAACAAAACAAATCCTTAGTTAGAGAAGAATAAATTTAAGTAAATAGGTATCTTGTTGATTTAGTATTAAATAATTTATAATAATTTTTATAAGTGTTTTAAGGTAAGAGTAATATCTGCTCTTTATACGTGGACCATTTCGTTATTGCTTAACCAAATGCTTTCAAATTTGGTACTTATATTTGACCAGTGATGTATTTTGATTGAGTAAACCAGAATTTACTCACGTTAATTGGTTTACATAAAATTAATTTGTTTCTTGAATAGTTATAAGACGTAATGTTCTGCGTTATTTTAATTACGGATTGAATTCAGAAAAGACTCAAATTACAAAACCGGGCATTTGGATTTAAATACGGTATTTAGCATTCGAAAATAGATTAAATTTAAGCCAATAGGTGTCTCGGCGATTTTTGATTAAATTATTTTTAATGTTTCTTACGAGCATTCTAAAATAAAACTAACATTAGCTCTTTGTGCGTTGCCCACTTTGTTATTTCTCAACTAAACTGTTCCAAATTTTGTTATAAAACTTAAGTATTAATGGATTTTAGTTATTTAAAAACAAAATTATAATATTTTTCTAAATAGGCTTAAAAATAATTTTCTTCCATAAATTATATCAAAAGATGTTGTTCGGCTTCGAGTAAGTTACAGATCGAATTCAGAAAAGGCTCAAATTACAGAAACGGGCACTTGGATTTAAATGCGGTTTTTACCAATAAAAAATAGATTAAATTTAAGCCAATAGGTGTCTCACCGATTTTTTATTAAATTATTTTTAATGTTTCTTACGAGCGTTCTAAAATAAAACTAAGATTAGCTTTTTGTCCGTTGCCCACTTCGTTATTTCTCAATTAAACTGTTCCAAATTTTTTTATAAAACTTAGGTATTAATAGATTTTAGTTATTTAAAAACAAAATTATAATATTTTTCTAAATAAACCTTAAAATATTTTTTTTCCATAAACGATATCAAAATTTCCTCTTTTGGTTTGTGTAAGTTACAGATCGAATTCAGAAAAGGCTCAAATTCCAAAAACGGGCACTTGGATTTAAATACGGTATTTACCATTCAAAAATAAATTAAATTTAAGCCAATAGGTGTCTCGGCGATTTTTTATTAAATTATTTTTAATGTTCCTTACGAGCGTTCTAAAATAAAACTAACATTAGCTCTTTGTGCGTTGTCCAATTCATTATTTATTAACTAAATTGTTCCAAATTTTGTTATAAAACTTAGGTATTAATAGATTTTAATTATTTAGAAACAAAATTATAATATTTTTTTTAATAGACCTAAAAATAATTTTTTTCCATAAACGATATCAAAACTTCTTCTTTTGGTTCGTGTAACTTACAGATCGAAATCAGAAAAAGCTCAAATTACAAAAACGGACTCTTGGATTTAAATACGGTATTTACCATTCAAAAATAGATTAAATTTAAGCCAATAAGTGTCTCGGCGATTGTTTATTAAATCATTTTTAATGTTACTTACAAGCCCTCGAAAATAAAACTAACATTATATCTTCGTGCGTTGCCCACTTCATTATTTTTCAAGCAAATTGTTTTAAAATTTCTTATAAAACTTAAGTAACAATATAATTTAGTTTTTTAAAAACAAAATTACATTATGTGTTTAAATTTTCCAATAACTTTTTTTATTCGTAAATGACGGATCAAATTCAGCAAAGTCTCGAATTAGAAAAACGAGCGCTCCGATTAAAATGCACTTTTCGCCGTCGAAAAATAGATCAAATTTCAACCAATAGGTGTCCCAGCAATTTTCAATTAAACAAGTTTGAACATTCACAACGAGCGCATTAAAATTTAAAAACGAACCCCTTCTCCCTTTCTGTTATTTTCATAAATCAAAAACATCTCGTATTTGGAGAAGGAATCCCATTCGATGTTTCGTTTACACCAAAAAAAAAATTAATCAAAAAAAGAAAACAGCAAAAGATTTGCGAGCGCGAGCTTTCCTCCAGCTTAATTTTAATTAAATTAGAAATTAAAATCCTTTTTTCTTGCGAACGAAATCGGCCGTAATCCCTAATGCGAATGTGATAACTACGTCCGCATTGATCGCAGCTTTCGAAAGCTCGTCCGCCATAAATAATTCAAGCTCTCCTTTTGACGGGCTTCTGCAAAAGAAAACCATAAGCGACCGGGGCCCGCGAGGCTCGGGCCCTTCGTCCAAATCATTTCTACTCATTGTTTGTCGAGTAATCCATCATGGCCGAGCTTAAACGCGTTCCGAAGCCATCGCTGATCCCGGTCCCGGAAATCTGGAAGCGCCCGAAGGAGCACGGACATCTGACGGACAAATTGCGTTAGTCTCGGAGTCCGGGAACGTCTTGCCAGCCGGAGGGGGCGAAGCCCCGAAACTCGGCTCCATTATGCAGGCAGGTAACGTTAGCTCTGCTATCGTTCGCGCGGAGCTTTTACTTGTCCATTCCGGCCCTAAACTGTAATCGAATTTGTTTGTCCGCCGCGCCAGATGGATCGGAAAGACAACATCGTCCTTCTCGGGGCGTTCTTTTGATCCCGCCGCTTTTCCGATGCTCCCCGCGTCCGTACATGTAAGGCGGCAAATTTAATTTCGCAATACTCCAGAGGGTTAACTTTTCCCATTGCGTTAGAAAGCCTGTTTGTGTATGTGAAGTAACCTAAAGTGCTGCGGCGAATGTTTGACATTTCCTTCGCCCTTTATCTTTGTCTTTAAATCCCGATCTCTGTAAATATTTGAATGCGAATGCAAATTTTGTGTGACTTGTGAATTTCAATGCGGAGTTTGTATGTTTTATCTCCGGCTCCAATTCCCGGCGAGTTTATTAATATTTCCTTGTGTAACATGAGGCCCTTAATAACGGGCCGCGTCTGCAATGCGAAACGCAGCGTAATCAAGGCGAAGTGATTTATTCATCAGCAATCCCACTTTCGAACTGCTCGATTTCCCTTGTTAGGAGCGCCTTCCGTCCCGCTCTGCCCTAAATCTTTCATAACCACACCAAAATCTTGTTAATAAAACAATGCGCTAATTAACTCTCCGACAAAGAAGATTTAAACTTGTCTTTATGAGCCGTTCCGGCCGAATCTGCGCGGCGAATTATTCATTTTTAGCCGGCCGAGGAACGCCGAAGCGAAATTTACGTGCCGACGCGGAACGGATAACGCCATTCGCTAATTAAATTCTATTTGTTATTGCGTACCGAATTGTTTTCTTCGAGAAAAACGCAAACTTTTCCAAAATCGCTCGCAATAGATGTTTTCGATACGTGTGCGTAAAGCGAGGGGTTTCGGTACGCTTGGATTTGACGACGCGCGGCCGAGGTTGGGACGCATTCACTACGAGCTGCCGTTGTGAATGTACAGTGAGCCTAAGAAGTAATCAACACCCTAAAAACAGTACTTACCGTAATCGAGCTATTACAAGAGACAGGTTTTAGTTAAAAATAGTGTTTAAGGAGATTTATGACGGCTTTTATAAGTACAACATATATTTTTTCTATTAATTGTTTAAAAATAGTACGATCACTGTAGGTGCTGCTCTAGGGTGTTGATTACTTCTTAGGCTGATTGTACCCCTAGCAAATATAGCCGGTGTCATTTCCTGGCGCTTTCGCTCTAAAATAAAAATTTTCGATAAAACTAAATAAATTAGAAAAATACCCTTGTCTCACAAAAAAAATCGTAGCGCCTCTTATTAATTTGGCAAAGAAAAATATTAATTGCTTGGGTTATTAGTGGGTCTTGATGTATTTAATCTCCAAGCCAATATAGCCGGTGTCATTTTCCATTGCTTTCGCTTTAATAATAATTTAGAACAGGTAGAAAAGTTATTAATTTTTTCTGGGCTTATTAGTGGAGTTACAACAAATTGATGTATATATAAAATGCTCCGAAAGTCCCAATTAAACAGCCCTGGCATTAGTTTTATTAAATTCCAAAAATATTTTTTGCTTTTTAATAATAATTTAGAACAGGTAGAAAAGTTATTAATTTTTCTGGGCTTATTAGTGGAGTTACAACAAATTGATGTATATATAAAATGCTCCGAAAGTCCCAATTAAACAGCCCTGCATTAGTTTTATTAAATTCCAAAAATATTGTTTTGCTTTTTAATAATAATTTAGAACAGGTAGAAAAGTTATTAATTTTTCTGGGCTTATTAGTGGAGTTACAACAAATTGATGTATATATAAAATGCTCCGAAAGTCCCAATTAAACAGCCCTGCATTAGTTTTATTAAATTCCAAAAATATTTTTTGCTTTTTAATAATAATTTAGAACAGGTAGAAAAGTTATTAATTTTTCTGGGCTTATTAGTGGAGTTACAACAAATTGATGTATATATAAAATGCTCCCGAAAGTCCCAATTAAACAGCCCTGCATTAGTTTTATTAAATTCCAAAAATATTTTTTGCTTTTTAATAATAATTTAGAACAGGTAGAAAAGTTATTAATTTTTCTGGGCTTATTAGTGGAGTTACAACAAATTGATGTATATATAAAATGCTCCGAAAGTCCCAATTAAACAGCCCTAGCATTAGTTTTATTAAATTCCAAAAATATTTTTTGCTTTTTAATAATAATTTAGAACAGGTAGAAAAGTTATTAATTTTTCTGGGCTTATTAGTGGAGTTACAACAAATTGATGTATATATAAAATGCTCCCGAAAGTCCCAATTAAACAGCCCTGCATTAGTTTTATTAAATTCCAAAAATATTTTTTGCTTTTTAATAATAATTTAGAACAGGTAGAAAAGTTATTAATTTTTCTGGGCTTATTAGTGGAGTTACAACAAATTGATGTATATATAAAATGCTCCCGAAAGTCCCAATTAAACAGCCCTGCATTAGTTTTATTAAATTCCAAAAATATTTTTTGCTTTTTAATAATAATTTAGAACAGGTAGAAAAGTTATTAATTTTTCTGGGCTTATTAGTGGAGTTACAACAAATTGATGTATATATAAAATGCTCCGAAAGTCCCAATTAAACAGCCCTGCATTAGTTTTATTAAATTCCAAAAATATTTTTTGCTTTTTAATAATAATTTAGAACAGGTAGAAAAGTTATTAATTTTTCTGGGCTTATTAGTGGAGTTACAACAAATTGATGTATATATAAAATGCTCCGAAAGTCCCAATTAAACAGCCCTGCATTAGTTTTATTAAATTCCAAAAATATTTTTTGCTTTTTAATAATAATTTAGAACAGGTAGAAAAGTTATTAATTTTTCTGGGCTTATTAGTGGAGTTACAACAAATTGATGTATATATAAAATGCTCCCGAAAGTCCCAATTAAACAGCCCTGCATTAGTTTTATTAAATTCCAAAAATATTTTTTCCTTTTTAATAATAATTTAGAACAGGTAGAAAAGTTATTAATTTTTCTGGGCTTATTAGTGGAGTTACAACAAATTGATGTATATATAAAATGCTCCTGAAAGTCCCAATTAAACAGCCCTAGCATTAGTTTTATTAAATTCCAAAAATATTTTTTCCTTTTTAATAATAATTTAGAACAGGTAGAAAAGTTATTAATTTTTCTGGGCTTATTAGTGGAGTTACAACAAATTGATGTATATATAAAATGCTCCCGAAAGTCCCAATTAAACAGCCCTAGCATTAGTTTTATTAAATTCCAAAAAATATTTTTTTCTTTTTAATAATAATTTAGAACAGGTAGAAAAGTTATTAATTTTTTCTGGGCTTATTAGTGGAGTTACAACAAATTGATGTATATATAAAATGCTCCCGAAAGTCCCAATTAAACAGCCCTAGCATTAGTTTTATTAAATTCCAAAAAATATTTTTTTCTTTTTAATAATAATTTAGAACAGGTAGAAAAGTTATTAATTTTTCTGGGCTTATTAGTGGAGTTACAACAAATTGATGTATATATAAAATGCTCCTGAAAGTCCCAATTAAACAGCCCTAGCATTAGTTTTATTAAATTCCAAAAATATTTTTTCCTTTTTAATAATAATTTAGAACAGGTAGAAAAGTTATTAATTTTTCTGGGCTTATTAGTGGAGTTACAACAAATTGATGTATATATAAAATGCTCCTGAAAGTCCCAATTAAACAGCCCTAGCATTAGTTTTATTAAATTCCAAAAATATTTTTTCCTTTTTAAAATAATTTAGAACAGGTAGAAAAGTTATTAATTTTTCTGGGCTTATTAGTGGAGTTACAACAAATTGATGTATATATAAAATGCTCCTGAAAGTCCCAATTAAACAGCCCTAGCATTAGTTTTATTAAATTCCAAAAATATTTTTTCCTTTTTAATAATAATTTAGAACAGGTAGAAAAGTTTTTAAATTTTTTTCTGGGCTTATTAGTGGAGTTACAACAAATTGATGTATATATAAAATGCTCCCGAAAGTCCCAATTAAACAGCCCTAGCATTAGTTTTATTAAATTCCAAAAAATATTTTTTTCCTTTTTTAAGAATAATTTCGAACAGGTAGAAAAGTTATTAATTTTTTCTGGGCTTATTAGTGGAGTTACAACAAATTGATGTATATATAAAATGCTCCCGAAAGTCCCAATTAAACAGCCCTAGCATTAGTTTTATTAAATTCCAAAAATATTTTTTGCTTTTTAAAATAATTTAGAACAGGTAGAAAAGTTATTAATTTTTCTGGGCTTATTAGTGGAGTTACAACAAATTGATGTATATATAAAATGCTCCCAAAGTCCCAATTAAACAGCCCTGGCATTAGTTTTATTAAATTCCAAAAATATTTTTTGCTTTTTAAGAATAATTTAGAACAGGTAGAAAAGTTATTAATTTTTCTGGGCTTATTAGTGGAGTTACAACAAATTGATGTATATATAAAATGCTCCCAAAGTCCCAATTAAACAGCCCTGGCATTAGTTTTATTAAATTCCAAAAATATTTTTTCCTTTTTAAGAATAATTTAGAACAGGTAGAAAAGTTATTAATTTTTCTGGGCTTATTAGTGGAGTTACAACAAATTGATGTATATATAAAATGCTCCCAAAGTCCCAATTAAACAGCCCTGGCATTAGTTTTATTAAATTCCAAAAATATTTTTTGCTTTTTAAGAATAATTTAGAACAGGTAGAAAAGTTATTAATTTTTCTGGGCTTATTAGTGGAGTTACAACAAATTGATGTATATATAAAATGCTCCCAAAGTCCCAATTAAACAGCCCTGGCATTAGTTTTATTAAATTCCAAAAATATTTTTTCCTTTTTAAGAATAATTTAGAACAGGTAGAAAAGTTATTAATTTTTCTGGGCTTATTAGTGGAGTTACAACAAATTGATGTATATATAAAATGCTCCCAAAGTCCCAATTAAACAGCCCTGGCATTAGTTTTATTAAATTCCAAAAATATTTTTTGCTTTTTAAGAATAATTTAGAACAGGTAGAAAAGTTATTAATTTTTCTGGGCTTATTAGTGGAGTTACAACAAATTGATGTATATATAAAATGCTCCGAAAGTCCCAATTAAACAGCCCTGGCATTAGTTTTATTAAATTCCAAAAATATTTTTTGCTTTTTAATAATAATTTAGAACAGGTAGAAAAGTTATTAATTTTTCTGGGCTTATTAGTGGAGTTACAACAAATTGATGTATATATAAAATGCTCCCAAAGTCCCAATTAAACAGCCCTAGCATTAGTTTTATTAAATTCCAAAAATATTTTTTGCTTTTTAAAATAATTTAGAACAGGTAGAAAAGTTATTAATTTTTCTGGGCTTATTAGTGGAGTTACAACAAATTGATGTATATATAAAATGCTCCCAAAGTCCCAATTAAACAGCCCTGGCATTAGTTTTATTAAATTCCAAAAATATTTTTTCTTTTTAAAATAATTTAGAACAGGTAGAAAAGTTATTAATTTTTCTGGGCTTATTAGTGGAGTTACAACAAATTGATGTATATATAAAATGCTCCCAAAGTCCCAATTAAACAGCCCTGGCATTAGTTTTATTAAATTCCAAAAATATTTTTTCTTTTTAAGAATAATTTAGAACAGGTAGAAAAGTTATTAATTTTTCTGGGCTTATTAGTGGAGTTACAACAAATTGATGTATATATAAAATGCTCCCAAAGTCCCATTAAACAGCCCTGCATTAGTTTTATTAAATTCCAAAAATATTTTTTCTTTTTAAGAATAATTTAGAACAGGTAGAAAAGTTATTAATTTTTCTGGGCTTATTAGTGGAGTTACAACAAATTGATGTATATATAAAATGCTCCCAAAGTCCCAATTAAACAGCCCTGGCATTAGTTTTATTAAATTCCAAAAATATTTTTTCTTTTTAAAATAATTTAGAACAGGTAGAAAAGTTATTAATTTTTCTGGGCTTATTAGTGGAGTTACAACAAATTGATGTATATATAAAATGCTCCCAAAGTCCCAATTAAACAGCCCTGCATTAGTTTTATTAAATTCAAAAAATATTTTTTTTTTAAGAATAATTTAGAACAGGTAGAAAAGTTATTAATTTTTCTGGGCTTATTAGTGGAGTTACAACAAATTGATGTATATATAAAATGCTCCCAAAGTCCCAATTAAACAGCCCTGGCATTAGTTTTATTAAATTCCAAAAATATTTTTTCTTTTTAAGAATAATTTAGAACAGGTAGAAAAGTTATTAATTTTTCTGGGCTTATTAGTGGAGTTACAACAAATTGATGTATATATAAAATGCTCCCAAAGTCCCAATTAAACAGCCCTAGCATTAGTTTTATTAAATTCCAAAAATATTTTTTGCTTTTTAAGAATAATTTAGAACAGGTAGAAAAGTTATTAATTTTTCTGGGCTTATTAGTGGAGTTACAACAAATTGATGTATATATAAAATGCTCCCAAAGTCCCAATTAAACAGCCCTGGCATTAGTTTTATTAAATTCCAAAAATATTTTTTGCTTTTTAAAATAATTTAGAACAGGTAGAAAAGTTATTAATTTTTCTGGGCTTATTAGTGGAGTTACAACAAATTGATGTATATATAAAATGCTCCCCAAAGTCCCAATTAAACAGCCCTGGCATTAGTTTTATTAAATTCCAAAAAATATTTTTTGCTTTTTAAAATAATTTAGAACAGGTAGAAAAGTTATTAATTTTTCTGGGCTTATTAGTGGAGTTACAACAAATTGTGTATATATAAAATGCTCCCGAAAGTCCCAATTAAACAGCCCTGCATTAGTTTTATTAAATTCCAAAAATATTTTTTCTTTTTAAAATAATTTAGAACAGGTAGAAAAGTTATTAATTTTTCTGGGCTTATTAGTGGAGTTACAACAAATTGTGTATATATAAAATGCTCCCGAAAGTCCCAATTAAACAGCCCTGGCATTAGTTTTATTAAATTCCAAAAATATTTTTTGCTTTTTAAAATAATTTAGAACAGGTAGAAAAGTTATTAATTTTTCTGGGCTTATTAGTGGAGTTACAACAAATTGTGTATATATAAAATGCTCCCGAAAGTCCCAATTAAACAGCCCTGCATTAGTTTTATTAAATTCCAAAAATATTTTTTCCTTTTTAATAATAATTTAGAACAGGTAGAAAAGTTATTAATTTTTCTGGGCTTATTAGTGGAGTTACAACAAATTGATGTATATATAAAATGCTCCCGAAAGTCCCAATTAAACAGCCCTAGCATTAGTTTTTTTAAAATTTCCCAAAAATATTTTTTCCTTTTTAAAATAATTTAGAACAGGTAGAAAAGTTATTAATTTTTCTGGGCTTATTAGTGGAGTTACAACAAATTGATGTATATATAAAATGCTCCCGAAAGTCCCAATTAAACAGCCCTAGCATTAGTTTTATTAAATTCTAAAAAATATTTTTTTCTTTTTAATAATAATTTAGAACAGGTAGAAAAGTTATTAATTTTTTCTGGGCTTATTAGTGGAGTTACAACAAATTGATGTATATATAAAATGCTCCCGAAAGTCCCAATTAAACAGCCCTAGCATTAGTTTTATTAAATTCCAAAAAATATTTTTTTCCTTTTTTAATAATAATTTAGAACAGGTAGAAAAGTTATTAATTTTTTCTGGGCTTATTAGTGGAGTTACAACAAATTGATGTATATATAAAATGCTCCCGAAAGTCCCAATTAAACAGCCCTAGCATTAGTTTTATTAAATTCCAAAAAATATTTTTTTCCTTTTTTAAGAATAATTTAGAACAGGTAGAAAAGTTATTAATTTTTTCTGGGCTTATTAGTGGAGTTACAACAAATTGATGTATATATAAAATGCTCCCGAAAGTCCCAATTAAACAGCCCTAGCATTAGTTTTATTAAATTCCAAAAAATATTTTTTTCCTTTTTTAAGAATAATTTAGAACAGGTAGAAAAGTTATTAATTTTTTCTGGGCTTATTAGTGGAGTTACAACAAATTGATGTATATATAAAATGCTCCCGAAAGTCCCAATTAAACAGCCCTAGCATTAGTTTTATTAAATTCCAAAAAATATTTTTTTCCTTTTTTAATAATAATTTAGAACAGGTAGAAAAGTTATTAATTTTTTCTGGGCTTATTAGTGGAGTTACAACAAATTGATGTATATATAAAATGCTCCCGAAAGTCCCAATTAAACAGCCCTAGCATTAGTTTTATTAAATTCCAAAAAATATTTTTTTCCTTTTTTAAGAATAATTTCGAACAGGTAGAAAAGTTATTAATTTTTTCTGGGCTTATTAGTGGAGTTACAACAAATTGATGTATATATAAAATGCTCCCGAAAGTCCCAATTAAACAGCCCTAGCATTAGTTTTATTAAATTCTAAAAAATATTTTTTCCTTTTTTAATAATAATTTAGAACAGGTAGAAAAGTTATTAATTTTTTCTGGGCTTATTAGTGGAGTTACAACAAATTGATGTATATATAAAATGCTCCCGAAAGTCCCAATTAAACAGCCCTAGCATTAGTTTTATTAAATTCTAAAAAATATTTTTTCCTTTTTAATAATAATTTAGAACAGGTAGAAAAGTTATTAATTTTTTCTGGGCTTATTAGTGGAGTTACAACAAATTGATGTATATATAAAATGCTCCCGAAAGTCCCAATTAAACAGCCCTAGCATTAGTTTTATTAAATTCAAAAATATTTTTTCTTTTTAATAATAATTTAGAACAGGTAGAAAAGTTATTAATTTTTTCTGGGCTTATTAGTGGAGTTACAACAAATTGATGTATATATAAAATGCTCCCGAAAGTCCCAATTAAACAGCCCTAGCATTAGTTTTATTAAATTCCAAAAAATATTTTTTTCTTTTTAATAATAATTTAGAACAGGTAGAAAAGTTATTAATTTTTTCTGGGCTTATTAGTGGAGTTACAACAAATTGATGTATATATAAAATGCTCCCGAAAGTCCCAATTAAACAGCCCTAGCATTAGTTTTATTAAATTCTAAAAAATATTTTTTCCTTTTTTAATAATAATTTAGAACAGGTAGAAAAGTTATTAATTTTTTCTGGGCTTATTAGTGGAGTTACAACAAATTGATGTATATATAAAATGCTCCCGAAAGTCCCAATTAAACAGCCCTAGCATTAGTTTTATTAAATTCTAAAAAATATTTTTTCCTTTTTTAATAATAATTTAGAACAGGTAGAAAAGTTATTAATTTTTTCTGGGCTTATTAGTGGAGTTACAACAAATTGATGTATATATAAAATGCTCCCGAAAGTCCCAATTAAACAGCCCTAGCATTAGTTTTATTAAATTCCAAAAAATATTTTTTTCCTTTTTTAAGAATAATTTCGAACAGGTAGAAAAGTTATTAATTTTTTCTGGGCTTATTAGTGGAGTTACAACAAATTGATGTATATATAAAATGCTCCCGAAAGTCCCAATTAAACAGCCCTAGCATTAGTTTTATTAAATTCTAAAAAATATTTTTTTCTTTTTAATAATAATTTAGAACAGGTAGAAAAGTTATTAATTTTTTCTGGGCTTATTAGTGGAGTTACAACAAATTGATGTATATATAAAATGCTCCCGAAAGTCCCAATTAAACAGCCCTAGCATTAGTTTTATTAAATTCCAAAAAATATTTTTTTCCTTTTTTAATAATAATTTAGAACAGGTAGAAAAGTTATTAATTTTTTCTGGGCTTATTAGTGGAGTTACAACAAATTGATGTATATATAAAATGCTCCCGAAAGTCCCAATTAAACAGCCCTAGCATTAGTTTTATTAAATTCCAAAAAATATTTTTTTCTTTTTAATAATAATTTAGAACAGGTAGAAAAGTTATTAATTTTTCTGGGCTTATTAGTGGAGTTACAACAAATTGATGTATATATAAAATGCTCCAGAAAGTCCCAATTAAACAGCCCTAGCATTAGTTTTATTAAATTCCAAAAAATATTTTTTCTTTTTTTAATAATAATTTAGAACAGGTAGAAAAGTTATTAATTTTTTCTGGGTTTATTAGTGGAGTTACAACAAATTGATGTATATATAAAATGCTCCAGAAAGTCCCAATTAAACAGCCCTAGCATTAGTTTTATTAAATTCCAAAAAATATTTTTTCTTTTTTTAATAATAATTTAGAACAGGTAGAAAAGTTATTAATTTTTTCTGGGTTTATTAGTGGAGTTACAACAAATTGATGTATATATAAAATGCCCCTGAAAGTTCCAATTCAACAGCCCTAGCATTAGTTTTATTAAATTCCAAAAAATGTTTTTTCTTTTTTAATAATAATTTAGAACAGGTAGAAAAGTTATTAATTTTTCTGGGCTTATTAGTGGAGTTACAACAAATTGATGTATATATAAAATGCTCCTGAAAGTCCCAATTAAACAGCCCTAGCATTAGTTTTATTAAATTCCAAAAATATTTTTTGCTTTTTAATAATAATTTAGAACAGGTAGAAAAGTTATTAATTTTTCTGGGCTTATTAGTGGAGTTACAACAAATTGATGTATATATAAAATGCTCCTGAAAGTCCCAATTAAACAGCCCTAGCATTAGTTTTATTAAATTCCAAAAATATTTTTTGCTTTTTAATAATAATTTAGAACAGGTAGAAAAGTTATTAATTTTTCTGGGCTTATTAGTGGAGTTACAACAAATTGATGTATATATAAAATGCTCCTGAAAGTCCCAATTAAACAGCCCTAGCATTAGTTTTATTAAATTCCAAAAATATTTTTTCTTTTTAATAATAATTTAGAACAGGTAGAAAAGTTATTAATTTTTCTGGGCTTATTAGTGGAGTTACAACAAATTGATGTATATATAAAATGCTCCTGAAAGTCCCAATTAAACAGCCCTAGCATTAGTTTTATTAAATTCCAAAAATATTTTTTCCTTTTTAATAATAATTTAGAACAGGTAGAAAAGTTATTAATTTTTCTGGGCTTATTAGTGGAGTTACAACAAATTGATGTATATATAAAATGCTCCTGAAAGTCCCAATTAAACAGCCCTAGCATTAGTTTTATTAAATTCCAAAAATATTTTTTCCTTTTTAATAATAATTTAGAACAGGTAGAAAAGTTATTAATTTTTCTGGGCTTATTAGTGGAGTTACAACAAATTGATGTATATATAAAATGCTCCTGAAAGTCCCAATTAAACAGCCCTAGCATTAGTTTTATTAAATTCCAAAAATATTTTTTCCTTTTTAATAATAATTTAGAACAGGTAGAAAAGTTATTAATTTTTCTGGGCTTATTAGTGGAGTTACAACAAATTGATGTATATATAAAATGCTCCTGAAAGTCCCAATTAAACAGCCCTAGCATTAGTTTTATTAAATTCCAAAAATATTTTTTCCTTTTTAATAATAATTTAGAACAGGTAGAAAAGTTATTAATTTTTCTGGGCTTATTAGTGGAGTTACAACAAATTGATGTATATATAAAATGCTCCTGAAAGTCCCAATTAAACAGCCCTAGCATTAGTTTTATTAAATTCCAAAAATATTTTTTCTTTTTAATAATAATTTAGAACAGGTAGAAAAGTTATTAATTTTTCTGGGCTTATTAGTGGAGTTACAACAAATTGATGTATATATAAAATGCTCCTGAAAGCCCCCATTAAACAGCCCTAGCATTAGTTTTATTAAATTCCAAAAAATATTTTTTTCCTTTTTTAATAATAATTTAGAACAGGTAGAAAAGTTATTAATTTTTTCTGGGCTTATTAGTGGAGTTACAACAAATTGATGTATATATAAAATGCTCCAGAAAGTCCCAATTAAACAGCCCTAGCATTAGTTTTATTAAATTCCAAAAAATATTTTTTCTTTTTTAATAATAATTTAGAACAGGTAGAAAAGTTATTAATTTTTCTGGGCTTATTAGTGGAGTTACAACAAATTGATGTATATATAAAATGCTCCCGAAAGTCCCAATTAAACAGCCCTAGCATTAGTTTTATTAAATTCCAAAAAATATTTTTTTCCTTTTTTAATAATAATTTAGAACAGGTAGAAAAGTTATTAATTTTTTATGGGCTTATTAGTGGAGTTAGAACAAATTGATGTATATATAAAATGGTCCCGAAAGTCCCAATTAAACAGCCCTGCCATTAGTTTTATTAAATTCCAAAAAATGTTTTTTTGCTTTTTTAATAATAATTTAAAACATGTAGAAAAGTTATTAATTTTTTATGGGCTTATTAGTGGAGTTACAACAAATTGATGTATATATAAAATGGTCCCGAAAGTCCCAATTAAACAGCCCTGCCATTAGTTTTATTAAATTCCAAAAAATATTTTTTTGCTTTTTTAATAATAATTTAGAACAGCTAGAAAAGTTATTAATTTTTTCTGGGCTTATTAGTGGAGTTACAACAAATTGATGTATATATAAAATGGTCCGAAAGTCCCAATTAAACAGCCCTGCATTAGTTTTATTAAATTCCAAAAAATATTTTTTTGCTTTTTTAATAATAATTTAGAACAGCTAGAAAAGTTATTAATTTTTTCTGGGCTTATTAGTGGAGTTACAACAAATTGATGTATATATAAAATGGTCCCGAAAGTCCCAATTAAACAGCCCTGCCATTAGTTTTATTAAATTCCAAAAAATATTTTTTTGCTTTTTTAATAATAATTTAGAACAGCTAGAAAAGTTATTAATTTTTTCTGGGCTTATTAGTGGAGTTACAACAAATTGATGTATATATAAAATGGTCCCGAAAGTCCCAATTAAACAGCCCTGCCATTAGTTTTATTAAATTCCAAAAAATATTTTTTTGCTTTTTTAATAATAATTTAGAACAGCTAGAAAAGTTATTAATTTTTTCTGGGCTTATTAGTGGAGTTACAACAAATTGATGTATATATAAAATGGTCCCGAAAGTCCCAATTAAACAGCCCTGCCATTAGTTTTATTAAATTCCAAAAAATATTTTTTTGCTTTTTTAATAATAATTTAGAACAGCTAGAAAAGTTATTAATTTTTTCTGGGCTTATTAGTGGAGTTACAACAAATTGATGTATATATAAAATGCTCCCAAAATCCCAATTAAACAGTCCTTGAGTTAGATTTAAATAATTTTTAAAAAAAATTTTGATTGCAATTTTTGGGCCTGATTTTTGCTTAATTTTGCACTTTAAAAAAATTGTAGCGCCGTTATTTGTGGACGGATCTTCAAAAACTATTCAGATTCGGATTTGGCAGCCGTTTTCGCTTCGGATAGGCCTAAGAAACCATAGGCGTACTATTCCATAGCTTTGGGAAAACGTTTTGAAAATTCAAAATCGATGGGTTTTAACCCATGTATTTTGGGCAAATTATGAAAAAAATAGAATTGCTTTATATTGCGAGGGGACGTTCCTACGTACCCCTAGTGACTATAACCGGTGTCATTTCCCCGCGCTTCCCCTCTAAAATAAAAATTTTCGATACAAACTAAATGATTAAAAATACGTACTCCTTGATTCACAAAAAAAATCGTAGCGCCCTTATTTTCTATCCAATTGTTACAAACGACACGGATTCGGAATCCTGAGGCTTTTTTACATAAGTTACTTGTATAATATGTATAAGGTGCGACGTTAATTTTTCGAAAATAAACAAATTTTGAATTTTAGCGCTCATTTTGAGCCAATTTTGAACTTTCAAAAAATTGTAGCGCCGTTATTTGTGGACGGATCTTTAAAAACTATTCAGAATCGAATTTGGCAGCCTTTTTGGCTTTGGATAGGCGTAAGAAACCGTAGGCGTGCTTATTCAGAGATTTGGGAAAACGTTTTGAAAATTTAAAATCGATGGGTTTTAACCCATGTATTTTTGATAAAAAATGAAAAAAATAGAATTGCTTTATATTGCGAGGGGACGTTTCTACGTACCCTTAGTGACTATAACCGGTGTCATTTCCCCGCGCTTCCCCTCTAAAATAAAAATTTTCGATACAAACTAAATGATTAAAAATACGTACCCCTTGATTCACGAAAAAAATCGCAGCGCCCTTATTTTCGATCCAATCATTACAAACGACACGGATTCGAAATTCTGAGGCTGTTTTACATAAGATACATGTATAAAATGTATAGGGTGCGACGTTAATTTTTCGAAAATAAAAACTTGCGAATTTTAGCGCTCATTTTGAGCCAATTTTGAACTTTCAAAAAATTGTAGCGCCGTTATTTGTAGACGGATCTTTAAAAACTATTCAGAATCGGATTTGGCGGCCTTTTTGGCTTCGGATAGGTTTAAGAAACCGTAGGCGTGCTATTCCAGAGCTTTGGGAAAACGTTTTGAAAATTTAAAATCGATGGGTTTTAGTCCATGTTTTTTAGCCAAAAAATGAGAAAAATAGAATTGCTTTATATTGCAGGGGGATGTTCCTACGTACCCCTAGCGACTATAACCGGTGTCATTTTCTGGCGCTCTCGCTCTAAAATAAAAATTTTCGCTAAAACAAAATAAATAAAAAAATATACCGCTTGTCTCACAAAAAAAATCGTAGCGTGTTGTCAATTCAAGTTTGCCGAGCCCTTCGTTTTCAATATTATATTTTATAAAATTCGCTGCAGAAGTTTGATTTGAGAAGAACGCTCATATTATCACAAATAATTTAAGTTTTCACAACAAAAATAAAATGAAATGCCCCAAGAAAGAAAATTTGGATGTGAAAAGCTTTTATTCAAATTGTGCTATTATATAAATAAACTTTCAATCAATATACTGTTTTAGAATACTGAAGGGAAGAGAGCGAATGTACGCCCTTTCCATACACATGCAGAAAGGAACGACAAAACTATACTCTCTTCTAACATAGCACTCGAAAATCAAACTTTCGCAGCGGCTATTACAAAAAATGTATTTAATTGTTTTTTTCTCCAAATTGGATTGTTTTCTTCTTGAGAGGAAAGCGGGCCGTAATATAATTAAGTTTTTTTTTGAGGGGGGAGGGTGGGCGAAAAGCGAAAAAGAAATTTACTTACAAATTACGAGAAGAATTAGCAAAACGAATGCGGCTTTCTTCTGAAAGAAAAACGGGTCGCAGAACAAAGAGAATTACAAAGAGACGTTCTCTCTTAATTTGGGAATTAATAAAAATAGGATCAACGTGGTGTGTATTGTGTGGGAGTCGAAGGGGAGGAAAAAAGAGAAGGAATCCCGCCAAGGAGGCTTTTAAAGAATGGGATTTTGGGCATTGTTCTCGCGGAAAACGGCGGATACAGATGATTAAATCTGCGGCAGTCGTTGAAGTCTGTCTCGTGTCATCGCGTTAATTGCCTACATTACCGAAACTATTACTGAAATCTAATTACAGCAATATGCCAGGAATTCTGAGACGACAATTATACTAATTTGCACCTATTATATCCCCGTCTTAACTATAGTTTGCTACGATTTAATGTCAAGATAGACTTAATTGCTTAAGCATTTTCGCTAAAGTCGGTGCTTAGTGGATCAAATTTACGCAGGATTTGCTGTCATTTGTTCTGTTAATAACTTTATTGGACTATAATTTTTTTATTCATCAACGCATGTACCATACATATGGGAGTTGGTTTTGGAGACAAACATGGTTCAGAATAAGTAATTATTTATTTGAAAAGGATAAAATGGAGCTAATTAATTTAAAGACTTTTTGCACTACAGACAACGACGTTGATTTTTTCCCGTTGCTATAAAGCCTATTTAACAATATAATAGAAAATCAGAGCCGTACTTAAAGACGAACATAGCTCAGTGTAATTTTAAACTTGACCATGTGATTATGTAATCTCGATCATAGCAATAATTTTTTTAAACAGATTTTTGGGTTATTTACAACGACGCTGATTTTTTTCTATTGTTGCAAGGGCCATTTAACAACATATCAAAAAATCAGAGCCGTATTTAGAGACAAACATAGATTCAGTAATTTTTTAAACCTTACCATGTATTTATAATATATCGATCATAGGCAATAATTTTTTTTAACAGATTTTTAGGTTAGTGACAACGACGCTGATTTTTTTCCCGTTTTACAAGGTCCATTTAGCCACATATAAAAAAATCAGAGCCGTATTTAAAGACGAACGTAGTTCAGTAAATTTTTAAACTTTATTATGTATTTATGATATATCGATCATACACAATAATTTTTTAAACAGATTTTTGGGTTACTTACAACGACGCTGATTTTTTTGCTATTGCTGCAAAGACCATTTAACAACATATCAAAAAATCAGAGTCGTATTTAGAGACAAACATAGTTCAGTAATTTTTTAAACCTTACCATGTATTTATAATATATCGATCATAAGCAATAATTTTTTTAAACAGATTATTAGGTTAGTGACAACGACGCTGATTTTTTTCCCGATGTAACAAGGTCCATTTAGCAACATATAAAAAAATTAGAGCCGTATTTAAAAACGAACGTAGTTCAGTAAATTTTTAAACTTTACCATGTATTTATAATATATCAATTATACGTAATAATTTTTTTAAACAAATTTCGGGGTTAGTTGCAACGATGCTGATTTTTTTACTATTGCTGCAAAAACCATTTAACAACATATCAAAAAATCAGAGTCGTATTTAGAGACAAACATAGTTCAGTAATTTTTTAAACCTTACCATGTATTTATAATATATCGATCATAGGAAATAATTTTTTTAAATAGATTATTAGGTTAGTGACAACAACTCTGATTTTTTTCCCGTTGTTACAAGGTCCATTTAGCAACATATAAAAAAATCAGAGCCGTATTTAAAGACGAACGTAGTTCAGTAAATTTTTAAACTTTACCATGTATTTATAATATATCGATTATACGGAATAATTTTTTTAAACAAATTTCTGGGTTAGTTGCAACGATGCTGATTTTTTTACTATTGTTACAAGGACCATTTAACAACATATCAAAAAATCAGGGCCGTATTTAGAGACAAACATAGTTCAATAGATTTTTAAACTTTACCATGTGTTTATAATATATCAATCACAAGCAATAATTTTTTAAACAAATTTCTACGTTAGTCACAACGACATTGATTTTTTTTCATTTGTTGTAAGGTCCTTTTAACAACATATCAAAAAATCAGAGCCGTATTTAGAGACAAACATAGTTCAGTAGATTTTTAAACTTTACCATGTATTTATAATATATCGATCATACGCAATAATTTTTTTAAACAGATTTCCGGGATAGTGACAACGACAGTGATTTTTTTCCCGTTGTTACAAGGCCCATTCAGCAACATATCAAAAAATCAGAGCCGTATTTAGAGACAAACATAGTTCTGTAAATTTTTAAACTTTACCATGTATTTATAATATATCGATCATAGGCAATAGATTTTTAAACAGATTTCTGCGTTAGTCACAAGGACGCTGATTTTTTTCCATTTGTTGTAATGTCCCTTTAATAACATATCAAAAAATCAGAGCCGTATTTAGGGACAAACATAGTTCAGTACATTTTTAATCTTTACTAATTTATCTAGAATCGATCATAGGCAATACTTTCTATTAATAGAGTTCTGTATTACCGATAAAGGCACTAATTTTTTTCCCATCGTAGTAGGGCCCAATTAACATCAAATTAAAAAATCAGGGCCGTACTTAAGGCCACACATAGTTTCCCAAATTTTTAAAGATCTCGGTTCGTTTCCACGAACAAAACGAAAATAGGCTGGCCCGTCGCCCGACGCCCCCCGTACAATCTATCATCGAATAAAGCAACACGACACGCGATCTTAAAATTGCAAACTTGTAACTCTCGCCCCCAAAATTAATATAAAGATTCCTCTAATGCTCGGCATATTTATTGGAATAAATTTCATAAAACCGACTTCCTCGTTCCCAGCCAGCGCCTACAAATCCGCCGTCTGTTTATAATATAAAGTACAGCGTGCGAAAGAAAGCAATATAGCGCTACAAAAATTATGTTACATAACAATTTATATACACCACAGCTTTAGCCGTACCCTTCAAGCGCAAGCTTTGAACTTTGCCTCATAAAACCAGGTCCCAAGTATTGCGTCCGCAACACTCTGCGCCCAAGTAAAATATTGGAGTATTATTTATAAGGCGATCATAATTCTTTTGCAGACAGTACTTGTTCAATGAAATTATTTCTCGTAGAATAATACTTCGCCTAGTTACAGTTTGGCAACGGGCAACATTTCCTTTTGCCATTTTTATTGCCTTTGCGACGTTTCGAACGTTTCCTGATTTAAAGCTCCCGCAATTCAAACTTTCAAACGCATCTATCCCGATTTTAAATAATTCAACCAAACCGAAAGCTTTCCAAAGTGTCGATGCTCAAAATGCCAAAGCAAACTCAGGTCATGACATTAAATAAGTTAACGAGCTTTGCTCAAAGTGTAAGACTGCGGTATATCGAAGCTCAAAAACGCAAACAGTTTTAACTCCGGGAATTTCGCTAATTAGAAACTAAATCTCTAAAAGCTCGAATTAATTTTTTATCACTTCAACTTTAAATTTTATGGGGGGGCAATTACCGCGAAAACTTTTCGAAGAGGGCGGCGACGCGTGCTCGTAAAGGCGCATTTAATTTTTTCCCGTTTCGTTTATGCAATATACCATAAATTATGGTAAAAAGCTATGACAAATCGCGGTCCTCTCGCTTTCCTATTTTTTTTTTGCTAAGTTCCATTTGCATTCGTGGAAATAAGCGGGCGTCAAACGCATTCGAATTAAAGCCGTTCGCGATTTGCATATTTGTGTTTGTTATGGGCGCTCGTGTAATTTATAATTTATTTATTGAAATTCGGTTATGCGGGCATCTATGCATAATTACTAATTTTGTGGATTTGTTGGTCACAAACAATTTGTGGATTAATATTGAATTAAATTTTTTGTATTGAACATATTGGTTTGACAAAAAAGTCCAAATTGGGATAACGAATTGTTAATAAAAACCAAACGAACAAAGAAAATTAAAAACCGTCTTCACTGGTCGAAAAAAGATCAAATTTAAGTTGATAGGTGTCTTAGTAATTTTTTTTTCAATACTTTTTAAAGTTCATCAGAGCTAAAGTGATATTTGCTTTTCAAATATTGATCTTTTGGTTATTTCTCAACTAAACCTTTTGAAATTTGGTACTAATGCCGAGAATGAGATATAATTTAATTCAATACAACAGATTTTAATTGGTTTGATTGAAATTAATTGATGGTATTAAAAATTACATGTTAAACAAAATAAAAATTACAATTTGAGAACGGGTTCTTTGATTGAAATGGGATTTTCATCAATCCAAAAAAATCAAACTTGAAACAATGTGTCTCGAGGATTTTCCATTAAATAATTTTTAATAGTGTTTACATATTAAATTTGTTTTATGCAAACTATTATTCAAAAATTGTTAAGTATTTATGTAAATAATTTCTATGTGTGAGAGCTCTGCAGGCATTTTTTCATCATTTTTTTGGTTTATAGTAATTACTAATAAACAATTATAAAGCATAAGAACGGCCGTTTTGGCAAATTTTTGAAATCACATATTTTCCAGTTTGACTTCTAACGAATCCAATTGAAAATAAATAATATCTATGTGTGAGAGCTTTGCAGGAATTTTTTTATTATTTTTTGGTTTATAGTAATTACCAATAAACAATTATAAAACATAAGAACGGCCGTTTTGGCAAATTTTTGAAATCACATATTTTCCAGTTTGACTTCTAACGAATCCAATTGAAAATAAATAATTTCTATGTGTGAGAGCTTTGCAGGAATTTTTTTATTATTTTTTTGGTTTATAGTAATTACCAATAAACAATTATAAAACATAAGAACGGCCGTTTTGGCAAATTTTTGAAACCACATATTTTCCAGTTTGACTTCTAACAAATCCAATTGAAAATAAATAATTTCTATGTGTGAGAGCTCTGCAGGAATTTTTTCATTATTTTTCTGGTTTATAGTAATTGCCAATAAACAATTATAAAACATAAGAACGGCCGTTTTGGCAAATTTTTGAAATCACATATTTTCCAGTTTGACTTCTAACAAATCCAATTGAAAATAAATAATTTCTATGTGTGAGAGCTCTGCAGGAATTTTTTTATTATTTTTCTGGTTTATAGTAATTACCAATAAACAATTATAAAGCATAAGAACGGCCGTTTTGGCAAATTTTTGAAATCACATATTTTCCAGTTTGACTTCTAACAAATCCAATTGAAAATAAATAATTTCTATGTGTGAGAGCTCTGCAGGAATTTTTTTATTATTTTTCTGGTTTATAGTAATTACCAATAAACAATTATAAAACATAAGAACGGCCGTTTTGGCAAATTTTTGAAATCACATATTTTGCAGTTTGATTTCTAACAAATCCAATTAAAAATAAATAATTTCTGTGTCCGAGAGCTATGCAGGAATTTTTTGATTATTTTTCTGGTTTATAGTAATTACCAATAAACAATTGTAAAGCATAAGAACGGCCGTTTTGGCAAATTTTGAAATCACATATTTTGCAGTTTGATTTCTAACAAATTCAATTGAAAATAAATAATTTCTGTCTTTGAGAGCTATGCAGGAATTTTTTGATTATTTTTCTGGTTTATAGTAATTACCAATAAACAATTGTAAAGCATAAGAACAGCCGTTTTGGCAAATTTTTGAAATCACATATTTTCCAGTTTGACTTCTAACAAATCCAATTGAAAATAAATCATTTCTATGTGTGAGAGCTCTGCAGGAATTTTTCATTATTTTCTGGTTTATACTAATTACCAATAAACAATTATAAAGCATAAGAACGGCCGTTTTGGCAAATTTTGAAATCACATATTTTCCAGTTTGACTTCTAACGAATCCAATTGAAAATAAATAATTTCTATGTGTGAGAGCTCTGCAGGAATTTTTTTATTATTTTTCTGGTTTATAGTAATTACCAATAAACAATTATAAAGCATAAGAACGGCCGTTTTGGCAAATTTTTGAAATCACATATTTTCCAGTTTGACTTCTAACAAATCCAATTGAAAATAAATCATTTCTATGTGTGAGAGCTCTGCAGGAATTTTTTAATTATTTTTCTGGTTTATAGTAATTACCAACAAACAATTATAAAACATAAGAACAGCCGTTTTGGCAAATTTTTGAAATCACATATTTTCCAGTTTGACTTCTAACAAATCCAATTGAAAATAAATATTTCTATGTGTGAGAGCTCTGCAGGAATTTTTTCATTATTTTTCTGATTTATACTAATTACCAATAAACAATTATAAAGCATAAGAACGGCCGTTTTGGCAAATTTTTGAAATCACATATTTTCCAGTTTGACTTCTAACAAATCCAATTGAAAATAAATAATTTCTATGTGTGAGAGTTCTGCAGGATTTTTTTCATTATTTTTCTGATTTATACTAATTACCAATAAACAATTATAAAGCATAAGAGCGGCCGTTTTGTCATATTTTGGTAATCACATATTTTGCAGTTTGACTTCTAACAAATCCAATTGAAAATATGTATTCTGAAAGTGTTCACGACTTACTTTTAATATTATACAGAGTTTCAGACAAATAGGGACCGTCCCTTTACCATGTGATACCTGACACCAATTAAAACAATCACAGTTTTTGTGCAATTTTGTAAATCTAAAAAATTTAGAGATATATGCATTTTAAATTTCCAGTAAATGGCACCGCAGTGTAGTATGCTCTTAAAAGAGAGTGGGGTCATTTATTACGTGCTTTATTGCTAATTTGTTTTATTGTTTGAATATTATGTCTTAAATTAAACGTCTAATGAGCTTATTTATTTCATATCATGTTTCAGAATAAACGTGCGGAGATTTGTTGTTATAAACATCTTATGTTATCCGTTAAGTGATTAAAATAAGCAACTTTATTTCACGTTTCAATTTTGAGGCATTGTTGCCAAGCGTATTTCTTTGATTTCAATGCATATTCGCTATTTTTATGTTTTTTTTATAAAATATTCTACATATGGCTTTAATAGCATCATTATAACAGTCTTGGACAAAATTTTTCAAAGCAATAATGTATTAATTCCACATTTTTTAATTAAAGATTACGATACCATAATTCAAAAATATTATACATAAGCCCACTTCACTTGAGGTAGGTTTTTGTTCAGTTTAGGGCCATTTATAAGCGAGTTAAGTTTCAGTACTTATTCGTCCGACAAGCTGCATACTTTAATTTAATAAAAACGAAACTTAACCATGTTTATTCATTTTACAATAACATATTTTCATACCAAGTTACATATTGATAAAATTATGGGACAAACAACCGCTCAGACTGCGAATAGGTTCCAGCCGGTCAATAAAAGTTCGAATTTCAATAAACAAACGTGTCGACGATTTTCTAAAAGAGCCTGTTTACGTTTTTAACGAGCGTCTCAAAGTTAACATTACAAGAACCACGTCGAACCCACACATTTCCGATAAGAAAAATCGCCAGACACGATAAACAAGCCGAGCAACGCGGCACAAAAGCGAAACAAGGTTAGGGGGCGACATTTTAACTTTTACCTTCCAAAATTAGCTCTCGTTTTTAATATCCAGTTGCGGAAATTGAAAAATTCTTGCGATATCTCCCCAAATACATTTCGATAGTAGTTTCGTTGATTATTTACGTTTATAGCTTTTTCATATATTATGGAAGGCGACTCCTTTTCGAGTAAGATCAAAAATTTAATCTTGATTTAGAGAAAAGATATCAAAGACAATAAAACGAAACAAATTACTGGAGCGTAAGTTATACGAGAAATTCGGAATGGGGGCCCCCTCTTTCTTATATATATATATAACAAAGCGACACGGAACGCACGATCGGAATCAATTTACTATTTTTTCTGCTCTTCCCATTTTTTCCTCCAATTTGAATTTGGGCAAATTGAAGCCTGTGCGTGTGTGTGTGCGCGCGTATTTAAAAATTCCTTTGTGCGAGCCCCCCAAGGCCGGAATTTTTCCGCCGGCGCGCTAAAGACGTGCAAATTTCGTCGGCCGCCGCCAATTCAAATTAGCCCCCGAAACGCATTCGTATTCTGGATTTGTCAGAGATCCGAGTGCATGGAACGGAGCGAAGGCGAACTAATCGAATTTAAGGGAAAATAAATTAATGGCCTTTTGTGGGCCACACTCTCAATATTTAATTATTTATTTCGCCTTTTAAAGGCAGTGATGGTTGCCTTTAATCGAATCGCTTCCAAGATTTAGAGGGACACGCTCGCACAAAACAGATTTGTGGCTTGTTTCAATTTAAGAAGATGCATCGGGCCTTATCTAATCTAATAGCCGAAGACGATAAATAATGTCCCCCGGACGGGAAAGTTGCCGGGGAATTTTTTTAATGGGGCATTCGTTCTCGTTGAAACGCGATTGATGAGTTGGCAGTTATTGGCGCTTCTCTGTTCTCATAGATTAGTTACGTGAGGAGAAAACATTAGTTATTATTTATAGGCCTTTCCGAAAGGCTTCGAAGATAATGGGGTTGGCTTTGTAACTGGCTCTTTCAGATCTCTTGACTTCTAATGCGTGATGCCAAATAAATTGCCTTTGAAATACAATGTTCTTCCTCTTCGTTATTTCACCTTCTAATTTTATTTGTTTTTATAAAATCTTGCGAGAAGAGTGAACGGAATCGATTTGCTTTGGTGCATTTTGAAAAAATCCGGTGCGTTAGAAGTCATACTTCTTTGGCGTGACCAAATTAAGTACGACCATGTGTAAGAATTAATATTAATAAATTAAATAAATACGAGGAGGTGTACATTCGAGCGAAATGAGCTCGAAAGTGCTCACTCGGCTTTCTGTCCTTAGTTATTACGTCTAGAGGACGATAGATGGCGCCACTTATTTCCAAATTACGGACTGAAAGAAATAGTTTCTATTTCTAATCCGGTTAATCATTTTTTTTAAGAATACGAGATTAATGTAAACTAATTAAATTAATACGAGGACGTGCACACTTTACTTTAAGCACGATTCACAATAAACCATTTACTTTGCAAAAATTTCAATTAAAAAATTACAGTACCGTGGCGGGCCACAAACACCAAATCCTTTTAAACAAAGTCATTAAAAAATAAACGTTATAACGTTTAGCAAATATAAATTTAAATTAATCCGAAAGCATGATTCACAAATGATTAACTGTAGTTCAATTTTCAGCCTAGATAGTAAATCATTTGACAAGTATAATTCTTTGGTAAAGTCTATTGAACTTTCTAAGCAAAAAAGATGTTCTAAAAATGGCCACCAGAAGCGTTTATTAAAACTTTGAAATTGGTGCGCTCCTAAAACATATTAATAATAGTTTATAAAAAAAGTTCTAAGACCTTTTGTACTAAAATTTATTTCCCTTTCTACTGCTGAAGACCGCATTTAAATACAATTACTCGTTTTAGTGTTATAAACAATTTGTCATCGTCGTTCACCTTTTTCTCTAGTTTATTTCGAGTTAAATCAATTCAATTAGTAAAAATTATTAATTAAATCGAAACTAATAAAGATATTTAATTGCACTTTTTACCAACTTATAAAGAATTAAATTTAGTATGTTGTGTGATAATTTTTTTAGGTTTTCTAAGCCTAAATATTTAAAATGGAACGTCATTTGGGGGTAATGCGGCTTTATATTTACAAAAAAACCGGTGCTTAAACTTTTGTACCCGCGTTAGAAGTTATACTTCTTTGTCGTGTAAAAATTAATATAAATAAATTCAATAAATACGAGGATGTGCGCATTCGAGCGAAAAGTGGCACATTTCCGAGCGAGGGAGGCAAATGAAGCGCGACGCGGAGCGGCGCGCTTCATTTTCCCGAGATCGGAATGTGCCACTTTGAGCTCGAATGCGCACACTCGGTTTTAAGCGCGATTCACAATAATTAAGACCAAAAGAAGTATAACTTCAATATTAAATAATGCAATCGTTATTTTTCATACTGAAAATACATATTAACGACACAGAAAGTCATACAATTACTCGTTTTAGTGTTATAAACAATTTGTCATCATCGTTCACCTTTATCTCTAGTTTATTTCGAATTAAATCGATTCAATTAGTAAAAATTATTAATTAAATCGAAACTAATAAAGATATTTAATTGCACTTTTTACCAACTTATAAAGAATTAAATTTAGTATGTTGTGTGATAATTTTTTTAGGTTTTCTAAGCCTAAATAATCAAAATGGAACGTCATTTGGGGGTAATGCGGCTTTATATTTACAAAAAAACCGGTGCTTGAACTTTTGTACTCGCGTTAGAAGTTATACTTCTTTGTCGTGTAATAATTAATATAAATAAATTTAATAAATACGAGGATGCGCGCATTCGAGCGAAAAGTGGCACATTTCCGAGCGATGGCTAACTTCGTTAGTAATGCGCACGCAACTTCTTTTGCCCGCTCGAATTGTACACTTGAAGCGCCGAAAGAAGTACAACTTCGTAAAGCAGATCCCTTTTCGATAACGATAAACGAACGCGAGATCAAAGTTTCGAACTAATTAAAAAAAAATAATCATAATCGCCCGAGGCGGTTATTTTAAAACGCACCGGCGATGTATTTATGAAAAAGAGATAGAGAAATAGGAAAAAAGGGCTTGCGAATGTAAATGGAACATAACTCTTTAATCATGTTTTGCTCGTATGAATATTCGTGCAAAATAACAGGAGCTTTTGCTGTCAGATATGGGAGCGCAAATCCGCCTGCAGGTGTAATCATGTATTAATTAAGCGGACACGCGCTTGGGGTGCAGGATTACGAACATTCTGTAGCTGCATAACCCCACATTGATTAGCTTTTAATCAAATCACAGTCTGATTAGCTGCCGATGACCGAGTATGCAGACATGCTTTCATAATAATGCGATATTCGAATACATTCGCATTACGTGATCGATAAACTAAGTCTTTCATGTGCTAATTGTTTCGTTGGTTCTGTCCTTTTGCCCAACTATATTCAAATTGTTCGGTTTTATTAATATTTAAGTATGTACGGCTCGTCCCACATATTTAATTTACTAACTTATTTACAGTTTGTTACGTGACCATAGCTTAAGACCGATTAAGGTTTTAATTAATGCTTTCCGGGCTTAGTAGGGGTGGCACAACGAAAGTTTATTTAAATTAATTGTTGCTTAATAATCATATTAAGCAGCCCTTGCGTTAGATTTGAATAATTATGTAAACCATCTTATTTATTTTTTTCCGAACTTATGCGTAGATATATAATAAACATCTATTTAAATTAAATGTTAGTTAACAATCATATTAAACAACCCTTGTGTTAGATTTAAATAATTATAAAAAAAATTTATAGCTTTTTCTGACGATGCAAATACAGATGACAATTTTATTAAATTTTTTCCGGACTTATTTGTGAAAATATTACAAATATGTAATTAAATAAAATGTTAGTTAACAATAGTATTAAACGGCTTTTGCGTTAAATTTAAATAATTTTTAAAAAGTGTGCTTTTTCTGGAAATTCAAACGCAGATTGCCATGTTAATTAATTTTTCCCGAGCTTATCAATAAAAATGCAACAAACATTTTTTAAATCAAACGTTTGCCAACAATCATCTTAAACATTTCAAGAAATTATACAGAAAAAATTGATCATGTAGCCATAGCATAGTACAATTGGGAATACTATTTCTTTTTGCAATAACGAACTCAATACCTACAAATTCCTACAAAGATAAATCCAAAATCCCACATTATCGAATCTAAAATCGAAACGGGCACTCCATTTTCGGATTTTAAAGCAGAGTTAGTAGAACGGACTTAAAACTAAGCGCTCCTAAAAAATTCGCTCAATTACCGCGCCAAACTTGCCGGATTTCTTGCTTAATATTTAATTTTAAGCGAGGCCCGCATTTTCAAAGGAGCCTCGCCCGGTGTTTTTGGAAGATTTAATTTTTGGCTAACTCGAAAACGGCAAAATAATATCCTTGGTGCGCGCGTGTGTATGTGTTGTCTGCGAACCCTCTTTTTGTTAATATGTCCCTGACGTACAAAGACGAGCAAATCCTTTAGGTTTACTGGGTCGAAAGGGTTGCGTTTTGTTAATGTAATTACGGCACTCCTATTGTTACAACTAATTTTAATAATTCTGCTTGGAAAATTAATAAACAACGTTGGTTTAGCGCTGGAAGTGGGATTAAACGACTGTATACGTACAGTGAGCCTCATAAAAAGTTGGACTTTTACAATGTTCTGCATAAACTCACTAAAAATAATGTATAATACGATGTTTAATATTCAAAATGATATACATTGTGTGGGTACTTACATAATTGTTTATTATTACAGAAAAAATAACGAGAAATACTAATAATATGTAATATTTAATTTAAACGCAATAGGTTAAAAAAAAACTGATCAAAAAACAGTTGGACGGTCCATACTTACCCCTGCAAAACAATTTTTGATTTATTTTAATTATTTTATATCTAAACTATAAAAAAGTTTAAGCACACATCGTTTGTAGAAATTAATTACTGTCCAACTTATTTTCAGAGCGGTCTTTTCGTACCTAACCTCAAAATTAAATATTAACTGTTACTAGCAAAATTTATGGTTATATTCTTTGTAATAATAGATAATTATGTACCTATCTACATTAAACGTTATGTTTTAAATTATTTGTAGTGCATTTACGCAAAACGTTGTAAGTGTCCAACTTTTTATGAGCGCCACTGTACGTCCAAGTGTGTTCAAGCTTTTTTTGCGTTTTAAAAATGCAATTTATGCGATTCGAGCGAATTAAAAGCGACGGTCCTCTACGAAAGTCATTTCGCCAATAAATCGGGGATAAATACGCAAAATTGAGACGTAAACATTATAATAAATCGTGGTCGTGATTTATTCCGCAGCATCCACATTAGAAGCGGAAAATAGACAGCCGGAAGATTCATCAGCGACTAGTTCATAGTAGTTTTAGTAAATTTATGTCTTTAATTCCTCCCTCGTATATTGTTTTAAAGGCAAGTGAAGTAATTACACGGGGGCCAAGGAGGGGGTGTATTGCGTTTCTCGTAAATTTCGCCCGGCGAACTTTCGAATGCGTTCGCCGAGCTTTCGGGGGATGTTTATTTATTATAACGTTAATAAACAATCGTAAAGTGAGTTGTGTAGTGTCGTAATAAGTGACACGGTCTCCGAGTGAGCAAAAGATAAAATGAAATGTGTTTCAAGTCAACGTTGACAAAGCATTGTTTGTAGAGAGAATGTAAAATGAAGAGGCGTGCTCGTGCACAAAGCACTGTTTTTATAATGAGCAATTTGTAGTTGTCGGAAAATTCGAATGAAAAAATGGGAACGATTGCATTAAGCTCGATACGGTACAGTCGAACCTCGATAAGTCGAAGTCGAAGGGACACCAAAACTAATGCGGATTATCAATAATTCGAGTTATTAAAAAAAGTAAGTCACACACTTACGTATAGGTATATATATATATGTTACAGTCAAAGCGTGCGTTTCAGTTAGAGTATAGGCTAACTAGGTAAACTATGCGTTTACTACATTCTGTAGTAAATGTGTTGATTTCGGGCGAAAGAAAGCTTTTGCATTTATCAAACTTGCGAAGTGAGTGTAAACAAACAAAATTTGAAACATAACCTACTTATTGGCGTTATTTGTTAAAAGCCTTTATAGTATTTATAGTTTTTTCATATTTATATAAAAGATGTTATAGTTTTTCATTAAATAATGCAATGCGTTGTTTTATAAATTATAACCATCTAGAACTAAATACTATTTAGTATTAAACAAATCAAAAAATATTCATATGCAATAATAATTAGTTAGATTTTACTCTAAACATTAGAAACTTTATATTACTAAGTATTAAACAAATCAAAACAATATTCTTAGGTAATAATAATTAATCAGTTAGAGTTCATTAGAAACATTATATTACTAAGTATTAAACAAATCAAAAAAAATTCTTAGGTAATAATAATCAGTTAGATTTCACTATACTCTGTCCGGCCAACAGAAATAGTTAAGCGACTCCCACAAATGTGCGCTAAATTTAAATATAAAGCTCCTAATGTTTAAAGTAAAATCTAACTAATTATTATTACATAAGATTATTTTTTGATTTGTTTAATACTTAATAGTATTTAGTTCCAGATGGTTATAAATTTATAAAAAAACGCATTGTGTTATTTATTAAAAAACTATAACATCCTTTATATAAATATGAAAAAACTATAAATACTATAAGGGCTTTTAACAAATAACGCCAATAAGTAGGTTATGTTTCAAATTTTGTTTGTTTACACTCACTGCGCAAGTTTCATAAATGCAAAAGCTTTCTTTCGCCCAAAATCAACACATTTACTCCAGAAGGTAGTAAACGCATAGTTTACCTAGTTAGCCTATACTCTAACTGAAACGCACGCTTTGACTGTAACATATATATTAGGGTGGAGCGAAAAAAATTTTTTTTACTTAACATCTTTTATTTTGGTAGTTATACCAAAATGAAAACTAAAATGCAAAAATAGTTTCTTTTCTTGTAAAATAAACGGTAAAACCATCTTAAAATTCATAACTGTTCATAAGGCATTTAAACATAAATTAGTTTTTAAATCCAATTGAAGTGCCTCCGTCAAAACAGCTTGTAGTATAAAACCTTTTCATAGAATAGACCTTTTAAACAGCAATAACACCGAACCGCACCCGTCCTTCATCCTCTCGCAGGTAGCGTAATTTTTAGAAAAGTTGTAAAATTTAACTTCGAGTCATCGACCTATTTACTAATGGAAACTTGAATTTGAGAATTATAAAACGCTTCGACTTATTAAATAATTCGATTTATTGACATAAAAATATTAACGTTGGGATGGGCAAATCTTAGGAAAACAGGTTCGAGTTCAAACTATCAAAAATTCGACTTAGCGGCGTTCGTCTTATGGAAGTTCGACTGTATTAGTATCTCGTTCCGATCCCGTTTTTTTTCTTCTAACAGTTGGCGGTCGTGGGTCGCGGCGCATTCGGGCCGTTCGAGGGAAGATTTTTTTAATTAATTATTTTCTCATGGTGGCAAGCGTCGGATATTTAAAATTCAAATATTAATGCCCCCCCGAAATTTGCATAATTTTCTTCCGTACCTCTACAAATTTAATAATCAGAACACGTAAACTTTACATTCTCCGTAAAATATCAAAGGCAATATAAGCTCCCTCTTCCAGTCAGCCTTGTTTTGCAAACCAGGCGCTAATTTGGACCCTCTCATTTATTACATTAGTCTAATGAAACTTCTTTGATGATCGCTCGTTTACTTTCCTCTCCGAATTGTCTAGCGTCTAGCTGAATATTGGCTCGAATATTGAAAAGCTAATTACACACGGATTGATTAAAATTCGCATTCGCCTTATTTTGTTTCGCCTTAATTAAATTTGTCTCCATTATTAGTTTTGTTATGGTAATATTACGGCCATCGCACCTCCCTTTAATAAAACTCGTTTTCCATAAGCTTTTTGAGCCCGCCGCTCCCGCGGTAATTTAATATCGCAAAATTAAAACGCCGAAGCGGATTGCCTCTTTAATAAATAAATAAAATTGAAACGTGATCTCGAATTTATTATGCAAATTGCCATTCGAAAACCTGCACCGCGCCTTCGAGTGCACAACAAATATCGTTTTCGCTTTTAATTGCGCGAATCTCCGGCCGCTTCGCCGTTTTGTTCATTAGCTACATGATTAAATGCTGCTAAATATCGCTTGGTTATGTTAATTTGTGCAAAAAGTGCATGGTCGTTAACTATTTCCCAGAGCTTTAACAATTTTTACCGTTAATTTAAAGAATAGGTATATTCGCTGCAATTGAATTCCTCCACGAAGTCCATTAAAAAAAAATTGCAAATACCACGTTTAATCAAAGGTAATTGAGCAGAAATAATCTTATCGTTCAATTATATTTAGCACCACATTTTACAAAATCATGAGCGGTCAAAAAAAACTCAAAAATCTTTTAAGCAAAATTGCAGGGTGTTTTCAATATAGTTACAATATTGTAAAAGGTAGTTAGGCCAGCTCTTTTCATACCTAACCCCAATTTTAATTACAGTCGAAGCTCGATAAGTCGAAGTCGAAGGGACAGCAAAAATAATTCGTCATATCAAAAACTCGAGTTACCAAAAGAAGTTCAGTTAACCTTCGGTGTACGAGGTGGGGTATAACTAACGTGACCAATTTTTTTCTTGTTAAAACGGGACGCTTGGTAATCGTGCTTAAAACCGAGTGTGCACATTCGAGCTCAAAGTGGCACATTCCGATCTCGGGAAAATGAAGCGCGCCGCTCCGCGTCGCGCTTCATTTGCCTCCCTCGCTCGGAAATGTGCCACTTTTCGCTCGAATGCGCACATCCTCGTATTTTTTACATTTATCTAATTTATCCTACGCTCCTTCAAATCAAAAATATTAATTTAATTTAGTAAATATCGATTTTATATTCGAAAAACGTATTTACCATAGCAATGAGTGGAAGGGAGCGAAAAGATACGACAATGGCGTCAATGCAAGTGGGAGGGAACGATTAAAATTATTTAATTGATTTTTTGTCAATTTATTGGTTTAAATAACCGTAAATCGTGCTTAAAATCGAGTGTGCACATTCGAGCTCAAAGTGGCACATTCCGATCTCGGGAAAATGAAGCGCGCCGCTTCGCGTCGCGCTTCATTTGCCTCCCTCGCTCGGAAATGTGCCACTTTTCGCTCGAATGCGCACATCCTCGTATTTTTTACATTTATCTAATTTATCCTACGCTCCTTCAAATCAAAAATTTTAATTTAATTTACTAAATATCGATTTTATATTCATAAAACGTATAGCAATGAGTGGAAGGGAACGAGAAAATACAATGTGTTTTACTTTAACCTATTCATTATTAGTTATTGAAATATATTTCTTATCATTGAACAGTCATAAAGTACAATTTTGTGGATTTTATTTCAATATATTTTCGGGGTATGGCAAACCCCACCTAATATGGTATGTGACATTTAGTCACCTAGTATGCGAAGGGTTAAATGCTTTCGTATATATACAGTGTGTCCCAAATAGAGTAGGCTAACATGGGTGTCTTTCTTATTAGTGAAGATAGAAGTTTGGTTAAATGGGCAATGTTTTGCAGTTTTAGGTGCCCATTCAGATTTTGTTAAGAAAATTTTAAAATGTATAACATGTTAAATAACACATGGAAAAATCTCGATTGCATTTTGTTTTACAATCCGAATACACCTATGAGTTACAAGTAATTAATATTCTATCATTATTTTTTTTTACTTTTTTTAAACTTTTATATGTAATAATAAAACTTATTTACCTATTATAGAATTTTAATTATTTTATTTTTGAGAGCGGGTAAATTGCCTCAACCTTACTACAGATATAAAAAGGCAAGAAGAAGAAGAGCATTAATTTTTTTCCAAACGGTATTATTGTGAAATACTACGAGATCTATAAAGATAATAGTACTATCATATCTTTTAATTTTTGATAACAACTTTTTATTAGACAATATTTGTTAATAATGGTCGTAAAATAGATATGTGAAAAATAATTTATTCATAAGGGTAAATTATTTTAAACTCCACCTTCACTAAATGTTTCAAAGAGTATTACTAGTAAAAACAAATTCGATTGATGCAACTTACAATATACATATATCATTCATTTTTTATAGAAAATAACCAAATTTGATCTACAATCATTAACATTATTTATTTTTATTAAGACCCTAAAAAATATAGTTATTTACATGTTATTTACTGTTAAATTGAAAGTAATCTAAAATTGTCTTTTTCTTCATTGCTCCAAAATGTTAAGTTTCTACAAATTGTTCCAATCATCTTACCGATAATAATATATCTGTAAGAACATCTTCTTGAGCACATAGGAATAGAAAAATAGTATCTATTGCATTGTAAACTTGAGTTGTTGAAGGGATGTTTACTGTAACATCTGTATCACTTTCATATTCACTTTCACTTTCACAGTTTTTCTTATTTTCTTCTAGCACTTTACTTATAATGCTTTCATCGCTAGGAATTTCAGCAACTTCCAAATCTTTATCAACGTTGACATTTGTCATTTGTATCTTCAGCAGCTACAATTAGGTCTCTGTTTTTTAAAATGGTTGATAAAGTGTTTGCGGGAATACCAAAATCTTTAGCCATATCCTTTTGTCTTTTGAGCCCACGTTCCACTTCTTTTATAAGATTAATTTTCTCCCTTATGGTTAAACTTTTTAATTTTCGTTTACACTCCATGTTAATACGTAAATAATTTTAGAAAAAGTATTAAACTTTTTTAGATTTTCTGTTATACTCTGTTACAAACTATAAAGAACGTAAAACACATTTGTTAGTCTTCGTAGTCGACGAATAACTAGCAAATTGAAAACTAAAATGCAAAAATAGTTTCTTTTTTTGTAAAATAAACGGTAAAACCGTCCCAAATATTTATAACTGTTTATAAGGCATTTAAACATAAATTAGTTTTTAAATCCAATTAAAGTACGGCCGTCAAAACATTCTTGTAGTATAAACCTTTTATTCGTAGTTAACAATAGAGCTTTTAAAGCATCAATAAGACCAAACCAAGCCGTCCTTAATCCTCTCTCAGGTAGAGAAATTTTTAGAAAAGTTGTAAAATTTAACTTCGAGTCATCGACCTATTTACTAATGGAAACTTGAATTTAATGAATTTTGAGCTATCAAAAATTCGGCTTATCGGCGTTCCACTTATAGAAGTTCGACTGTACTTTTAAATCTTCTTCGTTTTCTGTTTAATGTGATTAATAGTTCCTCTTATTATAAATCGTTAACTTAAATAATTCAGTCAGATCAGCCTTCAGTCAAATTGCTTACTACTTCAAACAAAACGCTTATTTTAACATACAGGGTAATTCAAAAATAATGTCAACCATTTTAACAGATACAATTTCCTAATTCGCAATGGGCGGATAAGTCTCGCCAAGATTACTTCATGGGCAAAAAGTATTTAGAACTTTGCATCGGAGCAAACTTCAGATTGGCGGCGAAGCGAACATCAAACGCCAAACTTCGGCCAGCTCCTCCGACTCTTTCGAGGTGTGAAGTTACAAGCTTTGTCGGCAAAACGATGCAACTCGATAATGCGTCATTAAAAAAAGATGTCTCTAATTACAGGCACCGAAACATGACCGCGCTAACCCGTGCAGCGTGGAGAAACTCCCACAACACAAGTCGGTGGCGGCACGGCGGCGTAAATTAGCGGTGTAGCCGACGCTCTCACGTGACGAGTGCGTCCCTCGTGACGTACACAGCACCGGTCCGCACTAAATAACCTGTCCGATTACGTTCCGTGTCCCATATGTGCCCAATTTCCCAAGAGTTTTCTTGATAAGAGCGCAGACAGTATTTTAGCATCGCTTTATTGGCTTTTTTTGCGCGTTTCGTCCCGTTGCAATCGGTGCACCCGCCATTACTCTTCCCCCTTTTTAATTTGGTTCGAAGTTTTGGCGTTGTTTTTAGGAGAAAAAAAAATCGGGAGCGAATAGTTTGGGGAGCCATATTAATTCCGGCGGCCATTTTGGTAGCTGTTTGTGTTGTAGCGTCCGGCTGGGCGACGACCGGAAGAGCCACTTCTGGCTAATGGTAAAAGTGTGTTATGGCTCGGATACATGTTTATAGCATTTAACTTAGTCCTTGTTAAATCGGATTAATTTACAGTTGAAGCGAATTTGCGTCTCCCCGATGCATTTCTCTTTAATTACCGTTCAAAATCTGTAATTTCCCGCTCGAAAACGACGTCTGAGGCTTTGGCGAAGAGATCTTCGAGAAGCCGCCGATTTAAGTTGAGGACAATGTGTTTTGCTTAAAGCGAACGGTAAAAATTGCCACGAGGAGAATATCAGAATTTATTTTACGTCTCGCAAGATTTGCTCTCTTATTTGTAACTCTCGAAGGATGGCTTTTTATTATAGTCATTTTCGCGAAATTACTTTCATTAAAGCCCTCTTGCCAATTGTGACATTTCCATAATTGCCTATTTTGCTTTTTTAAGTCGTTCGCCGGAACGAGCCGCAGCGCATATCAAAAATAATTCAGCTTCGAAATTAAAAATGTGTTGATAAATAATCGGCGGGCAAAATGATGGGTAACTACCTCGTGCGAAAGCCCAAAAACCGATCAAAACAAATAACTTTTCCAAAACGACTCAAAACCTAAACGTTATTCGATCGCCTAAATTTTTTATTATTTTATTTTGTTTTCGCACTAAACAGTGTTTTTTTGCTTTGTTAATTTTAAGATAATGTGCGAATGTTTTATTTATTGATTAACATTTGTTGCCTTTTTTGTAAACATATAGCTAACAATTAGACTAAGTTTTTTCTTGTTAAAACGAGACGCTTCGTAATTGTGCTTAAAACCGAGTGTGCACATTCGAGCTCAAAGTGGCACATTCCGATCTCGGGAAAATGAAGCGCGCCGCTCCGCGTCGCGCTTCATTTGCCTCCCTTGCTCGGAAATGTGCCACTTTTCGCTCGAATGCGCACATCCTCGTATTTTTTACAATTGTCTAATTTATCCTACGCTCCTTCAAATCAAAAATATTAATTTAATTTAGTAAATATCGATTCTTATATTCGAAAAACGTATTTACCATAGCAATGAGTGGAAGGGAGCGAAAAGATACGACAATGGCGTCAATGCAAGTGAGAGGGAACGATTAAAATTATTTAATTAATTTTTTGTCAATTTATTGGTTTAAATAACTGTAAATCGTGCTTAAAACCGAGTGTGCACATTCGAGCTCAAAGTGGCACATTCCGATCTCGGGAAAATGAAGCGCGCCGCTCCGCGTCGCGCTTCATTTGCCTCCCTCGCTCGGAAATGTGCCACTTTTCGCTCGAATGCGCACATCCTCGTATTTATTAGATTTGCCTATATTATATTATTTCATTCTTCAATTCAAAAAATCTATTTTAAGTTTGAAAAAGGTTGAATATTTTATTCCTTATGATAAGT